>VXAL01009171.1:169992-234299 GCA_013399475.1 Chauna torquata
AAAAAAAAAAAATCCCCAAATTACATATTGCAGGCTCCATCCTACAGTCTTCACACAGACAACATTCCCACAGAACTCACCAGCCAAGGACTGCAGACTGAGCTCCTTGCCTCTCAAGAAGTCTAACTGTGCTAACAGTTACCCCTTCGGAGGATAACAATGACAGTAAGATGGAGGGAAAAATACAGAGAAAGAATGCAGATGCAAAGGTGTCAGGAAGGGCAGGAGGGAGAGACATAGTCTGTTTAATGTTGTGCATTTTACTCATGTGTAAATCACCTGCAGCTATTTTTCCCTTTGTTTTATGCTCCTGAGATGCTGCACAGGTAAGCCAATTTCAAAGTTAAAAAAAAAAAAAAAAAACAGGGAAAAAGAAAGAAAGAAAGAAAAGAGAAAAAGAAAGAGAAAGAGAAAGAAGCATAACCACTGTTTTGATGTTTCCTTTTAACTCCAAAATCTTTTTTTTCAGATGCTAATGACCCAAAGCACTAGTGCTCAAAACCCACTTGACTGATCCGAAAAGCAGTTCTACATTCCTCATACCTCATCCAGGAAGACTGTTGAAATATTTAACACTGTATTTGTTATGCAGACAAAAAAGACCAAGTCAGTATTTACTAAGGAGTGAACATTCCTTTCGCACTTATCGAACTTGCCAATTTTTGACGGCAAGAACAAAGCACGGAGACAATCCAAAAGTATGTCTGGACCGACTTTAGAGGTGTTGTGTGACCTCCGCAGGGGACACAAAGAACATTTTTCGAGTAGCTTTGCTGATGCCAATTGCTGCAACACACCGTCCGTATGAGAACACTGTTTAGATTCATAAGTGAGGTCAGTCGGTGCAGGCCGACGTGCTGCCAGCGCGGAAGATTCAAGCACTGCAGCACGTCTGTTGACTTGCCCAGACCGGCTGGAACGAGGACTGCTTCTGTAGCACGAGCTGCGGAAGAAGTCAGGACACTTCGCGGCAGCCCTGGGAGCCCCACGCCGGCCGAACGCCCTCCCGCAGCCAGCGCGGCCCGTCCTGCCCCGTGCTGCGAGCCGGTTCTGCCGAGCGGGCGCGGAGAGCCTCGCCTCACTGCAAAACGGGTTGCGAAATTAATTCCCTTGCTAGTGCTCCCAGCCCCAAGCCGGGTCCGCGAGCGTCGCCGCAGCCCTGCAGCACCCACAGGCCTGCTAAGAAGCCGAGCAACTTTGCCAAAGCAGCAAGTGAGCCAGCGATGCAGTCTGTTCTCTGTGCCCTGCAGACGCACGCCTAGCGACGACAGTCTCCGCTTCGACAAGCTCCCTTGGCACTCTTTCCAAGAGACGATCGCGCCTTGCGTGTGCCAGCCGGTAGAGTTACAGTGAGTTATCAGGAAACTCCACACCATCCCTAAACATCTCCAAAGCTTCGCTGTCATTTGCTGTTCTGGTCTCTGCTCTGCTCAACATCCGCCATACCCCATGACGCGAACAGAAGCACTTCAGTGGCGTAAGGTATAAGGACTCCTTGGACATACACAAACCTCCTTTCTCTCCCCATAAAGCAATGAAGAAGTATGGAGCAGACATTACAAAAAGAGGGAAAAAAAACTCAAGTCCTCTTCTTCTTTTCCAAATAAACCTTGGACGAGGAAATGAAGCAGCCAGATGCCCAGCAGTAAGTCTACTTCCAGGGGAAAGTGGGGCTAATGCTTCCACCACAGCCTCCTTTCCAAAAATCATTTTCCTTTGTACTGAAGATTTGAAGGGAAGTTACGGGTGCCGTACTATTGCCCTATGATTGCCTTGAAACACAAAAGCTCCTCTTATCTGTTGACCACTGTCCCACTCCTTCAGGAGGTGGGGCAGGAATCACGTCAGGCAGTTCCTGGATCTGCTGCTCCTCACAAGGGCACCCTCCTGCCCAGGGCCACAGCCAGGAGGAAAAGGAGTTCCTCCGTTTCCTCTACGGAAAGAATTCCCAGCTAGGACTGAAGATGCAGACCGCAGCTTTGCCCCTTCAGCTGCAGTTCAGCGGGATTTCAACATAAGGGATCTCGTAAGAGATGGAGCTACACGGAAGGAGTGGAGGTGGGAGAAAACAGTGCTGAAGTAGTTCGGAACACAATATTTTCTTCTCCTAAATATAATATATATGTATATTTATTTTTTTTTTGAGGGGGATGTAAGGATTCTTTCTCCCTGGACTTCTTCCATCAGACCCAAATACCCGCATTCAGCCCTTAGAAATGCACACCTTTTTTTTGCATGGCTGTAGTACTTTATCCTCTGTAACGATTAGAGGACAATAAACAACTGGAAACCGCTCTCAGACAAACAGTGTTGTGACCGGAGTGCACGGAACACGGAACACAGCTGGAAGCTTCATTTCACAAAACCAGTTTTGAGCTCGGAGGAAAAGCGGACTGGTCAGTGTGTCGAACCCGCTGAAGACAGACTAGCTGGCCCAGCTAGTATCTTCTGCCTTGCACCTGCATTGTGAACGCACGTTCCTCTAAGAAACAAGCCTGACCAAAAGCACGGACTCCTCCCTGCCTCCGAGAGCCCTCGGCGCGTGAGCCCAGCGCTGCAGTGGCGCGGCTCGGCACGCAGCTCCTCCTGCCTGCCTGCGTGGCACCGCTTACAGCTGCGCTCCGAAAGTAGCAGCTGCCTGTTGGTACAAACCCTCCCGCTGCAAAAACAGGTGATAAAGAATTCTTGGAGCATATGCAAGTATTAAGCAACCACTCTATGAATTGCCAGCAGCTGTTCCAAGAACCCTGCCCTGCTTGCCACAGGTATTTATTTAAAGTATGACGCCCTCCCTGATATAACACACATGCGTAGACATAGGCATGTACCACCCCTCGTCCCTTAAGGCTCCTGAACCAGGCCAGGCCAGCAATTTGTTTGGTAACGACAAAGCTACAGGACCGTGAAGCCTCCCATAAAGGGCAACATAAAGAAAGGAAAGGAACTGGAGAGAAATACCAGGGTCTAATTTCATTGTCATTTTATAGGCAGAGCCTTAAAGAGAAAGTCGTATAGCTCAGAATTCCAGCACTTCTCACCTTCTAATGTACATTTTCCTCATAAAAGTAGATCGTTTTCAGTCTCATCCCTGGCTCACACACAACAGGAGGAACTCCCCTGCATTTTCACAGTAACAGAAACACTTCAGATATTTTCACATAAGTATGGTTTTATCATTTTAACTTTTAAGGATGTGGCACTGGGACATATTCCTTCCTTAATCAGTTAATGTGACCTGATTTTTGGGTAATACCTAGAAAGGTTCCATCTAGGCAGAGCATTCATTAATGTCATCTGAAGCAGTTCAGCTTTTTACTGTCTCCGGTTCAGGAAGGAGAGGGGGACAGAGCGCAGGAAACTTTCTGGGGCTACAATGAAAGCAGCAGCATGACCAGCTAATGGCAAAACGCCGATTCTAAATCATAATTCCTCTGAATTAACTGCACATCAGACTGGGAATTCAGACAGCAAAGTAGAAACTCACACCAAAAAAATCTTAGTTTCCACTAGATTTTGAAAAATAGTAATAAAAAAAGCAACAATTCCTAGACTCCACAAGTCTCAGCTAAGAAGAACTCACATCTGAAACAGCTTCATGTCATTAGGAACACTGAATAACACAGTGATCAAAGGCACTGTCAGGACCATTATACCATGCGGGAGGATAAGAGGGAGGCCTAGACAACTAACTGTGAGTAATTGGGTTATGCTTGTTTTTAAATGCTGCAGGTCTAAATAAACTGGGTCACCAAAACTTAGGCAAAAGCCTACTAACTTCAGGCTAGGAAGTACTATTTGGTTGCCTAACTCTAGGCTACGAGATGTGAATGCTGGGAAGCATAAACAAATCCACACAGACAAGTGTAGGAAACTGGAACAGCAAGTGGGACAGTTAAGAATTACACTGCCTGGCTTTTAGGACACCTCTGCTATTATACCCAGACCCTACACATTACTTCACGTTTCTTCCACTTAGTCCACATTTAGACACAAGAGGAATGCAAAAGAAATTCAAGAGCAGAGGAACTGCCCTGCCCTCCCAGACAATGCGTATCCGCCTCGCAGATTTTATCCCTGTCAAGCCCCAGGGTCCTGACAACCGTTTCACATAGTAATTTAAAGTAAATACCTTTCAGAAGGTAATCGTGCCACAGCCGTGTCTTGAAGTTCGTTGAAGTCAAGTGTCTTAGGCTCAATAAATGCAAGCGGGGATAGCTTTCTCTTGGCATCCTGAGGCGAGCCTTCGTGTTCTGAATTCATCTCGCTCGCCTGATTTTCAGTAGCCGTGAAGTCTGCACACGCAAAACGCTCACCCTGCTCCATCACGGCAGTGGTTGCAGAGCAATTTTTGTACAGGTCTGCCTCCTGCTCTTCAGTCCCTGTGTTTAAAGCTAAGACACCTTCGCCAGTGACTAACATCCTCGCAGTACCTGTTTCAGGGATGTCTCCAGTTTTTTTGTTACCTGTCTTTGCCATGCTTAACACTGTGTCACTGTTTTCTTTTACATCTCCCTCAGTCATATCACCAGATTCTAGCTGAGAGCCAGTTTGCAAGCAATCACTCTGGCCGGCTTTCTGTTTTAAGTAATCTATTAACCCATGCATGGTCCCTTTCTTTTCTTGCTGTGGATCTTGTGTGCTTTCTGATGTTTCCAGGCATTTCCTGTTTCGTGGATCATTCTGTATCATCTGTGTGTCATTCTGAGATTTAATGTCATGCGTAAAATTGCTGTGAATATGCGTCTCCTGATTTTCCCCAGGTAACACGTTAAATTTGTCTGGTAATTTTTCACAATTACAAGATCCTCCCGGGACAAGTGTTGAAGCTGCCGTGTCAGAGATGCTCTTGGCAGTGTCTGGACCACTGCACTCATTTTTCTCCTCTTCATTTGGCTCAGGATCCTGGCACTGTTCGGTCTGACAACTTACATCCTCTTCAGATGAAACTGGCTCTGCATTATGCTCTGTAATTAAGTTATTTTCCTCTGCGGTAGCAACATCGTCTAAGTCACTCTTCCGTACGCTGCCTGTAGAGATACCGGCTACGCTGGGTTGTTGCTCACTGTCAGAATATGCAGGGAAGTTCTCAGCTGCTGCCCCATCAGACGAAGCCGGTCCTTGCTTCTTTCCCTCTAAGCTTATTAGCAATTCAGGATCAGCACCACTAGCACACACGCCCGCCTTTCTTTCCATCTCACTGCTCTCTGGGTGCTCAGTGTTTCCGTTTGGCTTTTGCAGATCTTCCAGAGAGCATTCAGCAGGTGCAGAGCCATCCAAAGTAGGGACCATTTCTAAGCAGCTAGCAGGCTGCCTGTTTTTCTCGGCGTCCTGGACACTTGCTGGTGGCAGCCCTGCCACTGGGCTTTCTTGTTGCGGAGGTGTGGGAACTGTGCAGGAAGCCTCGGTAGCTAAAGGCAGCTCTGGCCCCAGTGCTTCTGAGGTGCTCTCAGGAGCTGCTTTGCCCACCTCGATCGATTCTGAAAAGTTCTCAGCACTGCACAGTTGTGCCGTATCCTCAGCCACTGCACTCTGCTTGAAGCCTGCATGGTTTTCAGATGAAAGTTGGGGTAATTCAGCACTCAGTGTGCTGTGGACTGTTTTTTTAAATATCTGGCTGATATGCTCCCTGAAGTCCGGGAGGCTGGAACCGATGCCCAGAGAGCTGCAAGTCAAAGCCTCATGCTCCCTTCCAGAGTTCTCCGCAGACTGCCTGGAAATACTGATCTCTGCCCTGATTATGTTGTTATTCTCTTTTAAAACCTCTTCCATTTTTTCTAAATTCCCAGGTTTCTCTAAGATCTTACCGTACTTGTCATCTACGCAGATATTGGTTGCAATTTCCTCATTACAGCCTTCTTGTTTACCAACAGATGAAAGGCTCAGCAGCTTCCCTTCTAGAGCAGGGAGAGCTAGCAGAGACTCTGCTGAACTGTCACTCTGCTGTTCTTTGAAGTTTACATCACCTTTTGTTTCTTTGGATTTAATTGCAGATATCTCTTTCTTCAGCTTCTCGGAATTAAACTGTGATAAGTTTCCAGTACTCTGCCCCACATTTAAAGTCTCTGGCAGGGTTAAACTTCTGTCTCCTTCACCCTGAAAACTTTGGTCTGGAACATCTTTCTCATTCACATGCGTGCCCTCTGCAGAGCTGTTTTCTGAGTTTGCTGTTTCACCTGTGCTTACCCCAGGCAAAGGACCTAAGTGCACAGACACCTGAGAACCTGTAGCAATCTGCAAATTAGAGTCACTTTCTAAGGCATTCTGGCATGCTACAGCTTCCAGCTCGTTATTTAGTAATTCCCCCACAGTACCATTGTTTGTATTGTTTCCAGCTTGCTGGCTAGGATGATTGAATGCAGAGGTCAGTGTAGAAGGGGTTGTAAAATTTGCTTGACAAAAACCAGGCTCCTCTGGTGTCTTTTGAATGCAGCTGGATTTACAAGACTTATCAGTGGGAATTACTTCCCCGTGTGCCTGTAACGGTGAGGGACATCCTTTTGCTTCTGGACTTTTATCAGTTTTAACATCGCTTGTTTCTTCAACAGAAGCATTGCCCTCACAACTTATCTTCGTGTTTCTGTCTTTCTGGATGAGTCCCCCATCAGCAGCCAGACCCTCAATCTCTTCTGAGCTTTTTGCCATTAACGCCATTTTCACTTGAGTTTCTGGACTAGATATTTGAGGATCATTTTTCTCAGAATTATCGGAAGTACGTGCTATTTCAGGATCACTTGGCAAAGTCTGTGATATGTTAGTGGCACTTGCTGAATTCTGTGTCCCTGGAAGAGCACTGATAGCAGTAGCATGGCTTTCACCACTGCTGTCTTTTATCCTGCATATGCTGATTGGCTGCTCATTCTTGTCCGAATTTTTAGAAAATGTATCACTCTGACATGCTTCTTCATGCTGACTAGCTGAGATCAAAGAATTATTACCCTGCTTGGGCTTGTTTGAGTTCTGCTTACTGCAGCAGTTTTCTTCTGCCTTGAGATCGCTTTTGTTTTGCTCGTTGCAATCTTGCAAATTAAGCACAGTCACGCCAGAAATGTTTTGCAGGTGTTCACTGCTGCACACATCCTCTGACACCATGGCACTACTTTCATCCTTGTCCTCTTCTTCTGCCGTGCCAGAGTTGCCCTGGAACTGTGCTGGACCTAGCAAAGAAGATTCTTGATTAAGGTTGTCGGAAATGTTTAGAGGCATTTCTGGTACGTTGCTCTGGTCACTTAGTTCCCATAACTGCTCAGGTTTTAGAGTTCTTTCTTTGTGTTCCTGATCATCTGCTTTTGTGACAGCTGACAGACTGCTTTGGTGTGTCTGTTGTTTGAGTCCTGAACTTGAAGCCCAGTCTCTGTAACCAGCAGTCACCGTCTTCTCCATGTGCTCCACATGGGGAAGAGCAGCTGGAACATCTGCATTTTCTTGCAGTTCTCCAACACTGCACTCCAGGGTCTGTGAAGAGGTGCCCTTGTCACTCTCAGAGGGGTGGTTCCTCCCACCGATGCTGCTGTCACCCACTCCTTCTTCATGAACTGGCCGAGGAGCGAGCTCTGCCACGCCGCCTCCAGCTCCAGTTTCTGCACAAGCCATCTGCGCGTTTCCGTGACTTTCTGCAGCCACTTGCTCCTGCTGAGCTTGCATCAGCACATCAGATTTGCACTCGGTTTTCAGTGCCAAATCTTTGTCCTCCACAAAACTTTTCACCACAGCGTGGTGCTTCTCCCGTTGAACAGCAGCCTCATGTTCTCTGCCATCCCCGGCAGCGCCGCGTTCAGCTGCGACTGCAGGTCCTTGGGCCGCATCGCCGCGAGGCACTTCGCTGAAGCGACCGCTCTGCTCTTTGGTTTCCGAAACCTGTGAGGCCTCCTCAACTTGAACAGCAATGCAATCCACAGTCCCTGCCAATTCATTTAAGCCCTGAAGTATGAGTGTTGTTTTGGACGTTTTTGCACTTTCTTCTGACTTGCTATAGCTCTCGGGCTCTTCTTGACTTTCCGTTTTGTGTTCCGTTTCTAACACGGCTTCCCTAGCAAAAGCCTTTTCCCAGGATTCATCCTGCTTACTCTGCATAATATTATTGTTCTCAGGGTGGAGGAGCAGTGAACTGTGTGCAGCAGCTAAACAAACCTCTTCAGCCCCATTGGAGCCTGGCTGGCCTGAAGTTTTGTCGTCTGCTTCAGTTCGAAAGCAATCAAAACTCAGTGGGCATTCTGTCTTTGGAAGCTGCGGCGAAGCCACCAGCGCAAAGCTGCCCTTATTCTCCAAGTCACCTGTGGCAGCTGCTTTCTCTTCACTCAGTCCTTGTTCAGGTTTACAACCAGGAGAGTGTGAGTGGTCTTCAGGTGATTTAAAGTCACTGTCTAAATTCAGGGGCTTTCCCACAGCTTCTTCCTTTAGGTCACCTGCTGAAGTCTTCTCACAAAGACTGAATTCTCTAGGATCGTGTCTCAAGTGGGTATTTTTTGCATCCTGGTTGTGGCTACTAAGAGAGTTCAACAGTTGTCTGTCTGCCCCACTTGACCCTTCCAGTAATTCACTGGTTTCTGTCACTTTTGCCTCCTCTGCTCTGATTTTGTTTTTCTCTCCCGTTACACTCATATCAGCTCCCTTTTGATTCAGCTCCTTGGATCTGCTCAGAGAAGTTCTTAATGCATATTCTTCCAGTAATAATCTTTTATCTACCAGGGAATTTTCCTTGGTGGGATTGATAATGCTTTCTGTTTCAGAAAGCGTGGTGCTTTCTCTAGACATATCATCAGCTTTTATGATTTCATTGCTACTGGCTTCATCTTTTTGCCTTTCAGTTTTGACAGCTGATTTTTGTTCTTCCTCTTGCTTAAATGATAAAGGCACACCGAAGTGCTCAGCACTAACAAGCTCATCCTCCTTTTGATGATTTCTTTGAAAAATGGGTTCTTTTTTTTCAGAGGCTGTTTTCACTGCTTCACTTCTCATTGGATCTCGACAGTTGTTTCCAGGCGCATGTTCCCTCGAAGGCTCTTCTGGCTTTGGCACCAGGAAGAGATTTGGAGCGGTAGAAGGCAACTCTGGTATTAAAGTACAGGCTTCTGATTGCTCCCCTTGGCTTCCCAAAAGGGCTGGGTTTACCTCATTCCCTCTAGCTGTTGTTACAGGCCCCATCTGTAGACAACAGACCTCACTGATCTCAGGCCTCACAATGAAGCTCTGAACATTTGTAATTGCTCCAAATTTTTCACTGTCTGAGCCTTCTGTTGCTGGATCATTCAGGATTAAGGTTTCCTTTTTCATTAGCAGACCCTCTCCACCATCTGTGTTCTGTCTACCTTGCTGCATTACAGCCTGTGGCTGACCTACTTCCAAAACTCCCAGCTCCTGCTCGGCCTCCTGAGCAGTAAAATAATCTCCTGCTTCTTTGCCCTGGGGAAACGCGCTGACATGTGGTTCCCTCATGTTACCCAGCTGTTCACTCTGCCACAATGACCCTAACTCACTCGAATTTGTTTGTGTGACTCCCTGCATTTCTGTAAGTGATGCAGGAGGGCTGGGCTGCAGGCTTGGGTTTCTGGGGTCATTCTCACTAGTTTTCAAAGAAGCAGGTGCAGTAAGGTCACATTTTGGGCCTCTGCCGTCAGATATGCCACGTGCTATTCCCTCTTCTTTGTCATTCACTGGACCCGGTGACGGCACTGCTTCATTGCAGTTTGACGTTGGTAACTTGTCATTGCTGCTTGAAAGATCTGCTGTGATATCTTCTTTGGAACAGCCTGCTGAAGGCATCAAGATAGGCAGACTTCTCTCTCTTGCTTCTGCACTCTGCTGTAAGACATTAGAGCCTGTTTGTCCTCCATGTTCTTGCAAGGTACTGTTCTGTCCTGTCACCTCCGAAGACACCACACTTGAATTTGGATTGGATAAATCTTCAGCACCGGAGCTACTGATGCCTTCATTACTGATGCTGCCAACAACGGAAATGTTTATTTGTTTCATGTTAATAAAGAAAAAGAAGGAAAGAATAAAAACAACTCATGCCATTGTTGTTTCAAAGCCATGCAGTACATGCATTGAGAAGCTGGCAATCCGCTTCCAGGACCCAAACCATCAGGCACACATTACAGTGACTCCGATGCTTGTTACAGTGCTGAATGGCCTCAGTCCTGCCTGTCACCCGTCATGCTCATGACATGCATTTTAACCATTCCAAAATCTGTTTGAGCTAGATGTTCCACCCTACCCTTAACAGATTGAGGGAGCAACATGGGAAAAAGTGACAAAAGTACCAGAAGAAACACCAGCAGCTCCAAGAAGCGGAAAGGAAAAACCTTTCTATAAGGCTACTTTGCACAAAGCGAAGGCTGCGCGAGCCACAGTGACTGCTGTCACGTAGCTGTACTTCTGTTGTGTAATGGAAGTTTAAGGGCTCATCTGTCACATTTCTCCAACGAGCCAGCATAGCTGATTCTCACCAACTGGTCAAAGGTCTCACCCTGCAGAACGACGCTGCCACACATTGACACACACCCTATGAGGTCATTTCATCGCAGTGTTCAATTTCAGTATATATAAGCTATAGCTGCTGATATGATCTCTCTCCCCACCCACTAAAGACAGAAAAAATGGAAATAGAGATGATGTGGATGCTCTAGCTGCAGAGAAGAGATTATTTTTCACATACACTGTGCGGACCTCAGTTTCCACCGCTAGGTTTGTAGGCGATGGAATCAGTTAACCTTGCTTTCTCCCTCACCTCCCCTGAAGAGCCTGGGCATATTTTCACTGCCTTAGAGAACATGGATTGATATAAACCCACAACTGAACATAACATTGTACGCAGGAACAAGAGGCATCATTTACTTGACACGAAGTAAGACTCCCCACCTCCTCCCATCCGAAGCGAGACAGCCAGTCACCACATTGCCAGGTGCGTGGAGGCCAGCGTGAAGGCAGCGCGCTCTGGTTCCGTGGCTGCACAGAGAGTCTGTTCGTGGTGAGCCCATCACCCAAGCTTCACCACAGCTTAGCAGTAACAGCCCGTGTTTTAGAACTTCAAAGTGCCCTACGGACTGGAGTGATAAAAGGCACTTAGAGCACCTTCTGTAAGGCTGAGCTTAGATTGGATTTTAACTAATCCCCAGAAATCTCAGAAGCATCTCTCCCCTTCTCTCCCCAAGCTTTGTGCACAAAATATATGACAGAGGAGTGAGTCAGTGACCAGCACTGAGGCCCCTGCAATTTAGGTCTGTGTTTACATGAAGCCTGTTTGGTGGCTATTGAAGCAGAAATTTCGGGCTGTCCTACGGTACACAAAACGCGCTGCCAGGTGGGGTCAAAACCTCTCCTTATGCTGAGAGCTGCCCAATGCAACAACCAATTTGTTTATGAGAGGGCTGCATGTAAAATTGAATGGGATCCTAAAAAACTTTCTTCAGAATCATCGGGATGGAGAATGAGCTACTCTTTAAAGAGCTATTCAAATTTGCCTGTGTTAAGGGTAAACCTCAAATCTGCCTTGTCAGTAGCAACATTTTAAAGAGTGGTATTAGCAAACACGACTTAGCAGATTCAAGAGGAGAAAACAACTCTACGAACAAAGCTATTCATCGTTACAAATCAGCTATGACACTTTTTCTAGTGTTTGATAATGCTGAAATCCTGTTCGTTTTATTTGGGAATAGATGAAGAAGAAACGTGGACACCTATGCAAGTAACGTGTGCTGAACAGAATTAAAATGAAAGTACTGGCACACGCTTTGATGGCGATTCAAAACTATTGCTTTCTGAATGAAGCAACACACATTCATCTTCTGTGCTACTTCAGCATGCCTCAATGTTTTATTCAGGGCTATAACCTAGAACTGAAAGGTTTTAGTTTCTAATCGTAATAAGGTACATCTGGATTGATCTGTTTGGTTATCTCCACTTAAGTTTCTCCTCCTGGTATAGGTAACAAGGAAAAGCATATAAGGAACTTATCCTACATCTTCCTTTTCATTTTTTTGTAATCTTGCTTTGCTGTCTGCAAGACACTGCTAGTGGTTAGACAAACATCTGTTGGGAATGACTTAAGCACAGTTGATCCTACAGAAGGATCAACAGGGCAGAAGGATGGAATAGATCACCTCTTAAGGTCATCACACCTAGTCCCATTATCTTCCACTCTTTTTAAAGGGAATAACACTACAGAGCAGTGACACCACAGGCTGAAGATAATTCCCCTCTTAGGAAACCCCGATCTACATGAAAATGTATTAACAATCAATAGTTACCTGCAGGGAGCCTGTATTTTCAGATAACCTATTCAATATGGCTAACGTCAAGCTATGACTGTATTTTTTTATTTTTTATTTTTTAATACAGGAAAAAAATGCGTGTTTTCTTTTGTGGTTACTTGATCTCTTTTGTTGGCAATCTGAATTGGCTTGACATTATTAAGGAAAAAATTCATACTGTAGGGTAATGTTTAAAACAAAACATGCAAACTAGAAAACATGAAAGAATGTTAGAGTTCCTCATAGTTTGGGCAGAGCTCAGGGCATAAAGAGTCATTTTGCTAGGAATAATTGCTGCATGTAATAATTGCTGCATGTAATTGATGATATGTAAGAAAACAAAAATGAAATGCAGTCATGCAAAGACCTAGGTGCATATTTAACTTGAAATACCCAAGTGTCTCATTGCACTCCAGAGACACCAAAGTGAACCTTTCCCATCTCTTAGAAGTTAGGCACACATTTAAGGATTTGCAAGTTCAGGGCCTTAACGTACTGACAATATGAACGCTATCCTTCCTTGAGTTACAACATCAAACAACAATAAGTTAAATCTTCATACATCTAAAGCATTTGTTTTACATAAATAATTACTGAGAAATTGCTTGTTTGGAAGCACATTGCAAATTTACCAATTAATATCTGTAGTTAACTCCTTCCACCTTCAGAATATATTGTGGTTGGTTAGAGTTCTCCTGGACCAATTTAAGATCATTGCTGGTTACTAAGACATTTATTAGGACAGCACTGGCCGGGTTTTGTTTAGGGTGTGTAGACACAAAGGATGTCAAGAAATCTACGACTTAGAGCACGTCTCCCATAAATACGTGACAATTAAGAGACTTACCCAATCTACCAGACATTAACACGAAGCCCATTACACTGTTCTGCCATCCACAGCAAAGGCAATGGGCCAGAAGATAAAAAGAGCAGCAGCTAGACAAAAGCTGTCTGACTGGTGTTTGCTCTGAGTGCGTGCGGGGAAACTGAGACACCCAAAGAGGTTAAGCCTACTTCACAAACAACAAGAAATTATGATCTGATAACAGAAAGTCATAGATATTTTATTTTTCCCTTTCCCTATTCCTTTGCTTTCCTTCTAAAACATATAGTAGTTGTCAAAAGGACAGCCCTTCTGACCAGTCCCACTTGTGAGGGAAAAACACCAAGTGCTGAAGCCTATGAAACCCAGAGGTCACATATGGTTGCCATCCATAACTGATCTAACTCAGAGCCTGAGTGATTATATTCCCAGGAGTGTAACAGCTTGAAATCTGAGGATGAATTTAGAAAGCACTGAAGGGGACAAACACACAGCCAACTCTGCAACCATGGCACAAGTAGAACAGAAACATTTGAGAAGCAGCTATATTTCCCCTGACACATGAGAGATCAGGGTTTACATTTTGAGTTCATACATTGGGACACACTGTACTGGGGGCCTTTGACTTGACTGAAAGAATTCTGCATCTTAATCTCTCCTAAGACCAACTGAAAATTAATTAGGGATACAGAAATCATTTCCACATTCCCTTCAAAAGAAAAATAAAATAAAAATTGGAGTTTTAGAGGCAAAGCAAGATGCTATTCGAACTTTTCAGTGTAAACAAACACATGAGAAATCCATCATCACCAAAGGGCTGCTAACAGCAGCCAGATTCCCCCGCCCTCCCTATGTATCTAAGATTTCAGGAAAAAGTGAAGCAGGAAAATGATCTATATGATCCTCCTGGGAACCATCCCCCTCTTCTCCCCCCATCCCCAAACAATTTTCACCTCCTCGTTCCATATGCAGAATAAAACACAGGACCTGTATTATTTTAAATATGACCAAACTAAATTATTCTAACATTGACAAAGTAAACTGCGCACCACTGCTGCAGCAAGCAAACATGGCCAGGCATTCAGCTCCAGATCCACAGCCAGCTCTGGTCTCTCTCCGAGACGCCTGGAGAGTCAGCAGGAAGCATGGCATTGCACAGACAGTCCCACAGGATGCGTGGCAGCTTTAGCTCGTCATCCTGTGGTGGCTCTTGGGTCCCACAGGATCTGTGTGCAGCATGAGGAGCGGGATAGCTGCCAAGTCCATCCACCAAGAGTGCTTACTGCCCTGAACTACTTCTGGGTGTGTACCCCTTAAGTTGCTATATCTGCTTATTCCATAACCTGCAGGAAAGAGTGCTTCTCCTGGCTAGGGCTGTCCAGCCAAGGATTCTCCAGGCATTTCCTCTGCATGTGCACCAGCAGAAAGGCATGGTTATATCTCAGACACCAGTGCAAAACCTGAGGCTTGCTAAAAGTGCTGAGGAGCTAGAATAGTTATTTGACACAGAAGGTTGATCGATTAATTGCTGATGATGCTACTTTTTAACACAGAGTACTAGTGACAACAGGTTAAAAAAAATTGGAGTGAAACAGTGTTTTAGTAAAAGAGTCAGACATTTCAAATTCCAAAACACAAGAACTTGAGACTCACTGGAACAATTTCTGAGAATTTGTGGAGGATGGAAGAAAGACGCCCAGAAGACTGGAAAAAAACACACAGTAGTTTTCCACACACAGATACTCCATCAGAAGACAGCAGGTCATAAGATTATAATAGTTCAATTCAGGATGGAAAAGATGGGTTCAAAGCAGCATATGGGAGTGAAAGTTGAATTAAGCAGCCTGGAATCTGAAACTTCAAAGCTTTTTCCGTTTATTGTCTTTGTTTCTATTTTGGCAGGCTATAACTTAGAAGCCACCCAAAACCAGGCATGTGCCAGCAGTTTCAGGAGTAAGGCTAAACAAAAAAGTAATTGCCTGAGCTCCTGCCCATCTAATATGTTTCCTGAAACAAAAGTTTATGAATCCCTTCAAAATGACTCATCCATGTAACACTCATCTCACAAGAATCATGATTTTGGATGTTGATGTGTAAAGCTGTTCTAGCCAGCTAGAATATAAGTCTAGGTATTCTCAGTATTCATATTTTGCAAGGACCCCTAAAGAATTGCAGCTATGCCATTCTTTGAGCAATACATTTTAAAAAAATGCAAATTGGTCACAGAACAGTATAGAAATACCTATGCTCATATATATAAGCACACACACATACTTATACATAAAAAGAAGAGTGTGCATTTGTTGCAACCAAACTACAAACATTCAAAATCCAAGAGACCCCACCCCATAGCCTCTGTTACTACCACTGGTCCATCCCAACACCAATTTGGACAGCTTAATGTGCTAGGTGGGTGACAGCATAGCCTTGTGTTAAGGAGCTGTACTCAGTCTGTTGTTTTCAAACAACATCACTGTGTAACTACTCCTTCTTCAGTTAACACAGTCCTTCAGAAGGCCACGTGCAAAAACTGCTGACACTAGTATAAACCATCACAACTGCACCTCAGCTCCAGCGTTTGTTAGTTTTCCATTCATGCTTTGTACTTCTGTACCTGCTTACGGCTGGAGTCTGAACTTGTGCCTCCACTAAAATCCAGACCCACAGAGAGAAAATTGTCTGGCCAACTCCTTGTTGGACAACTTCTGGCTTCAAATCAGACTATTAACCAGTTATCTCTAACACTGCTGGAGTAGGAAGAAAAGAGATACTTGCTACTTTGAGATGAAAAATATTTAGAAAAACTGGTGTTGTGAGAGCCCTGCAGTATACTAAAGCATCAGTATGAAGAATGACAACTTTTCAAAACAGAATGGCATGGGTACAATAATTTGAGAGTTAATTCTGCTCTCTCCCAGTACCACCAAAACAAGGCTACCAAAGTCAGTAAAACAAACAAAAGAGCAAAACTTGTTTGTAAGTTCTGCAACATGGTTAGTAGGTTTCTGCATTCTCGAGGGAGACTTCACCAGTAAGACAGACCATTCCTTGTTGTGTTAAAAGCCACCGTGAGGTCTTCAACCAAGACCGTGTAACTTTGGTTTTCCACATGGGCCATCTTTGATGGCAGGATTGCCCAGTCTTGCCCACAGGATGAAGACACAAAAGTCCACCCGTATGAAGATGCGAGACCCATGAGAAAGTCTCAGGTGAAATATTCAGGAGATGAGGCTCTGAGAAGTTTACCGTGTCCTTGCAGTACTGACTGTGATACAGATCTGTCTGCAGGCTGCAAACTGGAAGCTGACACTTTCTCCTTCATACCACCCAAAAAAACCCCACCATCATTCCCCTCCCCCCCCCTTCTCCCCCCCAAAAAAACTCTACCCATAACAAAATTTCATCCCTCTCTTTCCTAGCTGTGTCCACACATGCATTTCACCAGACTGGGTGAGTGACAAAATCCTGCTGCATGGATGAATACAGCTTAATTCCTGCCCTCTTGATATGATTTTGCCACCTATTTTTTTCTGGGAGACAGACGCACAGGACAATATTGCTGACCAGGGTAAAACAACCTCCTCTTCTGCAAAATTCCCTCCTTTATTCTATGTATTTTGAACTTTTAAAGTGAACTAAACATCACAGAAATGATGGAAAGCTATTTCCTTGTGCTCTTAGATAAGGCCCTGCTGATTTGGTGTACCCGAGTTCCTTACATTTCAACAAACGAATGGAGCAAGAATGTCAGGAAGTTTAAGTCTCTGCATACTTCTTGCTGCTTTCTGGTGACATCTAGGGATCTTACCGTAACCTATTACACCTTGAATATTCTGTCTCTGTTTGACAGCTACAGGAAATGAAATTCAGAGAGATCAATTGCTTTGATAAAGTTCACTCCTGAGAGCTAGTGTTAGACAAGGGAGTTTAAAGCACATTTTCCACTTTGACCACTTAACAGTGGTACTCTCCCTATCAGTTTCCTGTTAACTGGTTAGATGGGTCTTTACAGGCAGCCATTGGAGAAAGTTGTGTATACATCTTCCTTAAAATGTGGACAAGAAAATAAATATGCAGAGATGCTTTTTGAGAAACAAGAAGGAAATCTGTAATTTAAGCCCTCTGAGATGAGTTCTGCTGCTGCTTCATTCCCAGGATGGAGGCAGCACATAAAGCAGGTCAGTGGTGGGCACAAACACTGTGTTAGGGGGATGCTGGTGCAAATGCTGTCGGTCAGAGGATGTACGGGTGTTGCAGTTCTAAGAACACAGTCTAAAACTCATCATTTTGCAGTTTCACAAACAACCCTAACTTGCAGGAGTATTACTCATTCTAGGCCTCCATATAAAATTCAGAAGTTAATACTCATCATCCCCCTGGCATCTCTCTCCTGCTTTCCATAACATGACTGTATATTGATAAGACTAGCAGAAAATGACTTTTGTTGTCATTAAGTCACAACGCATCACATTAAGTAGCTTAAGAAGCAAGAAACAAGTATTTTCTTCAGCTAGGACAATATGGTTACTCATTGTTACACATGTATATAATATAATGATTATGCACAGTACTGTCAAGGGAAACTAGAAGCTAGAGGACACGTACTATTTGTTAACAATAACAACAAAGAAAACGTGCATCTATAATTCTCTTCCTGTTCAAGTCTACATCACTACTCCAAATTTTATTTTTCTAACTAGTGTAAATGACATCTGAGTCTTTCCTTGTTTGAGATGAAAATGGAGAGACTCTCAAAAACATAAGGAACTCATCCAAGGAAAAGCAGTTTCATGTATAGACCGGGTACTAGACAGTAAAGTGATGCTACACTGGAAGAGAAATAGTCATACATCTCTAGAAAAGAAGAGCAACCTTTCATCATTCTAAACTTCAAACCACTTTCATCATCATAAATTGACTCTATAGTCTTAGTCTTACTCAGACTTTATTTTCAGGAAATAACGAAGATGTGGTACTGGAAGTTAGAATAAATACACTTAAGAGTAAATATCTTACTGTCTGTAGTGAAGTATGACAACCAATTGAACTGTAAGAGTTCCATGGCACAGCCAAACTGCCCCTTGCAGACTGTAAGCTGCTTTCTCGAGGTAATTTTTTTTTAGGTTATGCCATTTCTCTAAGTTTACCTGAAGTTCTCAATTATCACCTTAGTTAATACCTTCACTTGGACTTAAAATTATTGATGTCATGCAACAGTTTGTGTTAGCTTATGCTTAATCTTCATCATCTCACATAAAAGAAAAAAAAAGAGATGAGCTTCTTGCTTGTGATAGCATTAACTTAATACCATTTGAAATATTTTGCTTGACTGCCGTTTGCTCGTTTGTCACTTCTCAAGTTTACGTCTTTCAAAGATAGTGGCAATCAAAAAGGGTAGCCAGGGCTGGCGTAAACATAAGGCAGCCCATGGCACACATACTCCACTTGAGAAGGATGTGGCCTATTTTCTGCAGTGAATTCTCCAATCTGAACGAAAGTTTGTGAAAACATTTAAAAAGGTGCCCACAACCTAATAATCCTACCCATTTACCAGCAGATTATGGCTACTCATTCTAAAGATATTTATCATTCTATCCTAGGTAACACTGATGATCTGGAAGGCATTCAACCCCATGTTAAAATCATGCTGGTATTAGATGGTTTCTTCACTGTAGCAGATGAAAAGCTTAGTAGCACAAGAAAACCCAAGTATTCAAGTAAAAAGTACTAATGCTTCAGAGAAATTTTTCCCTTCGGGACATTTAATAAAAGCCAAATTATGTTACCTTCTGCCATCCTTAATCACACTGAAGAATATCTTAGCTCTGGAAGTATATCTATTGATTTCAACAGGTGAATTTTAAGACATATAGAAAAGTAAGATACTAATAAATGTTAGCTGGGTTGATACTTTTTAGTTGGATTGTTATACAGAGCTGAGCATGGCATTTTGCAATTGTTTACAATTATGTCTTACTTCACAATAATGTGGCTGTGCAAGAAGCTTTTCAATGCTCCTCTGTCCCTGATAAGAGTTTATTAGTACGAGGAAAAAAGCAGAGGAAGTTTATGGCAAGGGTTACCACAACAGCTAGAGTCGTGTTTATAGCTATGCAGTAAGGCAAGAAAGTTAGTTTGGTAAACAGCAAGTAGTCTTGCTTCTGTCAGGTTATTTTGAAGACTGCATCATCATCATCATCCATCAGGATGATAGATTTTGAAAATCAGTTACACAATAGCAGAAGTCAGCAAACATCCCCCAGCAATCATCAGCAGCAGGGCTTCAATTGTATTCATAGGAAGAAACCTTGTTTCTTACCTTGTAGGTCCTGGAATTAACGGAGATACGCTCTCAGCCAGCTGCACAGCAGCAGGAGGTAGATCTGAGACATCCTGACCTCCAGATCTTCCTATGCTGTTTTCCTTGGGGCTCCTTTTTATGCTGTGCCCATTACCAGGCTGTTGGCCTAATTCTGAATCCTGTGGAGCACTCTAGAATGAAAAAGAACAATCCAAACAACTACTGTTATTTTAGAGTACAGGAAATTTTGGAAAATATGTAAGCTTAAGGAGTTTTGTTCTGCCCACTGACAGACAGCTCCTGTGGTAGATTCCACTACTTCAATGGAACTTGCAGGTTCCAAAGCCAAGCCATTTTTTTTTTTTTTCTAATGACAGAAATACAGAAGGAAGCGGTTGAGCCAAAAATAAATATGAGGGAAAGAACAGGGAGAGAAGAATGCAACAATTGTTCTAAAGCAGCTCAGGGCCTTTCCTGACCCAAGGAGGGTATCATCTTCTCTTTTTCCAAGCCTGGCAAATGTTACCGCTAATCAAGTTTGAAAGGAGAAAGGATGGAAGCAAGCTATAAACTTTGACACTCAATATTAGCAGTATCTTTGGGGTCAACTTAGAGATAAAGACAACGTCAATCAAGATTCATCACTCGAATCCAAGTCCAGATTATTTCCCTCCCAGTCCAACAATGCTCAGAATGCCTCTGAAGTGAAACGGAGGGCTTGATTCGCTGCCACACTGCATTTCTGTAATAGCAGCTCGCTGCATTTCTGTAATAGCAGCTATAGGAAATGCTGTGGCTTCTGTAGTAATGGCTACAGAAACCTATTACGCAAATTTGGTAACGCTGTATCACCTCTTCTCAAAGGTAAATATTTACATGGGATCTTCACCCATGGAGACATGCCTTTGCAATAGGAACAAAAACCCCACAGCTCTAATGTAAACTGCTGGTTTTGCTCTAGGGAGGAGCAGAGTCCTGTGCAAGGGCCAGGGCTGTGACCCCGTGGTGTGCCAGCAAACCCCTGGGGTTCTACCACAAGTCCCGGGGGGTTGCTTACAACAGGTAGTGGCACCTTCCTGATGGTTTTTGTTTGTTTGTTTGGCAGTAGTGTCTTTAGAAGGCAAAGAGAAGATGGTAAAAGCTGCTTTGAACAGTAACTATGTTCTTCAAGTATAACAAAAGAACTTGAGAAAAACAATTAAGTGTAAAGCAAAAATGAAGTCTGAATGAAGACGCTGCCACTTCAAATCCTTTGGCATAGCAAGCAATAGTGAAAGAGAAGCAAAACTGCTTAATCAGATCACCATCAACATACAACCACTGTTGTTTTAAGAATTTTTAACTGTAATTGTAAAAAGCCTAAGGCACACTTAAGGTAAAGACACATAAGTGTGCATACTGACCACAGGAGAACTACTTCAGGAGGCTGTCATAGATGAAAAGCACAGTGCATGATTCCAGTTCGTCTCTTGTTCCTCCAACTTTACTCTCAGTTTTTAGGTTTACTTTTTTCTAGATACAGTCAATAGATTTCCCATTGCAGAATGTTATTGTTTACAAAATGACATTTCTCTTTGTGAACATGGTGTGCTCTCACACAACCAAAGGCTTCTCTTGATGAGAACCAGGAATGAGAGACACCCAGTGGACAAGAAAAGCCCATATATAACGAGCAATTGAAAAGGTCAGGGCACACAGAGAATATAACAAGACTTCCTTTAGACTTAAGGCAAATTTGATTAACTCTCATATCCTCTGCCTTTCCCTGGAGGAACCTCTTCACTACAGCTTTGTTTGCAGAAGTCTCCTTTATCACACTGCTTCCCGCTGGGATAGACCAAGGGCTCTGGGTTTCATGATTATTAAGCACTTACCCAGCATGTGCTGACATCTGGCATTTGGAATATTTATCTATGTATGTATGTTGGCCCCAAAACCACAGTATATAGCAAAAATCTACTAGATCATCAAGATTTATACAAGGAAATTTGTTTTTTTCCAACCAGAAAAAAAGAGAGCACAGTTAGCCTATGGGGTTTTGTTTTGCTTTTGCTGCACTGTTTTAGGAAGACTTGCTTTTGTTTGCATGAGAAAGTTTGCATGGAGGGTTCATTTCAGCATGTATACGTGAGTACAGAGAGAACAAACTATGACAAAAATGCGTTATTAATTATCAGGAAAAAAACAAAAGCCAAAAACAACCGAAACGGCCATTTCTGCGGCCATATGCGATCATGCTGGAGCACGTGCGTGGCCCAGTCACCAACCGCCACCATCCCCGCAGCCCAGAGCCCTCCCCTCTCACTAGTCAGCATCGCTTTAGAGACCACAGCAAGCCGGGGGGAGAGATGTCTGTCTTGGCAGCAGAGGAGCTGCCTTGACTAGACGGGCCCAGCGCCACGCAGGGCCAGCATTCAGAGCACCAGGGGAGCAGGACCAGGCCGGGGCGGTGGGCCCGTGAACTCACACCCAGCCGTGCCAGGTGCTCTTAGCGAAGGTTGCAGGTGTTAGCGCACCTGCTAGGTGGGCTCAGCCTGGGAGGTGGGTCGCGGATGAATGCCTCACGGCAGCAGCACCATGAAGTACAATCTCCAGGCCAGCTGCAGACAAAAAAGAGCACATTTCCTTCCCTAGCAGGGTGGGGAGAACCACACAAAGAACCCCAAGAAATCAGACCAATTGACAAATCTGTCCAGGTGCCTCCAGCAGTTAGCGAGAGCAGTGAGAACTAATTCTTTATTTTCCTGCCTTTCTACTGCCACCATCTCAGTTTTTCTTCAGCTGATCTGGGCGCTAGGCAGGAGCTACAACTCACAGCTCTCTTCAGAAGGTGAAGGGCTGAATGTTTTGTCTCCTTCTTCTAAAGCTTGTGTCATCTTCCACAGCAGAAAGTAACACAGCAAAGAATTAAGTCATTAACCTACTGCACTGTTTCTGCCCAGTGCTTCAAATTAATCTCTCTTCCTCAAGACCAGCCACTTAACTCAAAGGGCTCCTTTAGGTTACAATCCTCTGTTCTACTGACCTGCAGTCATCCCACTTTTGGAGCCACAGCGTAATCGGGAGGCCTCCTGCACACAAATCTCTCAAGCACAACTTTCTACGCAGACAACCTTGGATTGCCACCCAGAGACGTGAATCCTGCAAGCCACGCGACAACCTGAAGCTGATCAGCGATATGGTCTCGGAGTATTAGAAAGAAACGCTTCTCCTCAGCCTCTCATACAACAAATCCAATTGCGCTTTGCTACTGAAGCCCAAGCAGTGCTAACAAACACGAGGCGCGCGCGCTTACAAGCCAGCGGGGTGATTATTCCAGGAGGGTTTGTAACCGTAACTCGGAGTCAGGCTGTTCTGTCATTGACTGCCAGGGTCAGACACTTCACAGATGATTTCAGGGCCTGAATCATTTTGGTACAAGACTGCTTGATTTTACTTTTACTGTTCATCTCCATAATTCTCGGGTTAACTACGTAGTACAGGCATTGAAGTGCCTGCTGTACCTGGACACCTCTCATCAAAAATAGTTTGCTGCCATATTAGACGCAGAAGTGCCTATGTCCCAGTCATTTTTATCAGCTCTAATGCCACGTCTTAATATTAAAAGAACAACACAATGGGAGGGGCAGATTGAGAAGGGAAGGAGAACGACCACAATAAAACGCAGCTCAGGAGACAATTAAGTGCGCTGTTTTGAAGGCTACATTTAACATTTTCCATAGATTGCGCGGGCAGGGGGCTTTTATTATTATTATTATTGTAATAGTTTTGTGCTTTCAGGGATCTCCTGTTTAATAAGTTATCGTCCTCCCAGCTATCCCTAAGCAACCGTAATTTGTCACAGAAAGATCTGACCCTTGTTCAAGTTCCTAACATGACAAAATTTAACCTATAGCAAAACTATCTTTGCAACACAGCTCCTGTTGGAGCAGCAAGGAGTCCGACTTGTTGATGCCCCCTTTATTTCTTTCCAGGCAGTCAGGCACTGGAGCAATCAAAAAGCAAAGTTGCCCTCTTACCTGGCAAGAGCACACACAGCCAGGAAGTGATATTTTCATGGGAAGCTCAAAGGAGGATTTTAACAATAATATATAACAAATCTTACTGGTATTCTACTAGTTTAATCATCACAAAAGAACATGTGTGAATCTGTGCCAGCCAGCAGAAAAACATGATTCTATTTCTCTATCAAGTTGTTCAGATTTAAGCTAGTTATGCAAATCAGGAGTTGAACTAGCTTTGCAGAGCATGCGTTTTTATTTTTAATGAACATCTGTGGAAACAATTAAGAAGACTGTATTTTTGTTCAAAAGTATCATCAGAAAGCTGATGTTAAATAAATTACTTTTGATGTTTCAACGTGTACAGCCTCTGAAGTGATTTACTACAGAAGCTTACAGCTAAATTCACTCTATATTCAGTTCAAATGTAGCATACTCCTTTTGGAAAAGGATTCTGAGATTATAAAAAAATAATTGAAAGACTTAATGAAATAATTATAAATCAGAATACATAGGTTCTCAGCAATTTTTTGTCTAGCATAACTAAAAAAACAGCAACAAAAACAACAAACCGAGTTTGTCACAGACAGTATACAAACAGAGAGAACACTAAACAACCTACACTTTTTTAATTTAGGCCAGCACACTCCTTAAATGAAACATGCACTGTAATTTGCATTTAGCGCTTCCACAAGCATTGGTCTCTGTAGGAACACAGAGTAAATCTTCAGGATCATTTTACTTTCCTGATGGCTTTGAACAGGAGCCTAGAAGTTTTTTTTGTTTTTTTGTTTGTTTGTTTTTTTTGTTTTGTTTTTAAAAAAAAGAGAACTCTATTGTAGCCAAGAGGATTACGTGCACTGCTGTACCCTGGGTCGAGCCGCGGTACCGGAGGGAAACTCCTCTGACGCCGCGGGGGAGCCTGCTGGCGGCTCGGTGCCCGGGCCACCGCGCTGCCCGCCCGGCTGGCAGCCCGGCCGCAGCGCTGCGTTGCGTTGCGTTGCGTTGCGGCATTCTGCCAGGCCGCCTGGTTCCCAACGAGCGGCCAGGCTCCTGGTCGCAAAGCACAAAACGGGCCTGGTTTTAAAACCCAGCATTCACACTCGGAACAAGCGAGCATCGCGTGATTTCTCTCCTTCTCTCCCTGGCAGCAGCCTCCTCTCCCAGCCGCCCCCCGGCATGCCTCCATTGCACACACCTCCTTTTACAGCAGGCGCCGAGCGTGCCACAGCTCGGGCTGTAGCTGAAAGCAATCTTTGAGGAGTTACAAGAACTTTCCATTCCCAGTAACTCCCTGTGTTTATGGAAGGGGAGAAGCTGGAACAAGCCTTTATGAGTCTCAATCGATAAACCAGAACTTACTTACCTTTTATTTTTCTCACGTCTTCCACTATGAGCTTGTTTAAATTTTTTTTTTTTTTTTAAAAGCTTGGCTGTGACAAGCACTGGTTCATCAGCTCCAACCACCCACGTCCTCGTCTGGGACAGGGGAGCGGCAGCAGCAGGATGCAGAGCGAAGGTCAGCCCTGCACACCCATTCCCGGCTCGCAGGAACAGCCACGAAGCCAGCAAACGGGGAGGACAGACACACGGTCCCCATGAAGGGCAGCAGGCCACGCACCTCCTCAGCCAAACGCCTCATTGATAGCCTGTTTCTTTTTATTTTCATTGCAATTCAGCATTAAATCCATTTCTTATAAATGGAACTGAGACATCAGAAGATAACTTGCTGTGATTCTTAAAACAACCGAGCTAACATAAGAGTTCCTGAATTAGTCTAATGCTCTGACACCTACTGAAAATCAATACCAATGAAATACGAAAATCCTGTTCTATGTCAGAAAAGTGGATAGAAGAAAAGTTTTTCAAGGTTAAGTTTTTCTAAAAACAAAATTGCACAAGTCACATGGTTGGGAAATATGGCTGTTACAGTTTTTAAACCAGGTTTTAGGAGGTACCTTTTTGCTCTTTTGGCTTTTTTTTTTTTTTTTTTTTTTTGGCTGTTCTGCCAGTACAGTTACCAAGTAGCAAATTAGATTTTTCAATGTTTATATCTTCATTGGTCTGGAGAAATGGTACCAAATTAGACAACGAATCCGTATTGCTTTAACAACCAGAACTTTTCAATCAAAAATCAAATTAGCAAAAATACAGATCATGGGACAGAAACAAATTGGTTACTGACACATTGGGCCAAGCCTGAACTCCACATGACAGTTAAGATCTGAAGAATCACACTAAAACTTGGTTTTGTCACATCACAAGGCAGCCAGATTCTGAATTTAGTAGACAACTCGCTCAGCAATCTGCATTATTCAGCACCTGCCCGTTGTTGAGAGTGGCTGGCATAAAGCAGTTTAGACAGGGGGATGACCATCACGAACACTTGCTTTTTGTCCTTAAACTGGCAGAAGGCCAAACATCATGATTACTTAATTAGTCAGGTGTACCTACAATCAGATGCAGCCTCCTTATGGAAGATTTCATATAGAATTTTACAACTACAGTAGATTTTTTTTTTATTATAATTAGTAGTAGTGTAATTTGCTATTGTTTCTGGCTTGGTTTATTTGTCTCTCACAGGAGCAATATTTTGTGTTCATGCCTTTTCTAATTAAAATCCTCAAAGTGACAGGAAAGCAAAAATTGGCATTTGCTGGAAGTATCATTTGATCTCTACTTGCAAACTCAACATGTAAGCGAAGTGTGATACAGTAACAAAACTAGTTAAAAATCCTAGTTACAACCATCTACTGTAGGTACCTATGACCTTTTCTTAGAGAAAATGAGTTGCTTTTCCTCCTGAGAAATCCAAACTTACTGAAATTACTTCAGTTGCAAGTGTTTATTTTTATGTTTGCATATATATATGTATATATATAGTCACCATTTTATCCTTGTTTTAGCATTCTTTAAAGAATACACAGTGTCCTCTGGGCTACAGCAAAAGCAGTTCAGACCTTCAGGCTTCACTACTCACATTTATGACCTTTCCAATCCACTGAGGGCACTAAACTGTTTGTCTTCAAAGCCTTGGAATGTCAACCAAAGTGTCTTCTCAACAACTTGCTGCTGTGTTTAAGCCTTAGTCTGTTTGAATGTATATACCATGAGCCTGTACTGGGCTAGATGAAGCATAGCTGTCTAATTGGCTTCATGGTTCTTGTTAACCTAATCTTTCCATCTGTTTATGTAATCAAAGTTCAGTAGGCAAAGGAAGATTCATAGTTATCCTTGTAACTCCACTAGTTTTCCTGCAGCTTTTTATTTTCCTTTGTCCCATTGCTGACAGCTGGATGAAGGCCTGATGAATACCTAGATTATTTTCTTAAGGATGACAGGTGTATGAGACATAGCAAGAAAGAGAGGGGATAAAGTTGATGATCTTGGGAAAAAAAATCTTCATCACAGTATTTGTAATTTAAAGTCTCTACAATTTTAACTAAAATATCTTTTTGAGTAGTTCTTAGCAATCTATGAATACAACATTTGAGAAGATGCAATTAGATTCGTATGAAGTACTACTAGGAAAATCCTCTCCAAATTCAGATCTAAACTCTGTTGTGCTCACCAGCTGATAGTGTTTGCTTGCCTAGTAATTTCTAACTACCCACAGCTGTGGAAAATGTAGGTCCAACATTCTCACACTATTTCTAAGTAGAGAAATGTAGTTAGTAATTAAAGAGATTCTTTATAAATATAATTTTTTTTTCCTTTTCATCTGTACCTGTAAATATACATTTCCCATTAGAAGTAATGGTGGCTTTACAGATGAAGAAATCTTTAACCATTAATTCAGAAGGGAAGAAATAGTCTTCCAACTACTTTTTCAATATGTTTTCAAATTAAGAACTGTGTTGCAACTTTGATTCTTCATTTTTCTTTCATCTCCCCTCCTTCATTCAAAGGGAAGATGAGAGCAAGTATAATAACCATTATAGTGAGAAGTGTCCCAGAATTTGCTGCACTTGCATATACGGATGTTTTGTTCTCTGAAAATAGAAAATGTTCTTTTCGTGTAAACTCAAACAAATACTTGGCATTACTCACCATAGAATACTGGGCAAGCAGTAATTATCAATGGAAGCAAGCATTAACGAATACGGTGACTGCATGCAAACTGGAACTATGTAAGTACCAGTAACGGACACACTGCCATTGCCACTCCTTGTTTGTAGACAAATGTTGACTAAAAGAATGTGGAGCAGTTCTGCTGTCCTGCGCACTCCTGATGTGCAATGGATGAAGTAGGAAGAGAAGTGCAAGAAAATTATAGTTTAGAGAGTAAAAGAGGTGAGTTGCATGTAGGGTGATAGTGTGCCTCATTAAAATGCTATAGGCACAAAATTATTATGCAGAAAATAGGGAATGTATTTTTGTTGCCAATTGAAAGTAAACAATGGAATGTATACAGATGTTATTGCACTATTCAAGAAGTATGTAAACACACAGTATGAGCACTAGAGCTCACAGGAATTTGCCCAGTTATCCGTGGGAATGGAGACCGAAGGCTTGGAAGCTGCTAGCGTGTCCGGTGTGTTCTCCGCTAATCCCCGTAATACTGGGATCTGAAAGAAGAACCATGCCAATTAACTAGATCCATAGGTAACCTGAAGTATGGGAAAAGTAATAATGCAGAATACTAACTGCAGCATGGGCAGCAGTCAGATTTGTTCATAACAATTAAATGGAGAAACCCTAGCAGGAACACAGCATGACGCTTCAGACAAACAAATAAACTCTTCAGAAGTTATGGCCCCTCTAGCAAGTATGCATGTGTTGCCCATCTCACACACTTCACAGTAAAAAACAGACAAGAACAAAAAAGAAGATAACCACACATTAGGATTTATGTGTAAAGAGAAATGAACAACACAGATGTGAAATAACTAGCTTTGCCTGGCTCTTATTCAGAAAACAAAGGAGAAGAAAGAATGAAGCAAAATAGATAGAAATAACTTCTGTGGTTACTGACTTTGAAATTCCCTCTTCCACTGTGGGGCGAAATACTCGCTGCTAGGAGTTCATTTCAGCAGCATCAGTTTTTACCTTCAAAGAGCTTTACAATTACTTGGTAACTTTGACTTTTCTGTAATCATGAGAAAGGCTGTGGAAGATGACAGCTCTCTTCCTCAGAACTCCGAGTGGCAAGAATTAAAAATGTCAGTTAAAATCATTGCATATTAGAAAATCTAGCCTGTTCTAGCTTTAGAAAGTTTCACACTGCCCAGCTTTTTAAATAGCAGATAGTTTTGATGGTCCCAGTGAGCTTGGTTTCTTTTGTAAGTGGGGCTTTATAAGCTGGCATCCGAGCCCAGACTATCAAGATATCTAGGGCAGAGGAAATGCACAGATACATCAATCTCTGTGAAACTATGAGCCTTATTATAGTTGTGTAGGTGATTTTTGAACATTTGGCTTTCCAGAAAATTCAGGGAAAAGCCTGAGGACTGGCCTTGCCATTCCTCTATACTGACCAGTGCATTTGGGTGGACGAAGAAAGATATCTGATGAGCAGCGCAACAGCTGAGATCTTCTCGAGTTCCAGAAACTGTAGTACTTCTTGTAGCTTCCCATTACAGAATAACTCCTTTACTTCCCATGTATTTTCCCTGCTAAAGGCTGGATTTCTATTCTTCTAGATTGTTCCTTTTTTCATTTAAACACATTTCTCTTCATGTGGAGTTTTGCTTTTCCAGGAGAATGCATCTTCAAAATAACGTCTATTTAATTCAGCATAAGCCCAACATGCTTTGCCACTGACAAGTTCTTGATTGGAAGCAAGCTTTGTCATGCTAATAGGGCAGGGCACAAGCCTACAATCTCAGCAGTTCAGACTTTGTGCACTGCTAGAGCAAAACAGCATGTTAGTATATGTAAAATCACTGTTAAATACAGTACTGCTGGCTCCAGCCTCATTTTATCTATTTATTAACTTTGCTCATTTCTACTAAATTTAGATTATACTTTCCTCGGAGGCTGATCTTTACAAGACAGATTGGGTATTTATTTTTCAATAAGTGACTACCATGTTCTTCATAGTAAGATATTTATTCAACAGATCTTCCCTCTTATTAAATGTTCTAAACTTAGCACAGATTCTCCCATCTTTAATACAAACCATGTGTACGGCTTCCCAACAGCTCAGCTGAGAGCTAGAACTGGGGCATGGTGTTCTCTGATAAATACATAAACAGAAACAACAACTCATGTCAAATGGTACTGACTATAACGACATCCACTGCTCTATTTTAATTGTGTCAGAGTGGAAAGGAAAGCCAGCATGCAAAGACGGTCAAATACAGGCCATTTCTCTAAAGCATAGATTGCTACCAAAGAAAAAAAGTTAAAAGAAACCAGATTTTTTTTTTACAACTTGCTGAAAACTTAAATGTAGCTGCCTTGCAAATCTGCAGTTAGTGTCAAAAAAAACAAAAGCCAAAAGCAGATGCCTAAGAAAAAGAACAGCCAAGCCTGATGCTAACATTTTGAAATACAAACCATGCAAACCAGTTTCATCATCCACTACCTGCTGTGTTCCTTGGCTTGGCGGCATAAGGATGACTTTATTTGCATCGGGAACTTCTGACTAAAAATAAATGTATTTAAAAATTCCAGTGACTATATGAAGGTTGATTATTCATTAAGGGATACATTTTCAATGGCTGTTCTGCAGATTAAGTGGCTTTTAAGATGTTATTACTACTTCTAGTTATTTCTCTGTTAATAGTGACTTTTAAAGTAATTTGATTTTCTAGCATTTGTTTGTCTGAAAAGGAGACCAGAAGCTTCCTTTCCCTATTAGAAAAGAGGAACTTTTTATTAAATTTCTTAATAAATTTAATAACATTTAAGTATGGGCTTCTCAGCGTCAGGAGGACTCCTGAAGAAATATATCTGACTTTAAGAAATTTCCTAGGTGAAAGGTGCATGCATTGGAGAAGAAATTCTCACTATTTGGTTGTAGGAATGAACACATTCTCCTCTTCCTGACCCCTGAAAAAAGTTGGGACCCAATATTGTGGTAACAATACAACATGGCCAGAACAACCAACAATTATAGCAGATTGTTCTTTCAAAAACAACTTTATGAAAAAATTTGGCTAACTTTTAATACTGATTCCCTTGGAAGGGCCCACTTTGCAATGCACAAGGTACAGCAGATTTGCTCAGACCTGAAGTGGAAGCAAAATGAGCCCTAATGCATTTTGCCATCTACCATAACATGTGGAAGAAGAGAGGATGAAACATGTTCTGGTATTTTAACTGTTGAGATTAATGAATCACAACTTTTGTTCAAACTTAGATCAACATAGTAACTTTTAATGTAATTGTGCACTGCTAGCCATAGCGTATGGGTTCCCTTCATTTCAACAATTTAAAAAGAAGTGACCAAGCAGCGCCATGCATTAACGAAGCGCCTTCTTGTAATGTGCGTGTGAATTCCTGGGTCAGCACACATACATTGCAAGGTCATTTCTGATCAAGGAGAAGCTACACTGTGTCGGGACCCCAGAGGCACCCATAGGCATTGCCTGGCCCCCCAGGACCTCTCCCACCCTGTCCATGGCCCTGGACCCCACTCCAGCCCAGCCCGGTTCCTCAGTCCCTGCCCCAGTGGTGCTGTAGGCCTGGGTTTCCTGCTCCACCACGGGCCTGCCCCGCCACGGGCCCGCTGAGTGGGGCTGACCCACGGGCTGAAACCCAGGACCTGTCTTGGCCAACCCCTGTTCCCACGGAGGTGCCCAGTGTCTGGGGCTGTCCCCACTGCCCTGCTCCTGGGTGGGGAGGTGGGACGGGACAGTCTTGGCCACCCCATGGGATTCCCCACAGCTCCGGTACCCCAGGGAGCAGCTACCCGCACAGTGCCTTGACGCGATGTAGCAATATCATTGCCAAATTAAAAACCAACCAAACAAAAAGTTGCCTTCAATTACCATTAACAACAATTAAATATGAGTGTAACTGGGAGCAGAAGATAAATGTGAGGCAAATGGCCCATGAAACATTCCTGTGAGGTTTGCTCTAGGGCAGTAGGGAAGGGAAAAGCAGTCACAGTCACACTCACCTGATTTTCTGCAGTACTGTTCTCATTGCCCATTTTGATGCTGACGTCCAGTATCACACAGCAATTAAAGAAATCACTGGAAGAAAAGAAAAAGCTCTCAGTCTTCCATTAAAAAAAAAAAAATCAAAAAGCTCACAATTTTTGAGGGACGTCATCTCGATCACTCAGTCAGCTGCCCCTCCTGACATTCAGTCCTACAACGATTTTAAGTCATAGATCAGGGGACAACAGCTCTTAATGCTTTTCTTTTGTAATCTCTCCCTGCTGTCTTTCCTACACTAGCTCTGCTTATGCTGACAGCCACTCCTTGAAACTCTGCTTTGTTACTCTACTTCTGGATTATCCCATGTCATCTGAGCAGAAAGGCATTTTCCTTGCCAAAGTTACTTTGGATGGACAGCCCATATGAAAACCTTATTGTTTTAACTGTATTCAAACCACTTTTCTTTCTTGGAGATCCTGGACTGAGCTGCATGCTCACTCTGTCTAGAACCACAATGTTAAACCTGACTGTTTCTGTAACAGAAACAATTTTCCATATATGCACTCGACTTTAAGAAAGAGCAAATGGATTTTTATGCTTATTACTGGAGTCACACCCTGCTTTTCTTAGGCAATATCCTGCTTACAATTTTATGTTCTAAAACACGTTTTCTTTACACTTGACAGGATCTACCTGCCTTAATTACAATTGGTTTTATACTAGTTCAACTCTAATTATTTAATTTCAAAAAATCCTCAGAGCATTAGAACAGTAACCAGCAGCTCCAGAATTAGTGCCTCCCCAGGCACCACTCATTTCTGTATTTTTTTCAAGAGGCTATTCAATAGGAAATGTACACAATAGAGATTCAGTTGTAGGCATTTATTTCTTGTTCCAGACATCTCATTTTGGAGCTCAGGCATTAAAATTCAATGTATTTATTGTATTACTGGATAGGTGAAAATTACACACACTCTCTCTTCAACTTTTTTTTTTTTTCCCCAAAGAATGTGAGATTGGTCTGTGGCATATATCTAGAAAACCTCCATTAAAGTCAGGCTGTAAGAGAAAGATTGCACTTTGTTAGCCAAGGAAACCATATAAGCTTTTCAGGAATGCTATTACTTATAACTGCAGTACACAGTTTTTAAACTTGAAAGATTATTTCTCTTCACAGGAGGCTTGGAGAGAGAGAGAGAAGTTTGGTGTTGTGCTTATAAGCTATGCTCTGTTTAAACTTGAGTGTCTGCAGGGGATATATTGGTGCTTGAACTTGCTCCCGTTGAAATCCCTGGGACCAGGACTGCACTTCTAGTGATTAATTAGCAGCACTAGCTTTTATCTGCTAAGACTACTGCTAAATCCTCTACTGTTTTAAAATAGTACTGGAACTGAATTTAAGACAGTATGTAATATTTTCAAAATCGCTATTCCCCAGGTACAAAGTGCTCGACCATAGAGTAGTGTGCATGCACAAACCTCTTCAGGTGCGGCCCAGTGAAATGTTCCAAGACAACGGGTTAACATTATAATATTTTAAATATGTATTGTTATCACAAAACATTCTCATACACTATTTGAGCAGCTAACTAAGTTTACAATGCACAGGAGAGAAATAACTTCTCTATAACAATATGCTTCCCTCAACAGCCACACGTTTCCCTAGGAGAGAATACACTGCCATTTCCGTGCCACTGATCCAACCAGCTTTTCCTTTCCCAGCTCTTTTTCTGTTCCCACAGACATCATGTGAAAACAAAAGGAAATTGAAAGCTCTCAAAACTATCCCCTCATGAGCACTTGCAGTAATAACAGAAGCTGGGGAATGAATGGAACTCTCCAAGTCCTTATGGAGTTGTTTGGTTAATTGGGGTGGGGTCTTGTACACCAATGATGCAAAACGCAAATTTTACAGTTTTGCAAAATTTTTCAAGCTTTTCAATGGATTAGACAGTATACGATATAAAGTTGCTCTATTTATTTTAGAGTAAATTTACTTCAGTGCATAATACGCTTTCAAGGCTTCTGCACCAACTCAGCAATACTGACTGTTAAGAACAGCAACTGCAAATAGCGGTTGGATTTGTACTATTCACTTGAAAGCACAAATACTTTATTTACCATTTTTTATTAAAATGTACAGGCATTAAAGTATAAAATTACAAAAACACGGCAAAAGTGCTAGCTATCACAAATTTCCACTAACTTGTCACATCATATCTATTTACTCTTTTCTTTGCTTAGAGGATGAAATTTCACAATTGTCACATAATTGTCACATTGCCATTTTCTTAATAATGAAGACAAAAGTCATAAGTAGGGACTAAGGTCTTTACATGTTCTCTAATAATGAGATAAGTGATAATAATGAGTGAATTACACTGCTGAGTAACTAAGACATTTCTTCAGATTGCAATGTTATTTTAATCTTTTTTACATGCGTTATTTCTGAAATATTTTCTCAATGCACAAGCATTACTTAGGTTGTAAAATACATGCGCTTTATCATACATATGGAATTTCAAATAAACATTATAAACATGCTAAAAATCTACTCATTGAATAAGCATAGGTTAACCAAAAGATAATCTTTCTCATCTTTCTATACTATCTTTTACAATTTACATGTCATTATTAAAATTATTTTAGCACTACATATCTCAAAAATTGCTCACTAGTACCAAATTGGTTATCAGCCTATAGAGACTTTTGTACATGTACAGTAAAACAACTGCTTTCCTAAAAATAAGAGAAAGAGAGAGAGAGTTTAACTGTACACTTACATTCTGGCATTAATCTGGCAGCGTTGGATACACTGACACTTTTAGAGCATGTCTTCAAACCATTCCTTCCATCTTCACCTCACACGTTTTTGCCTTATTTTCCTCCTCCTCCTCCTCCGACTGACATGAAATGTAGGCTTTCTTTCAAGGACCCACCTTCATAACCTGCTCAACAACCAACTTGCCTCCACCCCAGGCAAAAAAGAAAACAAGCAACACTTCCTCCACCCAGCCTCCCCCTGCTCCTGGGAGGCTGCTGCGGCTCTGCATTTCATGAATACTCTACTAATGTTTTTCACAAAAGTAAGCCTGGAGAAAATGGGCCCTGGTCAGAACATATTTCACTTCTGGTGCTTCTTGACCTAGCAGTGCTTCTTGCACCACAAAAATTGTCCAGTGAAACGGTATCAACAATATGTTGAAGTTATGTATGTGTTGTCAAGGGAAAATGAGTGCTGGGGGGAATAGCCACTCTGCACTTTGTTTTCCGTTCGTTTGGGTGTTTCAGTTTGCCTTTCATTTTCTCATAATACTGTTGAAAGCTCTCAGAAATATCTGTTAGCAAAAGCTGATGTTCCTGTTCAAGTTATGCTGAAATCATTTCCCATTTAATCGTCCTGAAGGGTGGAGACATGACAAAAACTCTTTGAAATGTGATGTTGCAAGAAGTACTGGTTTATGAGTGAGCTAATTGCTGCTATTAATGTTCATTGTCCGTTCAAGCAATGCTTCCACAAAGGGGTGCTCAGAAAGACAGCTGATAACAAAAGTGAGCGTGTCATTACGGGTAAATCCAAGGGGTTAATGTTTCTGCACTCACCAGTGGTGCTTGCTGGTGCCACACAGCAAAGGAGTAGCAAACTATTGGTTTACTGCAGCTTGAAGAGCTGCAAGGCGGCATCACTGCGTCTAGCATGTCAAACTCCTATCTTACATGAATAAGAGGCAGGAATTTCATATGGTAGCTATATGCTGGGTGCTGGCATTCCTGTGGTTGTTCTCTACTCCACAAAGTCTTGGTCTACAAACATCTGGCTTGAGAGCATTAGGCATGTGAAGAGCTGTAATCAACAGCTGCAAGGTCAGGGACGACATGAGTAGCCCTGCCTTTACAAGCTTTCAGTTTTTTATGAAGTTGGTGATCTAGCAATCCAAGCCTCCAGCATTATTATAACACCTTAAGCCACTGTTACTGATAAAGAATTCCACAGATCAGAAATAAATTATTCGTATTCCCTGAGCTTTTTCAGGTTTTATGTTAAGGTACATAGGGGTGGTTTTGGTGGCATGTGGGTAATACAAAATGTCAAATAAATCTGTGCTATACCTCTAAGAGTTCAAGGTGAAAAAGTCAAGGTCTATAGTGAAGCTCAGAAACTAAAATATGTGAAAGTGGCTATCATATCCCCTTTTCTCTGGTCTCCCCGTCCTACTTCATGATCCAGAAAAGCTGAAGTTAATCAAATAAAAGTTTTAGTATGCTCTTCCTTAGAAAACAAAATAGGGCCATTGTAAAATTCATTGTCTATAGACAACCAATTATGAAATGTTTTTGTTTAGGCTCTCTGCCATGAATTTAAGAACAAGGATCCTGTGGGAGATCTGGAAAACACAAGCCTGATAATATATCCTCACTTCTGCTAGCTGGATTATTTCCTCATAGCAGAAACTGAGCTCATATTTGGTGCTATTCCATTTCTAAAGCTAAGGCAAGAAAGTGCCACAAAGTGAAAGTGAGGAAGCTGCCTTGCAAAACAACTGTCTGGCACACACTCAGGGGAAAACGACCTTTTGGTAGTTGATGGTGATTTCTGATTGTCTATTTGTATTTTTTATCAACACGTGCAAAGCAGAATCCCTCTGTTGGGCTAACCTTGTGTAAGGTTTGCAAAGCCACGCAGACAGCTGCACTACTGCCAGAACCGTGAGTCATGAGAGGAGCGACATGCATGCTAACAGGCAGCAACCATGCTCTCTGATCTCTGGACCCAGAACAACTCTGTCAGGCAATGCTGACATTATATGTTTGGCCTTGGACAGAGATGAGGGCTTTGACCTGGTCAGTTTTGTGACCCACTCTCACGTCTCAGGCCCTATCCCAACCATGCCGAGCAATACCTATTCACTGCAAGTTGTTCCCTTGCAGTGCTGCTCATCTGCTCTGTACCAATATGAAGTCAAATCAGTTTGCATAAACCACTAATAGTGAGAACACTCCTCATCCTCTGATGTCTCAATTTACTCTGATTTTATGATAGAACTAGTGGGAGAAGTGCTTACACTGGGCTGCTCTGTGATTCTTTGTCCACGCTTCTTCTCGGAGGGAACTCAAGCTCATCCAGGAAGACTGGCCTTTCTTGATCAAAAGAAGATCTAACCCAAGAGGATTGGAAGACTCAAGCTAGGGGAAAATACAGCTCAGATTTAAAGGTAAGCTATGTATCTGGTTAATGAATTAGGCATTGCAGTAAGATCCAAACAGGTTGTCATGAATGATGAAATTTAATGCTAGTAGATGCAGTATTTGATATACTTACCAACCACACACTACTCAGATACATTAGGTTTTGTATATAGAATACATGCTACCTAAAGTATTTATATGAGACAACTTAGTTTGAGCTCATTTTACTTTATGGTAGAAATATTGCCAAAAAAAGACAGAACGTTTTTATGTTTCTTACTTGCACATGACTGATATGACACACCAAGCATTGAAAGCTCTGCTGAAGCACTGAGCATAAAGTTATGCACAGCTGTTCCTGCAGGTAAGAGAAAAGAAACGGGGAGTATTCAGAATTTTGCTTTTCTCTGATCTTGATACAACTAATGCAAAATATTTTGCATTTTCTGCATATTAGAATAATATCATAGAGATCTGCAAGAACAACTGACCGACAGTAGTCCTTCAGCTCTTGTTTTATCACAAATTCTAGCACAGCAAATATTAAGATCTGTGAGGGAAACTACAATCTGATAATGACAACTAGTGAACACGTAATGATTTAAAAGTGCACAACTTGGTGGGAAAGCTGCTGCTTAGCAACATCAGCAGCTGGATCTGCTGTAAAATTACGCTGTTTGGCAGCAAAAAGCTGAGCTGGCCTTTTGCGAGAGTTGTGAAATGGAATTTTGCAGTCCTTCCCCCAAAGAGAAGCAGAGCTTGCCTATTGGACTGCACGCCTGAGTATAGGGTGGAACTGAGGATCTGAAGGACAGCTAACCAGACAGCTCTTTGATGCAGCTCAGCCTTGGCTGCGTGGCTCCACTTAACGTGCAAGTACGCAGGAAAAGAAACAGGGACTCTGAGCACCTGCTGTGAAGAGACAAAAGAATTTTTTAAAAACGGATTAAGAAAGTTAAAAAATTATTCTTTCTATTTCGAGCTAATTTGCCATCAATATAAGAATCTGGCCTAGAAAAAAATCTGTTCTATGGCACACTACCATTGCTTCTAATCAGGATGGCACAGTACTTCGGGGCAGTCTGTGCTGTGGGTGTCAGTGCACCAGGGAGGTGTCTGGGGCATCAGCGGTGGTCAGGCTGCAAAAAGTATTGTGGCCCAAAATGTTTTGGCTTCTGATGGGATTCAACCTTTCCATGTAGCTTAGGTATTTGGAAAAGCTTTATTCATGCTCAGGGTCATGAAGTACTTAGACAGGCAGTGGTAACAGTTACAGAAAGATGTGAAAGTGTTACTATGCATAGTACCACTAGGAGTGATTTTAGAAAGTAGTGAGAGACATCAAGGGCCTGCAAGACTTCACCTCTGGTTTTGGACTCTATAAATAGTTCCTCCTCTCCCCTTCAGATCTTCTAGTCTAAACATTCATGGCAGAAAAGATGTAGGAGAAGAAGCAAATTTCTTGAGATGAATTGATTTGCCTAAGGCCAAAAAAACACGAAGCAGCAGAACGAGGATGTCAGCACAGGCTCCTTCAGCACACTCCCATTTGCCAGACTACGCTGGAATTTGACTTAAAGTTCAAACCTCCATAAGGATGTACCCTTCCTAAAGCAATATGGGGGTGCTGATTAATTTTATTTTACATTCTATCCAGGCATATTTTCCCTGCTGAAAATAATATGTCTGTCATTTCAGCTTTTAACAGAACTTGCATAGTACTATATAATTTCATGCAATAATAAATAAAAGTAATTCAATAAGTCTTACGAGTGGTTTCATTACCTAAAGTAGACATCTGGTGCCACATGGGACACCTTAGGGTATCCTGCCTATCCCTCAGCTGCTTCTCTGGAAGTTACGGGTCTCAGGTAAGTTCTCTGTTTTACCCACCAGTTCCACAAGGACATGATGGCCACCTCTGGGTGTCTAAAATGGTGCTAGATGCCTACCTTTGTGGGTCTGAATCACCTTTCTCTTGTACATTGAGCATCAAATGTTTTGAGCACATGTATATTCCCCTTTCTTCACACTGACTGTAGATGTCAAAGTTATGCAGAGAACCTAGTCTTTGCAAGCGATGTCGAACATATTCAGCAAAATATGTGAGTCCAAAAAAGTAACATCTAAATATTGGAGCACTTCTCCTTCCAAACCACTTTTATACCAGCATTTTTTCACCAGATTCCAAATGCAGCACTTAAGTTGGTGGGAAGGCTGTCGGCATATCGTATTATGAGACATGCATGACTGTATAATTCAGGTCTATAGCCAACTTGGCAGAGTGCACATGTGTTTTCACACTCTAAATGCACACAGTCATTCACTAAAAGTGAAGGATGCCTGTTCCTAAACCTCAAAGAAGAGGCAGAAAGAGCATTACTCTGACCTGGGGCAAGTTTTGGATGGACTGGTGGGAGGTCTGAGGTGAAAGGTGGATTTTTGGATCCTGCTGACTCCCTGCTGGTCAGCCTGCTGTGGTGCCCAGTCACAGCACTGGGGATGGTGGGACACAACTCAGAGAGACAAAACTTCATGTTATGTTGACTCGGAAGAGGAGACGTAAGCAAGGTGGGGATCGGTTGGTTTAACAGGTCACTAGAAGCACACATAAAGCATGGGAAGAATGCATCACAAAGTGAGTTACTTCTTGCCTCTTTTCAGGTTCTTCCTCCTTCAAACTATGTTTCTGGTAGTCCCCTCTGTAGAGTTTACCTGTTTCCTCTGTCCATGCATTCCCGTTTTTCTCATCACTTTGGCCAAGAGACTGAGTGGAAATACAAGGGAGAGCAAAGAGTTGCCATAAGGTCAGGCTTTCTGAGATCTGAGGAGAATGGCAGAGAAGAGGCCAGACATAAGCTGCTCAGAAGGTGAGAGATTCCTTCTTTCTGGTTCTCTTTTGGCTGTGGAGTTTTAACCAGCTGTCAGCGACTGTCTGTCCCTAACTGCGGATGGCAGCAGTATTTCATCCCCTGCTTTCTTGGCCTGAGGTGTGTGTTGACATGGCAGAATTGGCAGGATGCAGCTGCTCTCTGGGCTTTGTGCTAACACACCCTTCATGCCCACACGAATGTCACAGGAGAGGAGAACTTGTTCTTGGGCTTCTACAGAGCCTCTAACACTCAGAGGCTTTCCTTGGGGTTGGGGGCAGAACGTGGACGTGTATTGATCTTTTGTGCTGGCCCAATACAGGTAAATAATCATGTATACACATGCGCACATGCATATACACACATGTATATATCATATATTATGCATATTTAAATGCATGTATCTTATACAGGTTATATCCTTCATCCTGTTAGAGACAGTTTAGCTTGAAGCTGCTTTTCATTGTCTCATGATAGTTGTTTGATCACTGGGTGAGAATAAATTAGGTTATAAGCTCAGCTACTGAATATTTAGCAGTGAACAATATTCTCACTCCTAATGTGCTGTGTTTTATCAGCAGTGAGGGCAGGCTATGAAAATAAGTCTCTCAGGAGACTGGTCTGTCAAGATAATTTGTTAATAGCAAGTCCTGGGTTTGGCTTCAGACTCTAGTACAAGCAAGTGCACTAGATCATGACATGACTAACTCTGGGAACTGAGTCACTGACCTCTAAAATAATTTTGTAGTCAAGATAGTGTTCATAAAGCCATGAGTCATTGTTTACAAAGATGCTGAAGGTGGCTGAAAAAAATATTTACTTTGAAAGGAAACTTCTTGTGTTTTGCCAACCTTCTGCACCAGGAAAATGGTTAAATAAGTACATTAAATAAGCACAATGCTTACATGTAGGTAGGATTACTTATGCAAGTCCTTCAAAGCAGGATAATACTGCCAACATTTTACAAAGGTGGAAACTGAGGCACAGAGGGGTTGAGTGATTAGGCCATTAATATATTGTGTAATCCTGGACTAAGCAGGAAACTAGGGCTAGTGTTCAGTCCTCAGAACTACATTCATTCAGTACAGAATGAAAATGGTTACCAAGTTGATTTGGCATTGTCATTCAGAAAGAATAGGTTATATTTTACATGGAATATGAACTGCATTAAGGACTTTTTAAATGAGGTCACTTTGATTTAACCCTGCACAAAAAGACCCCATCACATTTCAAAGCTACAGGACCTAAGCACTTCCTTAGGCTCATTTGTAAGCACCAGCCAAGAATATTTTTTGCACAGCAACATCACAGAGGTATCGTTAAAAACATCACAAAAAAAGAAGGAGAGAAAAGCAGCAAGGCTAAAATGATTTTTAAATGCTAAGGGCAATAATTGCATAATAATGAGAATGCTTCCATACTGTCATTACCATTGTTCCATCACTGTTTTAACATAAAGTTTAAAATGAATGTAATGAGTGAATGTCAATTATAAACCTATTTTTCCCATTGACTCCTTTGACTCAACTAAGCAGGCATGCAAAACAGGATAAAGAGGTCAGTTCTTTAAGAACTGTCTTGAAGACAGTTCTTAAAGTTTTTATGATGATTTGGTGACAATGATTGGTGCATAAAATGCACTTACTTTAAATCGGAACTCTTGATGTTTGCTCCTGTGGTAGTGTCTTTTTTAAAAGATGATCTAATGCCATGTTGGTGGGAAGTGGTCCTAGCAATCCACTGGCCTTGGTGGAGATAAAGTTAACTAAGCTGCTCACTGTTGTTACAGATGGCACAAGTCTTCATACTTTTGACAGACATAAACCTCATCAGGTTCTCCTAATGACAGATTTAAACTCATATAACATATTGCCTTGTCCAGCTGGGTCTACACTATTTATATTCATGTTATCATTTTCCACTAATATAAACAATATCCAGTTTCAGAAGTTCACTCTTAATTTACAGGTGTATTTTTCCATCATTGTTTCTTCATCGTCAGTGAATACTTTGGGCACAGGCTTTGCAGTACTTTAACTCAATCTTGGTTTTCATTTGGGGAAGGTTCCCAGGAGACCAGGCTCACAAAATAACTCTTGTTATACAGATCTAGGCACTACATTTACATCTTTAAGCAGGGATTGTAATAGTGAATGAAAAATTGGGAAGAAAATCTTCAGAAATCATCTGCAATACTGGCTTACTGCATCTGGAAACTGCCTAGTTCAAGACGTCAGTTTCTTCTTTCCCCTCAAGAAGATTTTAACACCAAAATCTAATTCTGTTTTTTGAACATCGGCTGTAGTTATTTTGGTTTTGGTCATTATGACTGATGGAACTTGACAGATGAACAGATGAAACTTGATTCTTCAGTCGGTTTCTATTTATCTACTATTTATCTATTTGTCTACCGTCATTAAGCTGTTCTTTCACCGATAAGAAAACGACAAAAGGTAATAAAGTGAATGGAAATAAGCAACGTTGGCCTAGTTTCCCTTCAGCTACACCTATGATGTCTATAACCTTAGTACACAGCACTGTCATTTCAGTCCAGTGACTGGATTCATATTTGGATGTGGACTCAAAAGTGAAAATGTTAATTTGCTGGGGTGCAAAATCCCAAGAGTCAGTGACAATATCTTAAATGATGGCAAAAGAGACCAGTGCAGCATGACAAGCAGCACTCAAGCCGTGTAGTTTGACAGATTTTTTGAGATTTCATCTTTCAGATACAAATACTATGTGTTTATGCAAACCTTATGACTGTCTCTTCTGGATATTAAAGATCTAGGTGCCTTTTTGTACTGCATGTCCTTGCCTTGCTGGCAAAAACACCTTTTCTGTTAGAGCAGGTGCTAATACTCAAAATGACGCCTAGGCTGATGGCATCTGCAAGTTCATAGATGCCATTTTTGTCTCCCAGTTATAACAACTGCTTTTATCTCATCACAAAGCACTGGTAGATATTACTAAATAAAAAAATACAAAACTTCTAGTCCTAACATGAAACTATGACAGAATCAGTCACTAGTACCCAAAAAGTGGATAGTAACCCAGTTTCGAGTAAACTCCATAAGCACAAAACAAGGCCTACATTTTTTTTCCAGCTTAAAGGTCCTGTAAGGTTGGAGGATATACAATACCACCTTCTGTAGTTAAAGGGATAAAGTGAATCAAGATTGTATGCTCTTGTATCCAGGTGTGATATCGCATGAGCAAACTCATATGGGTTACTTGGCGAAGTCCTGTATATCCGGAATGGAACAGTATTCTCCTCTGAAAAGTGTGATAGCCTGTAGGTTGACCCAAACCTCTTTAAGCTTCAGATTTAAGAACAGAACTCGCCATAGAAAGATATATTGAGATTGTAGGATATGTTAATGCAATAGGCTTAAGCTCATTTTCCACAACTCTTGAACAAATCTTTTTACCAATAGAAATGGTTTAATAGTGCCACTGTTTGAATATTGGAATAAAGCAGGGACTAGAAACTACATGCGTAACAACTAAGAAATGTAAACGCTAGTTTATTAGAATGCAAGAATGTCATCCTCAGTGAAAATATGTCCATGCTCAAAGCTCCTGACACACATCACCTTTCAATGTGAACAGCATAATGAATTAAGAGTCCACCAGAGAAACTGAAAAAAATACTTCAGGTAGACCATGAATTTAAACCTCCTGCCCCTTTGCATCATGCAGAGATTTTCATATGGGTTCGATAAAATTGTGCAGTGCTCCGAATTTGTGGCTAAAAGCAGCTTTTTCTCATAAAGAAAGTAAAGTGTAATTTTCAGTTTACAGTTGGAAGTGGCATGGAAACTGTGAGTAATGAACAACATAAGTAGGCACACAACTTATTCCAATAGCTAGTAATAATTACTACAGTTTCAATTCAACATGTTGTATACGTAATACACACAGACACATACAGAAATATAAAAACCAAATCATTATAGGCTAATCAAAACTTTTTTTTTTGGTGAGGAGTTAAAAATAGGACAACAGCTCATATGATGCTAGGATAATAGTAACAAAAGCGAAAGACAGCTACGGATAATACATCGCACGCATATCCCCATCAAGTGGTAAGGAATTCTCAGTCTACACCATGCAAAAAAACAAAATAGAGATCTTTAAAGTCTAGGCATGCAAGGTCCAAAACTGCAGATTTATTAAGCTGTGCTGTAAAAACAAGGATTTTCATACTCATGAGCTGCTTTTTTTGTACTTTTTATTTCCTTCCTGCAGCAGTCTTTGTACTTCTGTCTTCAACAAGATGTTGCTTACAATGTCAAAGTACATTAACATCAAAGATTGTTTGTGCTCCAGAAGACGTGGACACATCTCTGCCTCTTTTGGAGGGTGAGCGAAAACCTGACATTGAGCCTTAAGTGCACGGAGGTGGTGCTATTTGGCTAACACTTCATAGATTCATAGATCTCCCTTACAGCTAAGGGAGAGTATACATCCCCACTCTCTATTTTTTTTTCCAGGTCTTATGCAGGAAACATGCTTTGGGAATGGGAGAAAATGTTCTGAAACTATCTTTCCCAAAGAACTCCTTAGCAAATACATGTCAATTGGTCTAATTTGATCCCTTCCTCAGTCAGATCTACTCTGCACAAACAGCTATAGCGTTGTGTTGGTTCACTCCTAAAGATTCCTGTTTTCCTTCATTATCACTAAGTAGATTATCTCATGGTCCTGTTTTCTTAACCACAATAATACCGGTACTATTTCCTTCTAAAATATTTCTGTTGCAAATATGGTGACTGTTCATATACAAAACAATTAGTAGCATGATACCTACCACGTTGCGTTTGGGTAGCAAGAAAAAGTATTTACACTATACACCCAGTCAGCTTGCCAAGAATCAGAGGATCTTTTCTGATTACTTATATTCAAAAAAGCGGATTTCATCTAGGTTACAAATTAAATCACTCTTACCTTTCATGTATATAGACAGAATTTACTGCTAGGGGTCCTATACAATTCCCCACAGCACACTGCTGCTTTAGACATGAAGCAAACAAACATATCCTAATTCATTTGCAAGGACTAAGAGTTGGCTGAGTCTTGGGTTTGCCCAAGAACCAAGATTGCTAGCTGGATCATATGCTTACTGTGAAACCAGAGAAGTAAATGAGTCTGTCAAGTCCTAACTAGTGTTTTATGACAAATTTGTTTTGGCAAGAATATATATTTCAGTATTGTGTCAAACTTGCTGAGCCTTGTATATTCTGCATGTGCCTTGATGAACTGGCATATTTTCACAGTACCCTGTGTTCAAGAGCATCTAATGAAAAATAATATACAAAGATTAAATCAAATTTTGTTTCACCATGTGATTATTTAGAAGTCAGTGGTTAAAAAGGATTATGTCAAGAAAAATAAAAACTATAATCTGTGATGGTTTTACTCTCATACTGGCTGTCAGCAATGTAACTCTTCAAACCATTAGTTGCTGCAGTTGAATATAGAATCAATTAGTTGAATTTAAGCTCTTCAGTTAGGCTTAAGCGTAGATCATGGATGTAGGATAAAAGTTTACTTGTTATGGACTTGAGGGGCTTCTGTAAATGTTCTACTGGCACCAGAAAACACAAAAGCTGATCTGAAAATTTTGTGCAGCCTGGGTAGTGGCTCCCACCTTCCCCAGCGTGAAGGCCCATCTTTCCAGATAAAAGGTCAGTTGTCAGTATGAAAGCTTGGTTTGACTTTCTTCACGGAAAGAAGAAGCACAACACTGATTAAAAGCTGTCCAGTATTACAGGCCAACCATTATCTAATACTGTCATAAAAGGTTAGAGAGAGAAGAGGATTTTAAAAGAGCCTCAAGTGACAAGAGGAATATCTTCAATATTCTCCAAAAATACCTTCCTCTTTCCTCTCATCCAGATGAATGTTAGTTGAAAATAAACATAGAGACCCTACTACAGCCTGGAGCTGATTTCACAATCTGAACCTTCACAGAGATGTCTCCCACTCCCCCCTGCCATCTCTATACTCTGGAAGGTCTCCAAACTATTGCTTCTCTTTCTATTTCTGTTCTGCTTGCTTTGTATTATGCTCCACAAAATAACTAACAATCAGTTCACAATATAAGTTACTTTTTTATTAGGAGGAAATGGTTTGCAGGCGTATCTGAGTACGAAGTACACAGTTGGAACTGGGGGCATTCGTTGTAATTTTTTTTTTTTTTCTCCAGTAGTAGGTTGTTTGACTGGCTTTGGACAGGTGTCCTTTTCCTTTTAACCTCTCCCACAAACCAGTGCCCGTGTGACAATTCAAGCACATCCAGTCACTGACAACTTTACCGATAAATAACCAAGCTATAATATAACAGACCAGCTAAGACCTTTTTCCTGAATGAGGTTACTTTAAGTTTCTTTCCACAACTTGCTCTGGGATTTTCAAAATGCTTGATGAAAAGTACTAACCAGACAATTCTGGAGCACGTGCAAACTGATTACTGATCTCAGTAGACGAGGGTACCCAGGCCTGTCATTGTCACAAATCTCTGTTTTAAAGATGGGAAAATGCATGGATGTAGATGTAGATGCAGATGCAGAGGTAGAGGGCAGGGTACTGGAAACTAAGCCAACGAGGCTTAGCTCTTCCGTCCATAGGCCCATCTAACTTCTCTGGCCAGCTGCAAGCCCTTCTACCTTTCTTGTTCCCAGAATCCCTTTAAAATAATATTTATGGAGATACTTATTAGCATCACAACAATTAATCCCTGAATCTGTAATAAGAAAGTTTTTACATGAAGGGTTGCAGATTTTTTTTCTTAACTCCTACATGTATGGCAGGTTGTTAACCCATCTCTTGGTGTGTGTAAAGGAAAAAAGATCTGCTCCTAGGTAATCACCAGCTTATCCTGAATAGCTGAACTGTGAGAAACAAATTCCAGCTTTAATCACTCTATTTAGTGGATAAGATCAGATTTTGTAGGAGATACCTGCAAGGAGCATGTCTGCCATTGTTACTCTGTGTCTGTCAATACTATTCTTAGTTTCTGCCTGAAGACAAACCTATCTCTTCAAAGGCAGATTACTTGAAAAATAGTTTCCAAAACATACCAAAACCCTTGCAGTACAAACCCTGTCCATTAGAAAAATCCAGAAATAATTGAAGTTGCTGTGGTCTTGCATGTTGGCAACATATTTCAATATAATGTCATCAATGTTCACAATAATAATGTTATGATCAAATTCTTGTTAATCTCAAACTAGTGAAGCATTATTTTAATCTGCTTAATTCTCTTAGTAGGAAAGGCTAGAAGTGACCTCAGCTACCTGAAGATCTGTAAAAGGTTTGGGTCACCAGAGGTAATATTCTACCTATAGATGTTCAATGTTGTGTTCTACAGCCTGAAGCAAACTTTATTATGCATGAAAGGACAACACAGGATGGTCAGTTTTCATTTAAGAACATGGCCATACATCTGCATAATCTTTCTAGTGACTAGCCAGCTAATTTTATCTCTGAAATTCTGCATATGAAACACATTCTTGTCGTTACATGGCAACTTAAAATCAACAAGCAATCCTTTCTGAAACAAATCCTTATAACTCTTTCTAAAGAAAGAACAACAGTGGAAGAGAGCCATATTTAAAAACTCCAGCATTTGCAAATAGCTATTACAGTCTGTAATGTTGTAACATGTTTTTAAAATATCTATTTTAGGACACACATACTTATATCAGTCTGTTGGTCTTAGAAAGATACTGATTAAATAGACATTATCCTGTAGACTACTTTATAGGTTATGTGGATTGTAAAACAAGTTATACAAGAGATCATGAAACTATAGAATGTCAAAGGAGCTACTGTTTTTTCTGGTAAGCAGAAAAGTTTCTTTTACTTAGAAGACACTCCCTTTGCCTTTTTGTAAAGGCTAAAACATAATCAGTAAACTGTTTTGAGTCTAGACATTTTTAAATTTAAAGAACTAAGAAAAAATTACTTACCAATTTTCCTCTAGACTAAAAATGAAAATATACCACTCAGTGTACCACTGATTTTTATAACCTTCTGCACTCCTTCACTCCTAGCTGGTGTATGGATCCCCTTTCTCCCTGGATCACATGAAAGAGTTCTATTAATGTGAATTGGCTTATGTTTGAGAACACTATGCTGGATAGCTATGAAGTGTAAGGAATCTGACCCAGGGAGCTGTAGGGCTGTGACACATCAGTTCTGTACAGGAATTCTCAGTTGCTGGATGAGAATAACAGAAGATAGGTCCCGTACACTGTGTGCAGTCTGCTGTCATTGTTGTTAGTACACTCTTTGCTTAAGGTAGTGAGACAAGTTCCATGATACACCAATGTAACTAGAATTTTCCCCTCTGGCTTTCACTCCAGGACTATAACTACTAAGTGTCAGGCTGTCTCTCCCACTTGACTAACTCAGTAAATTAAGTTTGGGAAAACTAATCATGACTAACACGTATAACCACGGCATGGTTAAAAGTGATAGTTGCCTTAAGAAAAACACTGCAAGTCAGCACTGCTCTGCATATTTCATGAGGAATGCTTTGCTGGAGTTCAGAAGAAACATTCAAAGTCTGGGAATGCTAGTAGATTACCTGGCAGAAGGAGAGAAGGAAAAAGCAGAAGTCTCTTGCCACCATTCCATTCATCCCTTTGCCTGTGTTTAGTCTCCTCTCGCCCACACAGTCAGCAAAGAGGGAAAGCAGCTCGTCTCTTCTCACTACGGATAAGATGAATCTCTCAGCCCACTTGTTTGAATGTAGTGGTTGAAGAAAGGCAGCCCAGCAACAGGGTTTATTTTGCTCCAAAGGGAGCAAGCCTTAACTATTTTACATAGAACTAGATGAGCATTACATCTATCACCGTTTTAGGAAAACAACATGCCACTTCAGTATAGAGATGTCTTAATTATAAATCCCCAAAGCAGGAAAAGAAAACCCACACCAATCATCAAAATGACTTTTAAGTAGGGCATGTTTTCAGTTACACGGTACTTTTGAAAAATCCTCCCTTGGAATACATTATTTAAGAGAGGAAAAACTTACTCTTTTCTTAGTAGGTTATGAGTTAGATGTCTTTAAATACATGTAATAGAAATACAATCAAATCAGCACAATATGTGAAGAAATGACTGCTGTGATAGGATAAAGCCTATTGCAAAAGTACTTAGGTTTAAGTTAACTGTTTGGATGGTGTTGGCAATGTCTAAAAGGTGATAACTGCCAGATATTCCTATAAAGAAAAGTGAATTCCTATGGGTTTTCTGGGAATACAGAAATAACTGGCATATTAAAAGTTCAATGTCCAAATAACTGCCATGCAGTTATGAAGAATACAGTGGCCACAACTCTAGAGAGCACTAACTGCCTTTTTTTTTTTTTTTTTTTTTTTCCGTTGCTACAAAAACCTGTTCTGCCTTTGCTTTTAAGTCCTTTGTTCCTCTATTAGAAATGTATTGGCTGGACCACCAAGGCAGCAGCTGTCTGGCTATTCTCTGTTCTGATGCACCATTAATGTGTGTATATGTTTCCTGCTCCTTCTTGCAAAGATTTTTTTTTATTATTATTATCTTAAAATAAATCGCTGTTTGAGTGCAAGGAAAAAATGGAAGGTTTCGAGCATTTTAGTCTGTGCCAGCATGACTTTCGCAGGTTGTGGTAGCAACATTGTGTCAACCTTTCACTTAATGAACCATTCCAGATCATTAAAAAGAAAGAGCTGCTGGTGCCAATGGGGGTTTGATCATGCCCAGGTTTTTTTCCCTCAGCATCCCACCAGATTGGGTCCCACATGTTTTTCAGAGTTCTATTAATAATTGTTCCTCTGGAAATACCTTCTTAGACTGGCACAATGTATACTGTGATTTGATGGGCTGTAACCTAATCCACTGTGCTAAAAGAATATCTGGTGCCAGATTTTTACCTGCCACAGGATTATCTGTAAATATGGAAATAAAAGCTTCTGCAAGAGCCAAGCATATAAGCATACACTTCTACATTGCTAAAATCTTTTTTTTTTTTAAAGTTAGCTGTACTCATTAAAAGAAATTCTCCTCATATGTATTTGCTTGCAGAGCTGGCAGCTGAGTGGCAAGTATCTCAGACATTTTATTTCTTATGTTTTCAATTAGTCTGGGACCATTTCAGATTACCAGGATTATATTTATGTCAGGAACAGCTATCACTGTGCAACAGGTCCTTTGTTGCAATTTTCTTAATGAGTTTCTCACTTTGTCTCTTCATCCTGAACAGCAGTATTTATGCTGGTGTATTCAAGAAAAATGCAAAAAGTTTATGCTTTAGAATCATATGCAACACTCCTGGGCAGTGACTAAACTGTCTCATTCTAAAATGCATCTTTTTCCATCAAGTCTTAGAAACATGTGCAGGCAGATTGAGGATCTTGCACCAGGAGACCAATCTTCTAGAACTGGACAAATTATTAGGTTTGCTACTAAATCTAATGGTGGTAGGTCCACAATTTATTGGCTCTAGATGAGCACCGGCATGCTAGGCAACTCCTGAGCTATCTGAGATGCACTGTCAACACCACTGGCAATTAACTTTGCAGCACCGTAAGAAATAACATTATTTTTCTATATTCGATGACAATGGAGACTGCCTATTGCTTGCTGAAATACAGCATCCTTTTGAGCTGCTGTGTATGGTGATATATACAAAACATGCAGTGCTAAGAATTAGAATTCAGTTGGAGACTGTTCTACATGCTGGATAACCAGTGCTGCACAATGGCCCAGTGTCACTTCCAGGCATGAGACAATACACTGAGGTTTGTGCTGGCTGACACTTCCACTCCTGAAATTCTATCCTCTTGCAAAAGGATGCAGTTGTACCTTTATGCTCAGTGCTCCCAGATACGGTTTCTGCAGAAGACCCAAGAGGAGATGATACTTGCATATGCTGCCTGAAACTGCCAGTCCGTACTCTGCAACAAAAACACAGAATAGGAATTAGGAGTTCCGAGAGGATCCACCTTCTGTCTCACACATTGCTGCGTGGCGTGTGCTGTGACAGACTGGTCCACATGGAGAAGAGCAGTAGGCTTTTCCTCTCTTTCCTACTACTCCCAAGTGACATATGTAGCCTCAGTGGAAGAGGTTTTTGGGATGAAACTGAAAACTGAATTCAGATTACACTCCACTGATCAAGTGGGGTGGTCTGTTTTCACATATAAATACAAGCTGCTGTAGGAATGAGACAGTAATTGTTGAAATCATTTTATAGTGCACAATATTCTTGTTAAAATGAATTTGTATGCTGCACAGTATTTGTTCTACTATTGTGCTTTTTAGTATTTAATTTTTGTTTAATATGAGTTGCCTCTTTTAGACCACTTTGCCATTTTACTGTGTATTTGAGACAAAGAGCAGTCTGTGGGATATTTTGCTCTTGTACCCAATGAGTAAAACGCCCTGCTTGTCTAAGCACCAACAAAGGTCAAACATGGATTTCAAAATAACAAGCATCACCTTCAGAAACATAAGGTTAGTGTTTGTATGAGATTGGATACAATTGGATACAACTTGCTGATTTCCTCAGCAAGGCATTGAACCTTTTGCTATGCCTCCCACCCAGCTCAGTGTTTTGCATTTTGTCCTGTGTTTCAAAGTCCGTGGAACAGGGAATATTTCTTACTATGTGTTTGTGTACTGCATTGTACAATGGGCCACAGTCTTGTTGGATCCTCTCTTGAGACTTCCTGTGTTAGGGTCCACAAGCATATTACTCATAATCAGTTTGCAACACAAATTTGACAGCACTCTACTAGTCACACAAAGAGAATAGAAAATTGTTCAATAGTCCAAACTATAATTGAATCTTCTTGTACCGAAAACAAAATATTTTAAACATACATTTTGAAAGATAGCTTATGCATATTTGCAGCCTGTAGCCCAGCAGAAATACTGATTTGGGGAAGACAAGGTAGATCCATGACTCTGCATTGAATCAGTCCTATCTATGAAGATGTTTTAGAATGCCTGCTAAAAATAACAAAACACCACAATAATTAGAGCAACACGATAGTATTAATCACATAATGAAATACTGTGAAATCTACTTATATTTTGCAGGATTAATTTGAACTTATAAATTAAGCAGAGAAAGCTACAAATAAATACCCAGATTCCTTGCAATTAAAAGGCATATGCTTACACTTAAAAAAAAATCATTAAGAAAGTTCCTAAAAACCTACTTTTAATGTACAGTATTGTTACTCTAATCATGTATTATAACAAAATCCTTATATCGATAATTTGGAATTTCTGTGTCAAATTATACAGGGCAAGCATTTTAAAAAGACAATCTTAAGTGGCTTCTGTTGCCTTTGAAACAATGTATTTGGTTAAAATCACCCTTTACCATAGCTTTGTTGGAGTCAGTGGATTCACACACGGAATTTATTTTGATGGGAAATCTGTTTGCGTGGATCAGCACGCTCCCTGGGCAACCAGCATTTATACAACAGCTCTACTAGTTACGATGAACTATGAGAAAATAAGGGCAATGAGGGACGTCACTTGGCCCACTGCTCCACATTAGAAGCCGGACCCACCGTTACACTAAGCTGAACACTAACGATACCAGTACGGGGAGAGGAATAGAAAGAGAGGAGAAACTATATATTAAAATATTATTTTTAGTCTGTAATATACAATGCTCGTCGTTAAATTAAATTTTAATATAGTCGAATTTTCTAGACTTGTAATGCTTGGTTTTGGATCATTTAAAAATACTGAAGAGCTATCTCTTCCCACCTGGCAGATTAATAATACATGTTCTCACATCCAACTCCGCCTTAATGTTGTTGTCTTTTGTATAAACAGTGCTAGCAGTCAGGATTAACTAATTTAGGAGTCTGCTCTACTTCAAAGTATACATTTGTTAATTTGCGTGCCAGAACACAGATCCCTATTGAGGGATTAATTCATCTATACGCATTATACGTGCGTTAGAGATGCTCAGCCAAGCGCCTGATCCCTTTGCCTGTAATTTTCACCTCATCTGTTCCTCACATGCTAGAGGAGCTTGAAAGCGGGTGAAAGATTTGTTACTGTTCATCATCAATTTCCACTCCTTAACAAAAGTCACCGTTCTAAGACACTTCCGCTCAGCTCTTCAGAAGCAGGTGACGAGCTTCGCTCACCCGAGACGCCCGAAGGCGCAGCTCTCCGCTGCTGACCGCCCGGCCGGCTGCGCGGGGGCCGTTTGCCTGACGGGCAGCGCCCTCTCCCGGGGCAGGCGGCGGGGCTGCCCGCTGGGGCTTTGCTCGGAGTGACTGACTGCGGCGCAGCCTGCCGGCCGGCGGGCAAGCCAACGAGGGCTGCCCGCGAGGCTCGGTGCCGCCGGGGAGCGAGGTGAGGCGCGGCGAGGCGCGGTGCANCTCCTGGCCCCGCCCCGCGGGCTTGGCCCTCGCGGGCCGCCGTCGCGCCTGGTAACGGCGCTGCAGGGCCCTCGGCGGCGGCTGCCCCGCTCCTGCCCCTCTCCTACGGTGGCTCGCGANCCCGAGGCGCCGGCCGGCGATGTCCGAGGCGGGCGGAAGCGGCGATTTCTCCTCCCCGCGGAGTTCCGGCTCGGTCCGCAGCCGCCTCCCGGTGCCGTCCACCTCTCGCAACGGCGCCGTGTGCCAGCACAAGCAGCAGCGGCTCTCGAGCGGCCTCGGCCGCCTGCGCCCGCCGGCCTCCGAGGAGGAAGAGGAGGAGGAGGAGGGCGAGGAGCCGGAGCAGGAGCCGGAGAGGCTGCGGCGGTCGGAGAGCTGCGAGGGCAGCGGCGACGAGCGCAGCAGGAGGATGATCCGCAACCAGTACCGGGAGCTGATCTGCAGCGTGCAGCGTAAGCCCGGGGCGCGCCTGCTCCCGCTCCCCGGGAGACGAGGGCTGCAGGCCGGCGGCGGTCCCGCTGGAGGCTCCCAGCGGCGCGCCGAGGAGCAGCGAGGCTGTGAGGGCAGCTACCGCGCTGCAAGCGCAGGAACACCGAAAGCCTTTAATTCGGCCTTCGTTGTGTTGGAGAGTGAGCCTTGACTGGGCGCCGCGGGCACCGGTATCTGCCTGGACCTGCGAGTTTCATTTTGGCTTTTCGGAAAGTGCTGTGGGGTTTTTGACAGCTTTTTAGATAGGTGCCTGTGTTTCTGCTTCTTCTGTCTATGTTTAGCTGGCATCGCTTTTCTCAGTAAAGCATGACAATGGTTGTTTGAGGAGGCACTGCCAATTTAGCAGGATGTGGTGTTGGTGGTTTTCTGCAGGCTTGCTAAATTTGTGGGGTTGTTTTATAAAAGAATACAGCACAGTTTATGTATGATCCAGTCTGTGTTAACGTAAGAAAAAAGAGCAGTGTTACACCAGTGTGTTGAGCACGGTTTTAAAAGAATGTGAGTAGTTGTTGGACATGTGAAAGCCTTGTTAAACCATACTTATACCATTACATAGATGCAACTGTGTTTGGCCTGGTGATCTTCAGAAATCACCAGGCACGCATTTTTTGCTTTTGTTTTTCATTCTCTTCTTTCCTGAAAGTCCTTAAGTAACTTAAGTGGGCGACATGAATGACACAAAGAAAATCACAATATCTGGTAGCTGCTTTGACGGAGGTACAGATATTTAACTGCAAACAAGAGGAATCTGGGATCTACCAAGTTTTGAGCTTTTAATAAAATTCATTTTGGAGTGGTGAAATCAAATGCACGTAATTAACACGATTTCAGTAGATGATATGGTTCTACATGAATTCAGCCACGTGAACCTTATTCCATTGAAATAAATGGAAAATTACTCCTTCAAACTGAGCTAATGCATAAGCATTAATAAGAATGGAAGCTACATAATCTTGTAATGAATGTGTAACTATATTCTATAATTATTGTTTATAATGGGACAAGACAATTTTGGTTAAGGAGTAACTATTATTTCATGATGCTTCTATATTTAAGTAATTTAGGATTTCGTTTGTGTCCTTTCCCCCTAGAAAATCGTGAAGATATGCTGAGTTCAAAAAGCAACAAACTGACAGAAGCTTTGGAAGAAGCCAATAAACTGTTCAGTGGAGGTAAAGCAAATTCTGTAGTCCTTGTTAGAGATGATTGCTTGACAGTTGGTCAAGTGTGAGGAGATGATCCCTTAATAAACAAAAAAGGGCAAGAGAATGAAGTTGACATACAAGTATTGTCATAAATATTAAAGCATAAGTTGAAATAGATAAGCTGAAGAGGAATTGTTTGAATAAGGCAATATAAGAAAATAAATCTCATTACTGTAATGTTTATTTGCACTTAGAAATGCTTCTTGCTTTTATCTTGAATCTGTAGGACAATATACAGAAGTAGTACACAAAAGATAGTGTAGATGGGCTTGTTTCACTTGGAAGGAAATGAAAAACATATTAATTAAAATGCATTTTATTCTTCAAGATAACGTGTTAGTTCTCCATGCTTGCCTTTGTCATGCTCATCCTCTCCTTTTCTGTCTTAATGGAAATGTAAGCATTATGTAAGTAATTGTGTTAGAGGACATTGCAATACAATTATTTACAAAACTCTGTACCCAGGATATTCTGTATGGTAGATTTTGTTGTGTTTTTGACAATTGCATATTATTAACATAGTCTTTTTTTCTTCTGTAATAGTTTCCTGTGCACGAGAGGCTGCGCTGGATGCCCAATTTCTTGTCTTAGCATCAAATCTAGGAAAGGAGAAAGCAAATGAGTTGCGCTCAGAGATGACAACATTTGATTCACTAGCATTTGCAGAAGATTTGGTAAGTTCAAGACTCAGAATTTGCCAACAATTTTGCTTAGAGATTTGCCCTATTTGTTATAGAATCATAAAAGAAAAGCCTCAGATTGTCAGGCAGTACCTGACAGTTCTGATGGAACTTAACACTCTTCCTCTGAATTTCTTTGACTAACATTCTGGTTAGTTTTGTTTATTGTTTTAAACCAGGTATTCAGCATTTCCAATCTGCATAGGGGAAAATATTAACTTGCAAATGTAGGCATCTCCCCTCCCCACATTGGTGTATTGCTGCTGCTTTATCACAGTTTAGTCAGTTCATGCTGATAAGGTAGTCGGGTGCACTTTTTTGGGGACTTTGTATTATTAGGATGTGTTTAGACATGCCAGGTTTGTCTGCTTTTACTGTGGCTGGATGGAAGAGTGGGTTCGCAATAGCATTGAAGCAGACTTCCGCCCCACCCCCCAATTTTCTATATCTTTTATCAAAAGTTTTTCTGGGGAAGGATGGATTGGTGGATGTAGGGTTGGGACAAGTAAGTTGTTCAGTGGTATTTGAAGATCTAGGCTTCCTGGAAGTATGTGGTGTTCAGAAACTGTGAGATACAGTGCAATCTAAGTCATGTTTTGCTGCTTCATACATTATTGAAATTCTGCTGGAATACTGAGGGTTTTATTTACCCATAGCTCTTTTTTCATTGCTTACTAATGCTGCTTAGTGATTACTGCAAACAAAAAAGCTCCATGCAAATGGAAATCTACCACATTAGTTCCTTACAGAAGTCATTGAGTCTTTTATAAGTGCAGCTGTTGAAATAGTGGGGCTCATAATTATTATTGGGTGAAAGTTTGACTTAAGCTTATGATGAGTTGTTCCTGCAGCCAGTGGGGTGATGGCAGTCATTATATCTTGTTCTTGGTTTCATTGACGAGGGACTGCATAAGAACCACTACCCTCCAATTTTCTTCTACTTCCTAATAATTAGAGGTTAGAAATTCAGGTGATCTTTACCTTGGAGTGATGATACTCTAAATAATTAAAAGCATAAAAGGCTGCACATATTCTCTAGTGTTTGTTGTCATCTGTAATGTAAGAAATAGAGGTTTGTTGAGGGGGAAAAACACATTTCTTTGGATCTAATGAAGTGTTTGGAAATGTAAGGCTGACTCATATTTGAAAGCTTAAGGTCTCTTGGAATGAGATTTAACTTTAGTCTCCATTTTCTTACAGTCCATGCAATTACAGTGGTATTTCTGTTTTGATTGATGACTTCTTTGAAGAACTACAAGTCATTCACTTCTATATGAAAATAATACATCGCTAAATACTAATGTTGCATTGTGTCATCTAGTTTAGATTAAAAAATGTATCTAAATAGGGAGTTTAATATCAGACAGCATGACTCTTGCCCATATGTGTCACAAATCTGAAAGTGTTTTGTTTTCACTGTATCTTCAGGAAAGTCAAGGTTCTTTTGTTATACAGTGATATTAAATACTAATTTAGCAGGACAGACACCATAATACAGTATTTTACCATTAATCTATCTACTAATCTTTCTCGCAGTGAATTTTCATTGCAGGTTTTTTCTTTTGTAGCTGACATTCATGGGTATAAATCGCATAGATGTAGATGGAAATGACAGTGATACTGAGAACGTTTCAAGCGGCTATTTACCTAGTAATGCCTGGCATAAGCTGGGAGAAGAAGCAGAAAAGTACTTCAGAAGAGCACCTTCTTTTCATTACATGTAAGTTTATTTAAGGAAATAGTATATACTGCAGCACGAGCTAATGGCCGTAACTGGTGTTAATTCTAAAAACAAATTTCTTACCTTTAATCTGGGCTTGAGTAGAGTTTAATCTCAGGTCACAGCGTGCCAACAAGAGCTTTTGTGTGCATCTGTTCTTCTGGAACAGTGAAATCTTTGTCTCTGAAATATGTCATGATATTTCTTTGATTCTGTTTTGGCTTGGATACAAAAATAATATCATTTGTGTCTAATAGGGGTAGCAAAGTATTTCTGATTTATCCGTTTAAGACCAAACCAGTAGATGGAAGTGATCCTCTTTCCTTTGAAAGCTGACTCTTCCCTCACCTTTCCCTCCCTGTACAAGCTGCAGGCAGAAGTGCAAATTAAGGAACCTTTTTTTCTTTCCCAGACATTTACAGTCCCCGATAGATTGTCTTTCTATATCTTTTACCTGATTATGGTATTATCATGAAAAGACCAATACTACATCTTACGTGGGTGTTAATGGGTTGTATTTTTGAAACCTGCTTTCTAGCTCTGCCTTCGGAAGAGAAACCACCTGATTACTGGCAAAAGGCCATAATGTGGGATCAGTGTCATGTCTCTTCCTATGCTTAGGCATCCCATTTAGTAGGACCCTTTTTAGCTGCTGTGAAATGACCCTTAGTCACCTGGCTTACAGACAGCACTTCAATTTAAATCTCTCAAACTCAGCCTACAATAGCAAGATCTAGTTCCGTTAAGTTATCAGTTAACAGTAGACTTGATAGAATGTTGTTCAGTTGTCTATACTTGTGCACTTCTTCCACCCCCCAAACCCTGTAATAAACATCACTGTAAATTTAAGAAATTTGCTCAATGCAATAATTTTATTGTATAGTATCTCATGCTTGATGTTGGATAGCTTATTGAGATATTCCAAATTTATATTTGCACTTTCAAGCTGAAAGCTGTAAAGAAGTGTAAAATTTTTCCATTTTTATGATCTTGAGACAAAACTGACTGCAACACTTGTTTTTTTCCCCCCCTCATTAGTTGCATTTTGACATCTTAAGTAATGCTTGGCTTCTTGCGACGGAAGATGTGTGAATATTAGAAACGTGTTCATTTTAAATAATTTTTAAAAGTGTAGTCCTCATTTTCAGAAAAAAACCTGCTTATTCCTGAGTCCATCTGTTTTTATCCAGGGTCTAAATTTTTTTTTTTCATGGTCTTTTTTCATATCTATGTTCTTTTTATTCTGTTTAGGTTGGGATCTTTCAAGTCTGATCCTCCTGTACCAAGGCAAAGGATTGAGAGGCAGAAAAAGGCTACAGGAGGAGAAGAAAAACGGGCAATGCCTGCTCAGGTTTGTGAGCTATTATCTTTGTTAATGATTTGTTATAACATAATTATTACAAGTGACGTCTAAATCCTTCTGTTGTTCATGTTGTTTTGGGATTAGTAGTTCTGAACTGTATAGTACTAAAGGATTCAGGCTTTAATATTAGGCCTCCTGATTTTTTTTTTTTTGTGTGGACTGCAGTATTTCATTGAGTAGAATGAAATAAAAATAAACAGTCTGTAAATCCTATTTTCCCTGCTAGTTTCTAGTTTTTTTGTTGACAAAGATACACTTCCAAGAATAGTCTTTTAAACAAATACTTACAACTATAAAAAATGCCTACAATGAGTGACTGACAGATCTTCCAAAATCATAAAAAGCTCTAGGGAGCTTGTATGGCATTCCTACTTATCAGGAGGTGTAAAATGGCTGGCCATACGCACAGAAAGATCTTGGTGGTGTGGTTGTCTTTTTTTTTTTGGTATTTTTTTTAGCCTATTTTTATCAGTTTTAAGAGAGAAAGATGATGATAAGTGTCTCATGAAGAATGAGAATTTCCAACTTACTGAGATTTTGCAACTATGATAGTATTTTTATGAAATTCTTTTGTTTCTGAGATTCTTTTGCATCTCTAAGATGTTGATACAACTCAAAGAGGAAAGAAATTGAATTGATAAATAGTAATGAAAATGATAAATATTCCGTTTGCCTACCTATTCACTTGCATAGACGGCTATGTTCCAGACTGAAAGGCCTGGAACAGTAATAATCATCAGAAGAGACCAAGACAAGTTCAAATTAGCTCATTTGCTCTGATGCACATTGCTTTGAAAGGAAACGAAAAAGAAACTTCTTTAAGTTAATGTGTTTTCAACTTTTATTTTTAAAAATGTGTCTAACCGTTTATGGCTTTCACACAAATTTGGTTAACAAAAGCGAACTGATTAGCTCACTTAAACGTTATTTTCCCTACTTTCTGTTTCTGTCTTTACCCTGTCAGAATGGCAGAAGTCGAAGAACTCACAGAAGTTCTTGTGCTTCTCTTTTCAATTTTCTCCCCCATCCTACCGTGCTGGAGGAAGGGGGAAGTGAGTGAACTTCCAGCCGAAACAGGGGCAACATGAAAACTTAGGTGCCTTTTCTGGAAAAAAATGTTAGATCTTAATCAACTGCCCTTCTGCATGTATAAATAAACTTGTTTGTTAAACTCACAGGCTATGTACCACTAGGGGTAACCCAATTCCACAGAACTGTTTGAAAGTAGAAGAGTAGACGTGTAAAAATATAAACTGTGACCTTTCAGTTTGATATTGTACACTGGGAATTTCTTTCCCAAAGCACTTTGGAAGTTGTCTCATGTTTGCATAAGTGCGTCTGTATCTGCATACGTGGCATAGAGAGAAAATTTTATCTTTTACATAACGTCTTCAAAAAAGGTCCATTTCATATTCTTGTCTTATAACAGTGGTTATGTGAGATGAAACTATGATTCTTTTTTCCAGTTAAAAAAAATGGAGGAGTCTCATCAAGAAGCTACAGAAAAAGAAGTAGAGAGGATCTTGGGATTATTACAAACTCACTTTAAAAATGATCGTAAGTATGATTCAGTTTAGCTTTTATCTCATTAACTTGAGAAAATGAGTATTCTTCATCTTCCACTGTTAAGAGTTGTTAAACTATAAAAAAAAGATTTGGTGGAGTTAGTGAGTAGAAGTCTTTACACTGAAGGTCATGTACTGACTAGCTATTCTTTATGCACGCTAATCAGTTGGGGTTTCATATAATCGCAGAATAGTTGAGGTTGGAAGGGACTTCTGGAGGTTATCTGTTCCAGCCCCCTTCCTAATGCAAAACCACCTACAGCTGGTTGCCCAGGACCATGTTCTGCTCTTGAGCATCTCCAAGGATCAAAGTTCCACAACCTCTCTGTTTGTTTGATAGCAAAGTAAGTTTAAATCCCACTCTTTTCTTAGTAGTTACAAGCCTTTTCTTTTTTTAAGAAGGAAATAGTGACATACTTAGAAATTGGTTATGTGTACACACCCCCACCCCGGCACACCCCTGCCCTGCAAAAGATGGAATGAAGTATTCTCTGGAAACTTTGTTTTTGCATGTATGCAATTGGGAATTCAGTATTGGAATAAAGTTGCCATAAACATTTAGTTAGCTTTTAAAGTGGGTAGTGATGTTAAGTCTGTGTTTATGTGTATTAGCTCTGTGTGTACCACCTGTTTTTTTTAACTAACCCATTTTTACATCTCCAGCTTGTACACCTATTTTCTTCTTTGATCTTGTGATTGATCCAAACTCTTTTGCACGCACTGTGGAAAACATCTTTCATGTGTCCTTCATTATAAGGGTAAGGCAAGACATGTTCTTGAAATCTTATTTTAGATGCTGGAATTATATGGAAATCTTGATTTGTTTTTTTGTGTGGTATTGACGTAATAAGATTTAAATATTAGGATTCCTGATTTGTTTTCCACAAATATTCTATGATATTTTGGTAATTGAGTAAGAATGAAAATAGACTATTTTTTTACTATATTTTTCTTACTATTCCAGTCAGTTTGTCAATGATAGTGAAATTTTGCTGTCAATATTCGTTTCAAAAAAGGATTCTAGCGTACATATATTATTCTAGATTATAGAAGACTTCGAATAGAGTATAGAAGAGTTACTGAGATGGTAGAGAAGTATTTCATTTTAATATTTACGTGATTAAAAATGTCTCTTCGGTAGCAGACAATGACAAGAAGCTTATTATACTGCATAAGAAGGTTTAAACATTGAAAAGTCAGAGGATATAGCTATATGTCTGGTTTTTGAAGGTCTGTTTTAGGCCATTTTTTAGAAAGTCTGTCTATTCACGAGTGAGGTTTTGGAGACTGTACCTAAATACTGTAAGATCTTGGTGTCTATACCTGTTGTTTTTTTTCCTCAAGCATTACAACTGGCTTTCAGTTTTATTCTTTCATTCTTGCATCTTCATTGACTTATAAATTCATTTAAAGACTGTTTTTCAACTAAATATCTTAGAGTTTTATTCTCCACATAAGGTTCTTTTGCAATGTATAATGTTCTATTTGAATCCATAGATTTGCGCTTCAAACTATATTTAGTTTGTCTAATGAATAAAGTGTACTTGTTGAATTCAGGAAAAGAGGAAAAAAATAAAAACACGTTTTGACTAAATTCACTGCTTTATTGTGTATAGTGATGCAATTATGAAGGACTAATGCAAGTATATTTAATGAATTATAATGTTTTTTTAATCAAATTTTTATAATCCAGCCATCACCAGCTGTCTTATAGCAACTGCATTCTCCTTTATAAGTGCTATAATTAAATACATTTTCCTACTTTGTTCAATGTTTGTACTTGTTTATGATGATGTAATATATTAATGAATGTTTAAACATAGTGCATTATCTTATTTAGATCTAATATCTGAAGTCTTAAATCCTACTGTCTTTTTAGGATGGTTTTGCAAGATTAAAGCTGGATGATGATAAATTGCCAGTAATAGGTAAATAAGCCTAGATTTAAAAGACTAATTGTTTTTTGCTATAACACTGAAAAGTAGCTACATCTTATGCATTCGCAAAGCTTCAGATATATGTTTAGCTGCAAAAGCAGAGATTTGGGGATAAACGGTGAATGTAATTGAAGGCATGAAGAGATTTACAAGAGTAATTGAAAAGGTTAAGACTCTTTAAACATAGAAATATAGAAAAAGTACATTATTCTGATTTATACAAATTAATAGAAGTAAAAGGTTATTCTGTTACCTTGTAAGTGATATTTTGATTAATAAGTATATGAATGCTGCTATGCTTTGAGAATGATATTTTGCATGTAAGAGGTTTCCTTTCTCTATCTGAGTTGAGAAGTGCTGCAACTTCAAAACGATTGAAAAGGAAATGCCATCTTATGTATGTCTTATGTATGAGGTCTCCAGCTTTAATTCTCACAGGGTGTCAATGGATTAAGACTTGGTGGGATGGGATTTCATAAATGATTAAACAATTAGGCCCTTCTGGGACTCTGAAAAATTTCTTAAAAAAAAAATTAAAAGGTAAGACTAAAGAAGCTTCCTGAGCAGCATATAATACAGGCTACTGTTAGAGAGGAATTTAGTAGAGTACGTATTATTGATATTGATCTTTGTGAAGCTTTTGTGTTCCTGAAGGAAACTGACTTTACAGCTGTAAAGATTATGAAAATACAATATTTTGAACAGAGCCTGTAAAAAACAGTGAAGGAAGAACGGATGACCACAGTACTCGAGCACGGAACCAAGTTGTCATTTCCCTAAGCCATCAAGAATGGAAGGTATAATAGATAGCACTTGATAACTTGATTCATTTTTTTTCCTGAAGCGTAAGAATACATCTGAGAGCTGTGCTGTTATGTACTCAGATGAGGATAGGTGTTCCTGCGTATATTATGACTGCATTTAATTTTATGGATTCTAGAACCACCAAACTAATGAATATTTTTAACTGCAAGAAAACTGGGAAGTGTGATGACAGTTTCATCTTTGATCCATGAAGCCCTGTTGGTTTAAGCACTTTTAACTTGTGCAATGACTTGTTTTTACTGCTCTATGAGGACTGTGTAACTACAGAATCTGTTTCTTCCCTTATATATAATACTTGCTTCTAGAGGGGAAGTGCATTTTCCTGTTTGCTATTTTTGATAAATCTTCCACAAAAAGTTTCTTAGCACATGGAACTTTTCTCCTTTGTTGCTCGGAATGTGTAGAATAGACTTGGTCACTTGAAATAGTGCTTTAGTTTGAGAAACTCTGTTATTTACCTGGTGGTAATTGCAATTGTATCAAAGTAGTTTGGCTCTGGTAACTTACATACCTTTCTGTCATTTCTAACCAGGACATCGTAGAAACATTTGAAATAACAGAACCCATGATCAGCCCCCCTTGTCATAGCAATGAAGATGAAATGGAGATAGCTTAATTCTTCAAGTAAGTTCTTTCAATAAATCAAACTAAATGAGGGTACAGTGCATGAGTTCCTTATGCATGTGGAAGAACTGCAGAGAAATACCTGTGACTATACATGTAGAAACACTATAAGCAGGGTAACGTAACATCCTGACTGCTTCTGTACTCTTGAGCCCTTCCTGGGTCAGAATGTCATCTAGTCTTCTACATGGTAATTAATTGAAAAGGTCTTTATTTTTACGTTTGATGGTCAATTAAGTGATACACTTTATTTCGTTTTTGAAATTTTATATGGGTACCTGAAATGTAATGCTGTGAAGAATCATAGCATAGTTTGTGTGTTTTTTTAACAAGATCAGCTGTCAGTGTGTTAAGAGTAGTCTGACGAAGGGCTTAGGGAAGCAGGAAGGGAAGACAGTCTGGTTCCCTCCAAAATCCTTTAAACAATAAGACTGAATTAGTTTATTATCACAACTGTGTGGTAAGTTCTAAATCTTAATTTTTACTGTTTTCTGTTTCCCCCCCCCCAGGTGCCTTAAAGAAAAATATTTTAAAACGTTTCTTTCAGATAAGATTTTATGTGTATATATTGTAATATTAAATTTATTTTTATTCAAATATTTTGGTGCTTTACGTAAGCTGTCTTGTTTATACATGTCACAGTTATCATACACTTTCAATTTATTATGGCTCTATTTATTGCTTTCTGTAAAGTTTACTGATACTTTTAAAAGCTTTCATAAAAATGAAATGCTGTCCCCTTTCTTTCACCTATTGTCTCTCCAATAGCAGCCTGCAAGTAGAATTTACATGCTTAACCATCTCTGCTGTGATAACCTTCTTGTCTAGGTGGTCTTGGGTACCACAAGAGAAATCGATACTGTCTTTCTGTTCTTACTCTTAGAAATCTAGATTTGACATTGTAATTCTGGGACTAAAATCTCCAGATAAAAATTCCTCCTTTCTTTTTTCGTAAGTTTATCATGTCATAGAATCGTAGAATATGCTGAGTTGGAAGGATCCACAAGTCCAACTCCTG
>VXAL01009173.1:16057-65256 GCA_013399475.1 Chauna torquata
AAAACCTTTGGAGATAGTAAGGGGGTTGGAAAATGAAGTACTATGGTAGAAACCAGTTATACTCTCAAGCATCTCAATACCTGGTTTGTAAGGTTCTTTGCATGTAAATGTAGAAACTTAAATCAAGCCTGCAAGTCTTTATTGATATCTAGTCTTAGAAACGTTGTTTTTTCTGCAGACATAGTAAATAACCAACCAAATAGGGGCATACAAATTATAGAACTTTAAAAATCCTATTTTTATTGTTTTATTATAGTTTTATTTAATGCTAATAGGTTTTATAGAAAAAATGTAAATGTGCACGGTCAGGTTAAATTAAGATAAATCTATCCTCCTCATGTTTGATTTGTCTTTTTGTCATGATACTGTTATTAAATCTCTGCTTAAAAGGGGTCACAGTCTCATGGTAGAAGAGTTCTATTGTAAGATGTGTTCTCATTTATATGAAATCCTATTCTTCTTTGTAGGTGGTATGAAAGGCCAGCTGTCCCTTAATGACACCAGAACGTCCTTATATATGGAACTTGTACCTATGCCTTTTAATAAGGCTATATAAGCCTTATGAAAATCTTTCCAGTTATTTGTAGTTTTGCCAAAACTCAGATGGAACGTGATGACGATGCCCAATGCTTTCAAATTGTTTTTGTTAAGCTTTTGATTTAAATTTAAAAAGATGAAGAAACGAGGTTTAGAAGGAAAATATTTTTCCTTTTTCTGATTATAAACAGATTTTAAAGCAATATGGAATTGCCTTTTGATGTTTTTGACCTAAATTTGGTCAATCTATAAACCTCTAGCAAATTGCTGTTTGGAGAAGTGTCAGCATTTTTAAATTTGTACCAGGTTTCTGTCTATGCTAAACATACTCCAACAACACAATCTTTCCACACTTCCGTCTGTGAAATTTCCGTAACAGATGACTGAGAAGTCAGTCTTCTTTCTTTTCCTCCTCCCAAATTAAACTTCCTGTATAGACAGCATGGAAGAAGAAATAACTGCAATGTAATGGTAGGAGGAGAGAAGAGTCTATACGGACTGATTAGAAACAAAATATATGAGGCAGAGATGTTGTAATGAAATGCGTATATGATTGGGCTCCTTTATTTGGAGTGAAAATAGGAAAGAACCAAGGCTGGTTATTCACTGCCATTTACAGATGGGATGGTATTTGTTGTGGGGTGACAGTAAGTGGTAAAATCAGTCTTCAGCTTTTTTTTAGCTTACTCGTAGGAAAACATTGATTTGTAGTTTCTCCTGCCTGGTTTATAAAAGGGTCTCCAAATACATGGGCGTGTCTAGAATCTCCATTACTTAAGTTCTTTTACATTGTCTAGTTTCTGTTTCAGATTAAAATATTTTCAACTATCAAGCAGTTTTAACTGTTTTATTAACTAAATAAAACTATATTTTTTGACCCAGTTAAGTGGTGTACTCCTATATAATGTAAACTAATATATAGGGTACTTGTCTCCAATTTTTTTTAGTAAATTATCCATTTTGAATAGCTAGTATTTTTACTTTCTCTACTGTGGTATCTGATGTGATTATCATAATTATAGCTTTCCTGCCCACTTCACAGCTATTTAAAAGGATGGAACTTGGAATAGTTCCAGTTATTTTGTGTATTAAAATAAGTTGCAGAGAACTATAATGTGAAGGTATGGCTTTTTATTTTGTTAGTAGAAAGTGGATTCTTTTGTAGCATAGTACGAATATGAAGAAATGGGAAGATACTTTTCACCACAGATCTTGGAACAGATCTTGGATGTCTTATGCTTTGTCGCCGTCAGCTTTAGCACTTCTTCCTGTGCACAGAAACACTCAGATGTAATGTCATAACTCATATTTTTCAAAAGGAACCTTATGTATGTTTCTAATCTCTTTGGATATCTTCCATTTCTGGTTTTGGTGGTTTTTTTTTTTTTGCACTTTAGTTCTGTCCAGTTGAATTTATCCATACACGTTGGGGAAGAATAACTGAAACTTGTACAAAGTTTTGCACAAATAACAGCCAGGTTATTTGCTCAAGCTGCCCAGGTGAGCAAAGCATGAACCCAGTAAGTCATTATATACAATATATACATCACGTTTTTTTAATTGTTCAATCCAAGTTTACGGAGAAACATTTACAACTTTCTGTATTTGAGTTAACTGCCAAATTTTTAAAAATGCTGGATAATTTTCAATAGAAATTTCAATAGAAATGCCTCACAGATGCTTTGTAGTCCTAGTAGATTACTAGAAACTATTACTCAGCTTTCAAAAAACAGAAGATATTTGCAGAGATAATGCTGAAATTTCCACTTCAAGAAGTGAGGAGAAAATCTCATTTTGAAGTAGTTCTCAAAATATCCACTTAGTTAACCATTTAGTGGATCTATATTAGAACAGCTTGTGCTCCAAGATTTTCATGAAATTTAAAACTTTGGTTCTCCAATGCATTTTTTTAAAGCCTTTGTGGGCCTATTAAAATGTTAAGTTTCTTGAAGGAGTATTAAGTAATCAGAAATTCTTGAGTCAAAGAAGTTCAGTTTTCTCTTCAGTTTTACTATTACTTTATGCACAGCTGCAGTCAATTGTTTAGAGAATCCTCATTTAAACTTATGAATGTGCATCTTCCTGAATATTTGCTAGCAAATTTCTACATGGCTTCTTTCTTCTGCCTTCCCCCTCCCCCCTGCAGTGCTTTTAAAAGTTAATCAATATGATCTTCTTTCATTTGAATGCTTTTAAAAATTACGGGATGTATTATCACAGGCTTCTTTGCAGAGACCTATAGTCCTACCATGGTTGGATTTTTTTTTTCCAGCTTGTTCATATTGCAGGATGTTTGGGTAGGAGGAATTTTTGAGCATATATTACAGTTGTTATGTTTCTTGAGTGACCATCTAGTAATTTCTTCCCTGAATCAACTAATACTGTCGCTGTACTGTCTTATGGTACGTACGTGGCTGCTCTCTACCTACCTGATCCATGTGAGTGCAGGCTCCTTTAATCAAAGAAGAGACTGCCACTTCTAGATCTGGGTTTTAAATGCTCACCCTGTATCTGGGTGCCAGCTTAGTTGCAGAAAGCAAGGACCCAGTCTGTTTCTACTTTTTAGATGTTTTTTTTTCTGGTTTATTTTTCAGCACCTTGGTCAAAGCCAGAGGAAAATAAACTTGGTAACGTCTCCTGATATTAACACCTTCATTTAGGAACATGCTTTCACTGGTTGTGGGCCTTATTCATAGATTAAAAGTCAAGACAGTTTTCTTACACTTTGTAAAAGCAGGTCTGCAAGAGCAGGACTCACTAGGCTTTATATAGTTTCCTGCTGTTTTAAGAGTGCCAAACTTGTAAGATACAGGCATACTATTTTCCCAAAGTAAGTCTGTTAGAAGCCTGTGAGAATATAACCAGTCTTATATTTAGTCTCTGAGACTTGTGACTGCCTTTCCAGGTACCTGTTGCACTAATAATCTCACTCAAATTCCCCTTTCTTTTCTCTGTGCTATTTTCCACAGATCATTTATTGATTTGTTTATCCTTTTGGAGTAAAACAAAAATTTGGGAATTTGCTTTAATAAATGTCCCGTTGAAACCAAACAATTTTGCTAGGAAAGGGACTGTGAAGTTTGCTTATTAGTGATCGTTTTTTGTGTTTCAGACTTTTGTAAGGTCATGGAATACAAATGTGGAACTTGCCTGCAACTCCCTCACTGCTTGGAGAAGTGCTGCTAGACTGTACTATCTTTAGTTTCCTCACTTATTTCTAGCATCAAACACTAATTTCTAAAAATTCTTTTACTTATTCCTAAAGGGTGTTTCTTTTTTAAATACTTTGTATGAATGAAATTGGTAAACCGAGATCATATTATGGGAGGATGCTTTCTCCCCCATTTTTAATTTAGGTCACTTAATATCATAGAACTATAATCTGGGTACAACAGGTTCATTTTTCCTTTTATGTCTGTATCGTGTGAATGTTAATGTTCTGCCAGTCATGTGTGGACATATTTCACTAGAGCAGTTCACATTAAATCAATTTGTAATGTTCATATGAATTGCTTTAAAACACAAAAGTAGATGTAGAAGTTATCCTAAATTGCAGATCTTTGTGGTTGAGTTAATGAGCATTTAGGGCATGTTTTTTCAGGCTTCCAAGAAAATGAAAGCAATGTGATCAGTTTTAACTCCTGATTTAAAACTAGAAAATTTTTAAAGCTGAAATTTTAGCCTTATAATGCTAACCCACTGTTTCTCACTGAGCAGTTGGCGCATAGCGGACACTCGGTGTGCCTGTTAGATATCGTGAAACTTCAGAAGTATGAGGTACAGCAGTTTCTGACTAGTCACTGGCACTCATATTTTGTCATTTAGAAGTATTCCCTCGTTTTTTTTTTTTTTTTTTTTACACTCTGATGCCATGATTAATGTTACACAAGGTGAGTCAGGATTACAAGTCTAAACCCAAGAAATAAAACCCACTTTTGCTATCCAGGGTATGAGTGTTATGCGCTGCATTTGTCTTTTGATTAGATGTTTTTTGTGCTAGTCTAATAAGTAAATTCGATGTTTTGGGGGTTTACTGCCTGTCATGAGCAGTCAGCTTTCCTGTTTGCTGCTCCTGGCCTGCCTCCTTTCTCCACTACTCCTCTACTATCATTGCTACCCGTCTGTTTGATAAATTGGTGTCACTCCATGTGTTCTTCTCATGATGGTCTTTCCGGATCTTGGTGGCTGGTACACCCATTAACTAAATTGCTTCTGCCACAAGGTACGTGCTTTCAGAAATGGGATGTTCAGTGTAACGAGCAAACTATCTCAAGCCAGAAGGGTATCCTGGGGTGGGCATGCCACTTTCTCCACAGCGCTAATCAGTGAGCACGCATGTGGGCACAGAAGTGCGTTATTGACCCAACGTAGGTCCTAAGCAGCGTCATGTGTGTCCTGGCTGTAGCTCCGGGAATAAACTTAGTTTTCCCTTCAACTTTATGTAAACTACCACAAAATTGATTCTTCTTTGTTTTTCTCTGTGGATAAAGGCTTTTTACTAGAGATGTGCTTCAGGAATAAAGCTTGGCCAATGGAGCCAGTACAGTTAAACAGAGATGATCTGAGCCCTTCTGCTTGCCTGAGGCAGACAGGCTCATCAGGGCTTTGGAGAACAGCGTGAATAAAAGATGAGCACTGGGAGCACTGGGACAACCGGTGTGCAGTGGGGTGCTTGGTCTCTGTTCTGCTCCTGTAGGTGCTGGCCAGCCTCTGAGGGAAAGTCTTCAGTAGACTCTGCTTTCGCTTTCTGTGCAGGTACAAAGAAAGGAAAGTGGCTTACAACTTCAAAAACCCAAACAAAATTTGGGGGATTACAGAATACAATGGAGAGTGTGCCATATGTAAAGCTGTTCTAGCTGAAAATGTAACAGCTGCAAATATTGAAACGTAGGCTTTTGAGAAGTACCTTCTTCACTGGTCCATAAAAACAATGAGTAAAAATGTAATGATAGGATATTGCTCAAAAACTAGATCAATAACGTATTTTTGTAATAATCCTGTTGGCCTACGTTGATCTTCCTTTGGCGAGAAGAATGGGCTGTAATTAATGAAAATTGATTTAACATTTTTGCTGTCTTAGAGCAGTGTCTATATTAATTAGATTCTTTTGTTAATGTACGTTTGTCTGATAGTACATTGGGAAGAACTTCCATTAAAAATACTTTTGTATTTTTATCATTTTCAGGTCTGAGGTTGAGTTTTACCTTCTTGCAAAATACATGTATTTTGAGGACATCACATCCTAAAGCATAAGTGTATAATAACTATTAGATACTGTAAAAATCCAATTGCTTCAGAATTGATGTGTTGTAGACTAGAGATGTTATCCACAGTCTCTGAAAATATGTAATTTTTAAAGAATAGATTATATGGTGCATTGGACCTACTGCATTTCCTTTTTGTGAAAATTATGACTCTGAGGATCCAAATAATTATTTTTCTTGGTATCAGCAAATCAAGAGTCCATTAGCCTAAACAACACTGGAAAGTGGAGTTTTGAAATTGTTCTGTCATGGTATCCACTAGCACGTTTGTGAGCATTAGAGGACACAAACGTAACTGCACCTCTTAAACAGAACCATTTGGCAGGACTGTGCCCGTTTGAAATCGCTAGGGCACTACTTTAAAATACTCCATAAGCACGAAGGACATGTGATGTACTGCCTTTAACAAGAAGGATAAACACAGGCCTTCTGACCTCCTCTAGAAAACCTCCAAAATCCTTCCCTAATTAGTTTTGCTCCTAAAAGCAAAAGTTTCAGAAGCTTCTCTCCAGGGATTTCACTATCGCTATTGATTTAATATGAAAGTGCTCAGATGCAGTAGCAATGGATGGCAGCATGAAGCACTGATAAATCGATTAATAGAGCTTAGCCTTGGGGTGTATATTAGTTCATCTAGTCTGATCTCTCATATATCACAAGCCATTAAATTTCACCCTGTTACCTCTGTACTGAACCCAATAATCTGTTTGACTAAAGCATAACTTGTGTTCAGCTAAATCATACCTTTCAGAAAAATGTCCAGTCTTGGTTTGAAGGCATGAAGAGGCAAAATACTTTCCTTCGCCAGTTTGTTGCAATGTTTCATCCTTCTCACAGTTACGAATGTGTCTCACTTCTCATTTGAATTTCTCTGGCAGTAGCTTCCAGCCATTGAGTCTTTTTACGTCTCTCTCCCCTGTGTTAAAGAGCTCCTTAATACCCTGGAGTTTCTCCTCATGGAGGTACCTAGACATGGTAATCAAATCACTTCCCAGTTTCCTTTTGGTTAAACCAAACAAATTGAGATCATGAACTCTCTCTCACTAAAGTGTGTGTCATTCAAGTTTTGTGGCTCTTATTTCTATTCTCCTCAATTTTCCAGAGTTGTCCTTAGAACAGGGGCAACAGCATGGTGTACAGGATTTCAGTGTAGTGAAAGACTTGGTAATTTTAATACAGAAGTAAAATCTTCCTGAATCTATACGCTGAGTGCTGTTGTTAGCTTACTTTTCCTATACACGTGAGTGCTCATGTTAGCTTACTTTTCATTCCTGGGATATTTTGTATTTCTGGTGATTTTATATTTAATTCCAAATCACCAGTGAAAGCTTTTAATAGTGTTATGTCCTTTATAATGTCATTGGAAAAAACTATGATAGTGTTTTCCTGTGAAAGCTTATTTCTCGAGAGTGGTCAGTTAATCTTGGAAGATTTTGATGTTTCTGTTTTTTCTCTGCAAGGCAAAATTTCAACTCCAGGGAATAAAAAAATATATTCAGGAATAAAAATCAGATTTATTTTCCTGGGAACCACATTGATTATTTCTGATGGTAGTACCTTCTGTTTCCAGTTAATTTCCAGTTAATTGTTTTGCAACTTTTATAATAGCTTTTATGTGGGAATAATCTCACGGTAGTCTGACTACAAGTAGCATAGCCATTTTATCTCCCATTTTGAGTAATACTAAAATTATTTAGTTTGCCTTTCAGAATTTTCTGGGAATGCTAAGATTTATTGGAACTATTAACAGCATTCTTCAGAGTATCTTTTGTGGTTTCTTACTGTAAGTTGTCTGGATCTGCTGATTTGGAAATATTTATAGCTGGTCAATGTTTGTTTAACTTTCTTCTGGTTTGCTGAGAGACTAGAAAGTAATTTCAACATCCTCATGTGATGCAAATATATTTTATCTCTGAATACAGAAGACTTAATAGAATGCTTTTGCGTTATCAACAACATTATCACTAGCAATGAAACTAGTTTTATTTCTTTTGTTCTTAATGTATTCAAAAAAAACCAAAAAACCATTATGTTCTCAGTCCTTAATACTGTCAGCTATAGTTTTTTTTTTTTTTTTTTTTTTCCCCTAGATGTACTACTTGCCAATTTTGCAATATGAACATTGTGGTAACTCCTACATCATTTAGTCATTTCTGGTTTTTCCTTTTGTTACTTTCATCTTGCTGAAACTTCACTTGGAAGAATCTTCTTTGTGCTGCTCTGTAAGATGCTTGTCTGCTAGATGGAGTACTGGGCAAAGCTGGATTATCTGGAGTTACTCTGCGTCTTTTCACCTCCAGGTCTGATGAAACTTTCATTAACTCTTCCTTAGCTTTCGGTCTTTGAACTTGCGTGTTCACACAGGAGACTAACCAAATTGGTATAGATTTCCTGCAAAAGAATCTACAGTTTTCAAGTCTGCTATAGTCAGTGCACAGGAGGGAGGGAGATGTGAATGAAGGGAGAAGTGTTGCCTGATGAATGGCCATTTCAAGTCAGTTCATATTGGTAAGCACAGATGCCATAATATCATCTTAGAGATAACGTCTTGCAGATGTGTTGGAGTGACATCTTGTTGTCGAAAAGAGGAGATACCCCAGTCCTTCATTCCCTTTGGGATCACGCTATGAGGTTCGGAAAGGCTGTGATATGGTATTAAATCAAACAAAAAAATAAATACTCTCTTCCCCCATCCTCTCAATTTTGTGCAAAAAAGTCACGTACACCGCAGCTTTTGTTTTAAGATACTGAACATAGGTGTAACAGAGAAAAAGTAACTTCCGAAGCTCAAATGGCTGATGCTAGCAAATGCTACACCCGCTTTTAAAAGATGTAAAATGGCTGGTCAGCTGAATAGGAAGAAATATATCCTAGAGTCTAAGCAGTAGAGACCAAATGCAAGATAGGAATAGTAACAAAGTAGCTCCTAGAATTTCTGAAACATCCCGGAATTGTTAAGGTTGGGCAGGGACCTCTGGAGGCCATCTGGTCCACCCCCCTGCTCAAGCAGGGACACCCAGTGCAGGCTGCCCAGGACCATGCCCAGGTGGCTTCTGAAGATCCCCAAGGAGGAGACTCCACCTCTCTGGGCAACCTGTGCCAGTGCTCAGTCACCCGCACACTAAAGAAGTGCGTCCTGACGTTCAGAGGGAACCTCCGGTGTTTCAGTCTATGTGCATTGCTTCTTGTTAAAAATTGTTAAAGTTATTGAAAACCAAACCCTTCAGAGAGTGTGCATGATGCCCATTGCCTTCAGACTGCAACAAGGAGAAATCTTGCTGACCAGTCTAGTGCCTGCTTCAGAACAGGGTTTGTCTTGCAGGCTTTTTCCTGCTTAAAGTTAACAGTGTAATTATGATATCTCAGCAAATTACTAGGAAATAAGCAGATTATGAACTTTGGATGAATGGGCGTCCTTTTTCCTTGCAAATGATTCTGCGGCAGTGAAGAAAATATCCTGATGATGGTACAGTCTGAATTACTTCCATTGGAGTGCTCTAGCTTTTGTCTGCATTGCCCTTACTGGCCAGTAGAAGATTATTTCTCCCATGGCAATCCTCTAAGTTGCAACCTTTTGTTAATACAAAAGTCTGTAATTATTCCTGATGGTCTATCTATAGATGGATAGTGTGTTCTGCAGTTATATATAGCTATTTCTGCTCTTTCCATGTAAAATTAAGCTACCGCTCAATTCTTTGTTCTCACTTCAGTAATATTAAGCTGACACTCATAATTTTGTAGCTGAAGAGGATTTTTTGGCTATTATTTCTACAATATGCCAGATACTGCTGTTCAAATATTCTTTGGTGCCACATGATGGAGTACATGCATATGTAAATGTTCTAGTTCCTTTATTGAAGACACAACTTGGATTCATATCATCAAGCTTCTCTGGACTAATGGTGGTAGACCACCATTTAAATGAAGGAGGAAAATAGGGATTTCCAGAACCCTGCAATATAATTAATCTCATTCTAAGGCAGACATCTAAAGCAAATCAAATGGATTGCACTCTAAAAAGTGCTTGTTTTCCCCTGTCGTTACAAAGAGACTAGGAAGCTAGCTCAGAAACAAGTGCCACAACGTGGACTCCTAATGTGAGCTGAGGCGAATGCCAGCCAAAGCTGGATCCATTTAAGACTTATTCTGTGCCATTTCAACTATTTGTGAGTATGTTCAGGAAAGAATATTAATGTTCTGAAACATGTTTCTTTGAAATTATTGCTGGAATAATTTAATTAGTAAGTGTTTGTCTGTGATTAGTCGAAGAGAAATCACTAGTGTGGTATGTTTCTGTTTCCTGACTGAGCAGGAATCCATCCTGAAATAGAGTTTCTGATGCAAATGCAAATGTAATTTCAAATTCTTTTTTTTGCCCAGCTAATATATCTTAAAAATCCACTCTATGTTCTCTTGAATATTCTTGATAGCAAACACTAAGGTGATCTAAGACCAATCAAAACAAATTAACTTCAGCCAACTGACTTACAGTATTTACACACTGCATGTAGGAGTGTATTGTCAGTCTGAAATTTTTTGTTGGTATGTGAAATATGGTTACCTATACTTCTACTTCTCAGCATCTCTAATTCTGGCTGCCAGTTTGTTTGCCAATATATTCATGATCAGAAAAGAAGGCTCTTATGTCGCTGTTGCATGATTAAAGTAAGAAGTTTGAACTTCAGAGGCTGGTAAAATGCCCCTCTATCTTTCACTTCTGGGAAGGAATCCCTTTAGCCCAACAAAATTGGTTAGTAAGTCTGTACTACACTGTTCCCAAAAGTTACTTTCTTTTCACTTGTTCTCTGTGTATGCTCATAAATACTGGTAGACAGCAGCTTGAAAAAAAACCTGCCAAATTGTCATATTCAAGATCTGCATGCATTTTCAGCGTTGTGGAATCTAACAATATTCACTGTTTCTCACCTACTATCTTGTTATCCAGTGCTGAATAGAAGCTTGTATCAAATAAGCTGTGGAAATAAATATTGTATCTCCTTTTCAGCTTGTTGAAAGAGTAAATGTCAAGCCATAGAAGGAACTTATTAAGTAGATGAAAGAACTTTAAATGAAAAACACAAAGACAACAATGAGATTAATGACTTCAGGTCATCCTTATCCTGAAAAAATCTTGATGATACGAAAATCAGTAAAGATAGTACCTATTACACTTAATAATCAGGCACTTCTTGTCAACAAAGCTGCTTAAAATTAGAGATGGATCTACTGCATCAAAGGGCTTGTCAAAATCAGGTCAAAATTCCACAATGAGTTACACCTACCTCATGGAAAGCCTTTGAAGGTTCACCATGGAGCGTGTTCACCAGGGACGTGACAGCATCATTACGTGTTGTCAGAGGCTGTTCTCTTTCTGCATTTGATGGCCAGTCAGCGAAAGCAAATTTCTTCATTCAGGTAGCTTCTGAAGTCCTTCTGCATCTTTGTCTTGTCCCATCTCAATCTTCAGAGTTCAGTTTTGCAAATCTGGATGTGGTATTGGCCAGAGTCAATCTCCCCAAAGGCTATTTCGATGCTCTTAAAAATAGTTAGGCTTCATGCAGTAACATAATACAACTTGCTCCTTGTGCCAACCATAACAACCAGATGTGGTTTTGTTCTGTTCCCTCACTCTTTGAAGTATCATGTGTTAATGTCAATGTTGATGTGGATGTAGTCAGAGGTTCCTTCCAGGGGTTCTTCAACCCAGAGGGTGGTCACAGGGGAGTTGACCAGGTTACACTTCCCACCAAGACAGGCATCTCTCCAGGGTAGCCCCCTTCAGTCACCTAAAAGCCCAACACATTCAGTCAATCAAAAATCAATATTTGCATATAAATGTCCTCAAAATATGAGCTGAGTGGAAGGCTCTCCCTTATGCATATGGCAAAGCCAACTCAACAGAGCAACTCTGTGGCGTTTTCTCTGAGGCAGTAAATCTCTGGATGGTGTGTGTGTGGAGCCAAATGTCTGGTCAGTCATCACCTACTGGGCAGCCTAATGTTTTAGACTGTCAGGTCATGCATAGGTAAATACACAGTGCTCTAAATGTGATTTTCCACATGAGGATAGCCTCATCAATTTTTCTGCAACTTGGGATGTTAAGATCTTTTTGCCTTGTCTTATCTTTGAGGCCTCTCAGATGCTTTTCTGGACTGGCCTCTCCCAGTCCCTCTCAGCCTGAGGGCATTACAGTAGATGTGAGGAATCAAGCATCCTAATTACCCTGTGTGCCCATAAAGTTCTAGCAGATAGTCTCTAAGGTCTTGTGCCTGAAACTCAAGCATCATCATATTCTAGAGAGTTTTTGTGGATGATCCAGGTAATTAGAGTGGTTTTGTTCACTCACAGTGAGAAATGGCTGTGTCAGCAGCCAGAACGACACTGTGTGGTGCACATATACAAAAAGTGGACCAAGTTTTGGGGTTAGCATGTAGGAAGGGACCTGTTTTCCCCAGGGAAACCTTCACCATATCAATTTAGGATGTATGGAAAATCTAAAAAAATTGGAATCTTTCCATTAACTTAATAAAAATTAGTTTGGCAGTCATTTTTGTCTTTATGCCTGCCTGTAGAAATGGTTTCATTCCATGATTCTTTAATACATTTGCCTAAAGGCATCTTCTCTTGAAGCTAAAAATCCAGTATAATGAAATCTGAATTGAGGGTTTGAGTTAAAAAGCTTAAAGGGACTCTTGTGGCTAATCTCTTATGCCAGATTTTTCTAGAAATTGGTTTCAGGAAAAGTCTCCACCCATGGTTGTTTGATTACTATTTGTACTGAAGGATGGTCCTTCTGTGTTTCTTCCCAAACCCTATGCATCCACAGCAAATGGCATTGCGTTCACTAAATATGAAAAGATTTTGGGGTAAGACTCCTCCCTCTTGTAAAGTAAGTTGCTTCTACCACAGAAAAGGCTTTGAGTTAAGCAGTTTGTGTCTAAGGCCATCTTCCTGAACCATGAATGGCAAGAAGACTTACAATGACACAGCAAAGGTGAAAACTGCTTGTAGTTCATATTTATTATGTGGCATGGGTTCTGTATGTAAAACTACTTCCAGATATGTAAAGCTGCTAGACAGAGTGCTTTTTGGCCACATTCTTTCAGAGGAAATTTTTAGACAGGAGGCAGCCACCAGTTGGTCCAATCTTGTTTTTCCCAGTTTTCTGGGAAGGCTCTGATGACCAGAGGGTGGAAGGAAGGTTTCTTAGAAGTAACTGTATAAACTTCACAGTGCATTTTGTATTTCTGCCTTCATAATTTGCCAAATCCCCTCTCTGGCCTTGCTGTTTTGGAACAAAGCTGACAGGTTCTCCCGCCAGTTTATACCATATGGGAGAGAATTACACCCTGTGCAGGGAGGAAGAGATGTTGAAAGGTCTCTGTTTAAGCATGGGTGTACTCTTGCCACAACGTGCATGTGAATATAAAAAGCAAATGCATTGTGGAGAATACTCACTTAGGAATAAGCTAGCTTCCTTTTCCATCATTTGAAGGACTCTGTTGAAAATGACTGAAATATTTGTGAGGTTGCCGTACTTGAATGAAAGGTGCTTTTTGACAGGAGATTGCCAGTCTACCAGAGGCTTCTTTTCTTTTCATCATTTTTTTTCTCATCACAGATTCCTTTGACTGGCAGCTGAAATCCAGGTCTTCTTTCTGTCATCAGAATGTGCCTAAAAAGCAAGACTCATTAAAACTGAGCAAGCAGATGCCTATCTTAAAGGCTAACACAAAGTCTAGTTCACTATTCCCTCCTTCACTATTCCCAGTCCTAAATTTTATAAGAAGATTGTGGAAGTAGTTTGTGGGTAGATTAAGTGTTGTTTTTCCTTCGGATCAGCCAGGCACTTTGTTTTGCACAGGACTGGCTCCTGCGAGTGCAGAGCTGGGTGCCTGCTCCCACCGCCTGCGGCAGCAGAGCTGCTGCCCCCTGGTGCAGCACCAGCCCTGGATTTAGTGGGTTGGTGTGGAAAGCTGCCCTGCAAATCATGGCTGTGGGTACTGAGGGTCCCCTGACTTCAGGAGGAGTCAGAAGTGCCCGACGGATTGCAGTCCCATGGGCCTATTTATCTGGTCCATCATACACTTGAAGGCATTCTTGTGGGATCTCGCATCATGATAGTTTTATTCTGTGCCTTTCATTTCTCATCTGGAGACTACAATAAAACACCATTTGTTTGTTTGTTTCTTTTCTCTGGAAGATGCAGCGCTTATATTTCATCACTACAGCAGTTGCCAGGGATGCCTGTTTGGGCCTCTTTCTATGGGCCTGATGTGTATCAAACTGGCTCTCTTTGTAACAGCTGTTAGTTTGGTGCCTTGCTGCTTTGAATAACAGGGTTTATTTGCTTTGTGTTTGTCAATAGCGAAGTAGCCAAAAGTCACCTTTAGTACTTTCCTTAAAAGTAACTAATCTTTTGATACCCTGGGGCTTTGAATCGATGGTTTTAAATCAATATTTTCTATATAAAGTTATTGTTTCTCTTCACCCTCCACACTGTGGACTGGAAATCGATGCTGTACATTTGTGAATTTTACAGAACATTGGATAGGCAGAGATTAGACATTATGCCCTTTTGGGAAATGCACAAAGGAAATTAAGTGGCACTCTTCTCAATAAAACCTCAAGCAACTATCACCGTTTTCATACAGTTTTGTTCTTAAATATCTCTTGGGCACTAATTGAAAAGGAAACAGCATTTTACTTTTCAGGACGCAATGAAATCTTGAACACCAATTAAAATACAGAACATTTTGGTGGTCTTTAATAATGTAATTGGTTCTGAGGATGGGAAGAGTTACAAACTGTTTTGCATTTCTTTCACATTCGGTCTTAATTTTAAGAGACCATTACTGCTTACAGTAATCTAGGAGTCCTAGATTCAGCAGAATCTCAGGGGAAAGAGAACGCAGCAGTGCAACTTCAGTAGCATCCGATGTGTTTTTATCTCAGGCTTTTTGTTTTGCTTCCTAAATTTGTTATATTAAGAGTATTACTACAAGCTGTGTTCTTTGAACTCTATTTCATCTATACTTTTTAAGGGATGTTACTTGGCCTGAAACTGAATTTTCTAAGAAAACACATTTAAATTTACACAACACTAGTTTCTTTGACTTCACGAAATTAACACATTGCTGTGGCTTGGAGTAAAGCAGAAGGAACATGAGCAGGTTTTTGATGCCGAAAGTCTTCATTTTGTTAAAGAAGCTTTTCATATTATTAGTTTTTTTTTCTCTGAAAACATTTGGTAAAAAGGTGTACAATTTAGGCTGGTCAGCCATTCCAATAACATGATACAAACTAAGAAAAATGAAAACAATGACAATTCAACATCTATGAGAAATAACAAGTCTCTAGCCCTCTAAATGAAATTTATTTTAAGATAAAGTAATGAGTAAAAACCACCTCAGATATTAAGATTTTGTGCCTGTGTCTTTTGAAGTAGATGCTAACTTTATCTGTCTTAGGTTGGAAAGAATGTTCTTGTATAATTGTAAAAGCTGGAAAGCAATTCCTGTGCAAAGCCCAACAGCAAGGAAAACAGTTCCTCTAAGGCAGAGAATGAAATGTAAGTAAATAAAACAATAATGTATCTTTAGCTTTACATTAGTACAAATCTTAGGATGCTCTTCCTTTTGATCTCCTCTCTGGATTTAGCTGCCTATTTCCTTGTCCCTGATGATCAGCTTAGGGTGCTGCCGACAGAGCCACTTCCAGGGTGCGCTGCTCCTCCTGGGACTCTCGCAGGTGGCCGTCTGTACTCAGTGCTCTCCACCAGCCCTTCCCCGCTGGTATGCCCATGATCGGTGCTCCTCAGTTGTTTCAACCTCTCCTCGTATGTTGCTGCTACTGTAGGCTGCCAGTTCTTCATGGCAAGAGCTGCTGGGCCTTAATTCAGAGAGAGAACAACTGTCGTGTAAATAGTATCTTGAGACAGCAGCAGCCTACACAGTCCAAAAGAAATGGTAATGATGCAAAGGCAGCTCCATCCCAAATAGGCTGATGCTAGCAGCAGCTTCCCTCCAAACCAGACTGGGACTACCTTTTGATTTTGGGGTTTTATCCAGGTGCTTTTGTAAACTGGACTGAACTGTGAGTTGTAGATCTCTTAGGGCTTGTATTAGAGCTACCTGGCTTGGTAACGGCTGATATGAAATAAGTTATGCAAGGAACTCTAATTTCTTGTCAGAGGCTTGCAAAAGGACGCAGACAGTGACAAAGTACAGCTTTTTCCTCTGAGAGTAGGTGTCAGAAATGCCTTGTATTTCTTCTGGCTGGTCAATGCAATAAACTATCCTTACCCACCAAGGACTTGATTTAGTGCTCAGTGAAAATGATCAAAACATTTCTACTGCTCTTAACAGTAGGGAGAGGTTGAATCAGCCTTTCTCAGAGGATTGCTGAAACCAAGGTAAATGGGCTGCAGGACTAAAGTGAGCAGAGTATCGCCTGCCTTCTCCACCAGGTCACAGAGATGTGAAAGAAGCAGAGCAGTGCTGTTATGGAACTCATATATGAGCTCATATATTGGCTTGTATATCAAACCTCCCACGTTCACTGGTTCTGCATCACGAGTGGTTGTGGGGTAGAGATGGGCAGCGCATCTGGCAGCCTGGTGCTGGCAGCAAGGCTGCACAGTCCTTGCAGCTCTGGGAGGTGGGGGGCCAGAAATCTCCCCCACCACGAACTTTAGTACAAGGCAGAATATTTGCAGTGGGTTTCTTCAGCTTTTCACAGGTGATTTCATTTTCTTAATAGCAACAGCAAAATGGTAACCGTTAAGCAAATTGTCTCGATGCAGGCTGTCTTTTGAGGGAGTTTCTGAATCTGCCCTTGGACTTGCACTTTCTGCTCTGCCAGAAGATGAAGTCAGGTAAGTGCAGAGCCCAACGAGGTCAGCAGTGATGGATGTCAGTCCAAATGTGCTGGATATTGGTGTCATGTGCAGGGTGGGTGGGCAAATGGCGTTTCATAGTCAGGTCTGTAGTAGTGGTTCTGCTGCTTTCCTCACTCTGATGGGTTACTGGTTGCGCAGAGCTAATACTCCAGACGCACGTCTGAATAGCCCGTTCATTTACGATTTGTCTTTGGATTCATCTGCTGATAAAGGTCCTGCAGCTTTTGGTCTTAGTGCTTCTTAAACTCTCTAAACATGTAACACTCTTCTGGCTCATTCTTTGAAAGTGTGATTGCCTGGGCCAGCCACAAGCTCTGAGTACCACCAGTGTGGTGTTGCTCTTCTAGCCTGAAGGTCTTGAGGTGCTGCCAGCAAACAAAAGCCATTTGAAGTTCCCTAGTAAAGCTAAAGAAGTTCCTGCCTATACACTCAGAATTACTCCTTCCCCTGCTCCACGCAGAAATACTGAACTAATGCTGACTGCTCTCCTCTTTCTAACAATTCATAGGCTCCCTCCCAAGATTCCCAAGGGAATTTCAGCTCAGTTTTATAGGAGCTCTGCTAGTGTGCACTGATAGTTTTGCATGCATCTATGCAAATGTCAGCCCCAATTAGTATCACTGGTACTGTTGTCTGTGTATGCATTTTTGGTGGAGATGACCAGTGTTAAATTAGAGAGAGTTACACAACTGCACGAGACACTGAGTTTCACTTTATTAATTCCTCAGTAAATCAGAATTTGAAATCTGATCCCAAGCTATAAAATTCTTGGACAACGCCCCTCTGACTGCAGCTGCACCAGTTGTATGTCTACACAAATTAAAAAGGGTTTGATTAGTGAGCCTGCGCTCATCTGCACAACCTCACCATCAGCATCCCCCTGCTTGGTTTGAGACTGTAAAGTAAAAAGGTAAAATGATGAGTCATTAAGAAGCCATGTGCTTCATATTGGTTATTTAGAGTTTTACACTGAAAGAATAAAATAGATTTGTTCTTGGCTTATGCTGGGATAAAATAATCTGATTCCTTGTATCTGCCAGAGCACCAGGAGAGTCACTTTGCTAACCCAGGTCAAGAGACAACTGTGCAGACACCCATTATCACACTCTCTGCACATTCCCAGTAACCCTTGCCATAGCAAGACAGAAAATGGTTTTCTTTCTTTTGTGTAAAACTACAAATATCACGTTCAGCTGCCCTCATACAGTTTTAAGCACTGACTGTGTGTGGGTAAGTTGGCTGCGAGTATAGCTGCTTGCTCTGAATTTGTTGCAGTCAATTCTGGAGCTGGGGACGAAATCCGGAATTTTCTGACAAGTCATAGTATGGGTGATTCCAGACATTATTTCAAATTTGTTTTTTTTTTTTTTTTTTTTTAATCACNTTTTTTTTTTTTTTGTCTGGCTTTGGCATCTGACTGGAGAGAAAAGCACACCTCAAAGAACACCTCATAGAGAAGTCTTGTTAAACTACAAGGGTGAAACGGTGAAACTACCTTTTTTTTTTCTTTTTCCAAACATCAGGAAATCTGTTTTGGTAGCTTAGATGCCTAAGGTAGAAGTTTAGTTACTTGGTTCCCAAGATAGTTTACTGAGACAGTAATTCAGCACAATGGAAATATCCGCCCTGTTTCTTTCGGATATTTCCTCTAATCAAAGGGTTTCAGTGCTGTGGCATGGGCACACACACCACCAGTGGTGCACACGCTGGGTGGGATGCAGCTGCGTGTAGAGCAGGTGCTGCCCACGCCAGTGCAGGTACACGTCACCAGCGCTGCTACCATGGGGATCCAGAAAGATCCCTGTGACCCCTAGCACATGCTGTGTCAGGTCCATTTGTATGAAAACTTCTTGCATATCCAGGTGTGCTCAGCTCTTCTTGTGGTACTTGAACCTGACCTGCAAGCTCTCTGGCACTAGCATTAGTTGTGTCGCCCGGGTGACTTTTTAAACAAAGACTGAAACAAGAAAGAAGATTTAGATGTTTAATCTTTTTCAGCACCACCAGTCAGTAGCTTTTCTTCTTCACTTCTGTCCGAGGTATTTCCGTAAGAAAATTTCATGTTGCTTATAACTCTTCTTGTTCTGTGACTTTATCATTTTCTGATTTAGTTGTTCCATGTTTGTTGTTTTCTTTTACATTCTTTTATCCATAATAATTTGACCTGGTTTCCACTGTCTGTACACTTGCTCATGTTTGAGATCATTGAAGAAGGCATGATTTGACCAAACTGGCTCTTATTACTATGCTTCGTGTCTTTACTTTACATTAGAATAATTTGTACTTCTGTGTAATATCCCGACCTTTTTCTGAAATTTATTTCCTAAGGGACCTTCCTGATCAGTTACTGAGTTTTTTTCTGTGCTTTCTCAAAATTCATTCTTCTTAGTTTGTTCTGGGCTGCCTGACATAGAACTGTGGAGAAAAAAAATCCATTCTCCTTGGAGGGAGTGGCCAGGGAGGAAAGGACAACATATGGGGAAACCAGGCTGTGTGATCGCCCTGCTTCCAGCTTCTGCTTGCATTACTTATTTAATTCATTCACTCGTCTGTGTTAGAGGCTTGCCAGGTTGTCCTCTTGCCTTCATTCTTTCCCCTCCTGTGATGCTATAAGGAATAATTACTCCCTCTTTGTATGTATCACACTGCCAGTTTGGTAGTTGGATGCAGGTCTTTACAACAGCCCCTGGTAATTCCAGTCCCATTCCCTAAGCAAGCCTTTACTTATAGGTGCGTCGTCTTTGTAGCAGCCTTCTCCTCACACAACAAAGAAGCCAAAGCCTCCTCAGTAGTACTGTGGACACAGTTGTGTGCTAATCTCCAAGAGGGTCCTCATTCCATTAGGGCTTTTTCTTGCAAATGAAAATCTTCTTAGCAGGTTGCACCACCTGCTAGGCTCGTGACTCACATCCACTGCCACTTCTTGGTCTCAGAGCTGTTGTCGATAGCATCATTAGTGCTCATTTGGATAGCCCAGTATTTAGCGGATGAGCCTCAGTGACTCTTCTGAGTGACAGATAAAGGCAGATGGTGCATGTCTTGGGATGTCAGGCTTATGGACTGAGAGAGGGCCACCCCACCCCTTGTTTGCTCTTTGGGTTGGTGGCTTCAGACCATACCGTCCTTAGAAGAAGTAGCTTTTCCTTATCTACTGGGGTGATGGTCTTGATTTTGATTTGGGCAGCTGGTAATATGAAAAGTGATTTTTCTTTTCTACTTCAGACAGAAATTCTCCATCACTGTTGTACTCATCAGTGGCTCATGCTGGACGTGTCAGATGGAAGGTTACACCCAGGCTTGCTGGCCTCTGTGGGGTCACTGGCACCCCTTTTCCTAACTCTCTCAGCCTCTTGCAGAGTGTGGCAGGCATGACCAAGCCTGATCTGCTTTTGAGACCCCAGCAAAAAGCTTAAGCTTTCCCAAATAAAAGCCTCCCAAAATGCTCATCTTTGAATGACTACTAGTCCCTTATAAATGATGAAGAATTACACAAAGACGTTGACAGTGGCCTCTTAGCATAATCATTTTCCTTTTTCCTGACATGTAGGCATCCTAACATAAGTTCTGAGAATTTTTTTTTCCCAACAGTGCTTGAGCCTGGGCTAGTGAATCTGGAAGATGGGATATCAATACAGTGGCATAATGTACGATTACTGACAAAAACATACGCTTTCTGCCCTGTAACTTCTGGTACCATTGCCCTGGTGTGGAGAAAGATTTACAGATTCTCTGAGTAGAAAAAAAAACAGGCAACATCACCTCTGGGGTTTGATTTTGCCTATAAGGTTGAGGCAGTTTAGCTATGTATTTCTAAAAATCAAAGCCATGCCTACCTCTCCAAAGAAAAAACGTTCCTCACTTTATTTCCTCCCTGTAGCTTTTGATGGCTACAGAAGCATGGCTCTTCATGTCTCTTTCTAATTTCAGTTTGTGTCCATCTCAAGCTCACAGTCGTACAATGCTGTGTGACAATAGCCTTTCATAGGTCCTAACTGGAAAGCTTAAAGTAGGGTTTGGTTTGCAGTTTTTGTTCCTGCTGCATGTTCTGAAATGTTTGCATGGCTGTACAGCAGATGGTGCTCTGCTTCCCTTTCTTCTCACACAGACTACTGTCATAGGCTAAACTTTTCAAAAGAAGGCTGAGGATTATTGATAATCTTTTCTGCACTGGCTGAGCAATTGGAGTTACATATTTTCAGAGACAGTTTACTTAGCCATGCACTGATTTTGTTTTAAGGAGCATGAAAGCATAAAATCTGTTTGTGGGTTAATTTACAACACATCTGTTTTCCCTGTGCATTTAGAGCAAAACACTGACTTATATTTATTAAGGGAGACTTTTCATGTATGCAAAAATAGTACCTGTTTCAAATGAGTGATCCTTTACTAAAATGCATGAATCATGAAAGAAAATATAGGTTGAATTTAAGTAATTAACTCAGTGAAACAAGTTGAAGCTCTAAAACAAGGAGTTTCACAGCTTAATCGACCAAAAGGTTTATCCAGCTACCTGAAGCTGGATGAAATAAAAAAGTGTTCTCTGGTTTCATGCTGAATAGTTGAATTCCTGCTTTAGCTCTTTTGGCAGACTAAATGTTGTTTTCTGACACTTAGCATAGTTAGCCCAGGCTTTCAGCAGGTTGTTTCACAAGTGATAGCTCTCAGGCAACTAAGAGTGGTGTTGAAAAAGTCAGATCCATTTCAAGGATTTGGTGAGAAACACTGCTGTAAGCTTTGAAATATTGCAGACTGCAGTAATACCATAGTAGTCTTCAACAATATTAACAGCTTAAACAGACAAACCTATATAAATTGGCTTAAAACCAATCAGGGAGTAGAACTTCACTAATTCAAACTAATAACTCTGTGTGCTGTGTTGTGGATTATCGGATGTTGCAAATTAGGAAGAAAAAGCATGATGCAAAGCTCATGGAAATCAAAGTAAAAAATTCCATTGACATTACCATGCTTGCATTATCCCCTTACATGAATTTCCTTAATAAAGATATAAAGGATACTGAACCACAATAGGTAACATTTATTTTGACAATTTTACTTCATTTGCTGTCATTTATGATACTACCTATTTCACTGTGGTATTATACCTGATAAAAATGTATTGCTGTTTATGTGATAGTAGATCTAAGACATCAGGCATTGATCTGAGCCCGTGGTAGATGCTATACAAACACATAACAAAAGGACATTCCTTGTCCTTAATGCTCGGCATCTTACCAGTGTGAGACTGTCTTATGAACAGTCTGTTGATATTAAATTTTTCTGAGGTGATGTGAGTCTATGTGTGGTATTTCTGATAGGAATCTCCACACTTGTAATTCAAACTGGAAAAAAAAAAAAAACCAACAAAAACAAACCAACAACAACAAAAGAACAACTATTAGTTTTCTTCATTCAGAATCAGGTAGTCAGTTAACTATGAAAAGGTAAAGCAAAATTCTATTTCAGTGACTTGATATCTTCTCTTCAGCATACCACAGTTTTTTAAATATATCCAAAATAAATATCTCCCATGGAAGACTTTCTGTTTAAAAATAAATGTGTGCTTTTATTCTTCTTTTGAGGTGGGGGTAATGGTGGTATGAAGATCATCAATAACAGAGTGAACAAAATCTATTTTTGTCTTTTCAAGACTATGAAATAAATTTGATTTTCTGGCTTGGAAAGCATTTTATCCCAAGCTATTATCTAAGAAATATATCTTCTGATTGCTGAAAGTGAATTATTAAATATACACCTATTGTGCCCTACATTTTATACCTGAATTAGAGCTAGAAGGAGCTAACTGGAAGGAACAAGAAAAAAAGGAGAGAGAAATTTCTTCCCCATTTTCGTGTTTTCGTGTGTAGACTTATAATAATGAAGTGTTACATCTGTGTATAATTTGCATAGACTGGGGATCCTGGACAGCTAACTTGGACAACTCTGGTTAAGGTAAGATCAATCTGGATTGGTAGCAGAGGGAACAAAGGGAAAAAAAATGTGGCATTTCAGAACTAGGGAGATGGCAGAAATGAATCGGGCATTGGGTTTACTGAAAGGGGGTTGAAACTGGGACTGAAGGGGCCCAGGATCTTGCCCCTGCCTGGCCTTTAGGCCAGTGCAATGTTACTGTATATATATATCACATGTATGAGCTGTACCACTGCCTTCAAAGAAAGAAAATGGTAAGTGAGTGGCTTGCCTCTGTCCCCCACAACAGAAATTTTTGTGGATGTAGAGAACAGAAATCCAATTCCCTTTTAGGCACCACTGAATTCAGCATGGATAGGTTTTAATCCAGTGCAAAATACTGGTAACTCTATTCCTCCCTGTTTGGTTGATTTGTTGAAAATTAGCTTTCAACATTCACATCTTATCAAATCATGAGCTAGAATTATGTGCAAGCATGAAAAAGGTGACACCTTATTCTATAAATACACACTTGGTAGTAACTTGCAGATGATGTTAGCCGCTTTCACACAGTATTAGTCAAATCCCTGTCATTAAGAAATAGTATTTCATAAGAAAGCTGATAATAGGATACAAAGATCCTAATATGATTAGATGATGACTTGTTAATGGGAATTCTTTTTTTGACATAACCAGTGATTTTCAGTTTACTCTAATAAAGATGATCTCTCTGATGGGGGATGTTAATATAATGAAAATCTAGGAATGATGTAAAATAAGATTCAGCAGTATGGTCAATAATTTTGTAGATCCAGGTTAATTAAATTTTAAAGACATTGTTTGGGAAAGAAAGAAAGAAGACGATTGTAAGGCAGAGCCAATGGACTTACCATGACAACAAAAACACTGCTCTGCCTACCTGTCAAAGTCTCACTTGGCTCCTATGGGCTTACGATGATTTTCTTCCAAAGCACTGCTAAAATCAAAACGGGGCTTTGTACTGGGAGCTTTGTGCCCTCCAGAGCAAGAGTAGTGGCTGTCAGACCAAGTCCATTTATTTGAGTTGACCAATATATCAGCATACTTGTCTCATCAATATTTTCACCTTAGCTTAATAAGGCTAGCTCAAAATTTTTCTGGCTTGCTTGCCTTTCTTTCAAGTATGCTAAATGAAATAAACACCAAAAAGCCAGATTTTATTAGTTAGCAATTTTCATGCATTTTTGTGAAGTGGGAACATAGTGTAATGTTTGGGAGAGTGAAAGAAATGTATCTTTAAATTGCCTAAGAAATGCTTGCCATTCTCTCTTACCTCCCATTCCAGCGCTAACTAGGGCTGAAGCTATGAATTAAGAAAGGACTTTTTGCTTTTAGGCTGCACAGAAAAATTATGTTGGTACATCAGTCTTCACCAATGGAATTTAGCTGCACTTAGGATACTCTTTTCATGAACTGTCTTAAATGTAGGAGAGGGAATGTCATCTAAATGATTTGAGCTCCTGAGTGAAAAACTGTATGATTTTTAAAATAAAAACATTGTAGTCACTGAATGTCAAAGCTGTGGTTAAAGAGCAAAAAGCTGACATGGATACCACTGTAATAGGGTATGTCTCAGTGGGAACCCACTGCCACCACCAGTTTTTTACAATTTTTGTATTGCTAATATAATACGAAATGCACCACAAGGAATACTGTCGCATATCAGACTATTATTTCATGAATTATCACTATGTTACCCTCTAAATGTCCCAATGAGCATAACAGCATAAAAATATGGTGTAAAAACAATAAAACAGTAAAACCATGCAAGCAGTAATTATTGAACTGTTAGATGCATACAACATCTTTTTCTTCTATTTTCCTTATTTCTATCTTGAATAAATAAACAGTTCACAACTGATAGGGTCATTCAACCACCTCTGAGATGCCGTTGTTTCTGAATTGGAACAGGGTAGCTAATTGGTGCTAGGAATGCGATGTGACAGGTTTTAAGAGTGGGTAAACTGGATAATGACTTTTGATATTCAAATTTGCTCTCATCTTGTTTCTGTATTCTGCTGCTGGCACTAACAACTGAAGATGTGAAATGTGTCTCATCACGCCAGTTGAAGATCTGAGAACTCACACATCTCCTTCTCAGAGCTCCTTCTATGAGCCAGTTGGAGCAAAGAGAACTTTGCCCAAGAAAGATGAAAAAAATATGTAAGAAAGATCAGGAGGATGCTTTCATATTCTTTCATGTTCTGGGGAACCTGTGGAGGATAGTACTGCAGAAGCCATCACCTCTGAGGGAGGGAGAAGATTCATCAGTCAGTGTCCTTAGCCTGGCTGAGCCTGTAGCCTCATAAAACTGGCCTATTCTATTTCATGGGAAACACTGCAATTTTGAACAAATTCCCAGTATGAGCAAATACATGAAAAAGTGTTTTCAGATTTCATTAATGTGAAATGAAAATCAAATCAAATTCTGGAAAATGTATTTCAGGATTGTTTTTTCTCCCGTCATTTTCCTTCATATTGTGTTAATAATTCACTTTGAATAATTTGAAAGATTTTTTTTTTTAAAGAAAGATGAAATATTCCCCTTCAAAAATAAAAAAATAAAAAGTCTGAAATGTTCTGTCGTTCCTTACCAGAAAAATACTTTTCAATGGAAATTAGAGTGAGGTTTTGTTGAAAAAAGCAATTTCACCATTGGCAAACCAGCATTTTCCAATGGAGAAATGCTTTATCATAAGATTTATGACTGTATCATTCATTCAGAATAATTTTAATAAAAATACGAAGGTTAAGATTTATATGATTTCTCTGAAGGTGAGAAGTTCTATTTAAAACTGTGTCAAAGTTCATTTGCGAGATATTGACTCATCTTTAGAGATAGCCCAGAATATAAATAATGTCCTGGCAAACAGTATTAATAATGTGTTTCACAGAGATATCATTAATAATTACAGTTTACATGGCTACAACTCCAAGAAAAGGTTCTTATGGTGCAATAAACCAAAGAAGGAAGCTCAACTAGTTTATGACTTCATTAAAATTGTGAACTATAATTGTAACCTTGCAATCAGCAAATGCAAATACTCTATTTGTAGTATGGCTAGTTTTATTTTATGGGCAACTTTCTCTTCAGAGAAGGAGAGCTTATCCTATTATTCTTGAATTTCAGTTGACTCTTTTGAAACAAACTAATAGCACGTTAATGGAATTGGGATTATGGAAAGTATCTGATGCCCTTTTCGCACATTTATGATGTGCCTTAAGCATAAACACTGGTTGTAAAATACAAAACGGCTAAATGAATGTAGTTGTCATGAGAGTATATGTGTCCAGATTGCAGGCCAGAAAACTGTCATTGATAGTTGGGATATAATTGACCACTGTGTATGATAAGCACATTATTGATTGATTAATGTGACCTAGTTGTATTTGAAATGTCAAAGAGGAAAATTGAGTTGTCATCTTATATCATGTTCTTTTTCAAGTAACAGATAAATATTATAATTAATGACTTTCCACTAAGGTTATCTAAAAAATTTAGGGACTATTAAACAGCACATTATTCACAATCATCATAGAGGAATATATTATTGATGAATATTGATAAATCTTTGTTTATATGAAATAGGCCCCAAAATAAGTTTACGTATGTAAAGAATTATTTTTAAAAATATATCTATTCTAATTAATTTTTATTGTTTAACTTAGTGAATTGACTGAATTCACTAAATTCCTTTTACAATTTAGTAAGGCTTCATTTGTCTTTAGTCCATGGCAAACTAGGTTATTGATTTAGAGGGCTTAGGTTTGCTTCTATTGAAGTCAATTGTAAAATTCCTGTTGACTAGAAAAAGATCAAGGAATGACGCATGCAAAGCCTGCTGCTGTTTTTTTCAGTGTTTACACAGAAGAACCTTAAATTTTCTGAGGTAGTTGAAAAAAATATGCTTTAGCAAATAAATTTCCCCCCAATTTTTTCAGCCTTGAAGTAAAACTCAAAGAATCCTCCAAGCTATTATGGATAAAACAAACCAAAAAAACATCTCCTCCAAGATTCCAAAATGTTACAGTACTTCATATTCTTTGTATAAAATATACCTGTAAAGGGGCCTGCCTAACACTAGAAGAGTTTTCTGACAGAAAATACAACCCCATCTAAATCCCTATAATTTTGTAGGGAAAGGAAACATTGTGGCAAAAATTTCAATAATAAAAGATTTAACCAAATTCTTTCAACCTTCATATTTAAATTTGGCAAACTTTGAGATTGTGTCATTTCTTTCAGATCAGATATCATTTGGATTGCACCATAATATAAAGAATTAAATCAATGGTGATATCATATGACATCCTATGAATTCCCCAAATGTGTAAAGTTATTCCAGCATTTTGACTTCTTGAGATCAATTCAGTTGCCTAAATGCAGGATTCTTATGCTACTTGGAATGCCCCAGACATGGGCCTGAGGATACTGCTGTGATGCTTGACCCCTGGGAAGCATGCAGCTTCCAGGATCAATACCTGAAAGCCAGGTAAGATCCTCCTGGGCCTGCTCAGATAGCACCAAGTGCCTGCATTTTGGGCTGAGCACCTAGCTTAGAGTAGCCTAAATCACTCCTTATGCTCATTTGAGTGTCTTGACTAAAACCGCAGGCATATGATGGAAGCTGTCCACCTAGTTCACGTGTAGTTACCTGTATGTAGGCATTCAAATTCTCGTGTTTTAATCTGGAGCTGAATCCCACCCTTAGTTACATAAGCAAACATTTTTCAGAGTTGTAAGAGTTAGTGGAAGAATACTCTCTTTTATTTGTGATCATTTAAAAAAATATGCTTCAGTTTTTGGTGTAAGCCTTTTTTAAAAACTATGCATAGGATGTTTTTCCTGAAGCACTTCAGAAGAATGTTCTGAAGGGCCTGAAGGGCTTGGGGTGGGAGTGGGGTGGAAATGGTGATAAAATCTACCTTCTCTTTCAGGTGCTGAGTTAGAATAGAAGGCAAAACCTGTGTTATTCGTACACATTTTGCATTGAGAAGGGTTCCAATAACAGCTCATTTGGTCCTGACAATGTTACAAGGACAAAGTGTCTTCCTGAAAGTTGAGAAAGGACAGTGCAAATGATGAGATCAGGAGCTCTCACAGTTTTGCCTTTAATTTAGTCCTGGAAAAATATTGCCATTTCAAACAACCACATCTGAGCAGAAGCTAACCAGCATCTACTTTCCTGGCAAAGCAGGTAATAACAAGACCAGCCTTCACCACTGGGGCTCATCTCTCTCAGCACTAGCTGAGGACAGGGGTGGTTCTTCAGAAGGGTGAGTGATTCAGAGAAGGAGGCAAATTTCCTTCAACATATTTTTAAATTTTCTTAGATCATCCATTTTCCAAAGCAAAAAATACCAAGTAGAGACTTGCTAACTTGCTCTCCACAATAAAAGCCCAAGCAGTGTGCCTTCTCAAATCCTACTTGAGTTTTCACATGCTATGTTACGCTCCAAGTCCAACGTTATACAATTTACACACATAGTCTTGAGTCCTGTGTCTAGGAGAAACTTGTTAACCATTTCTGACAGACTAAATGAGGAAGGATAGAGCAACAGTTCAGACTCTCTCAACCAGGTAGCGCAGCAAACCTGACACGGGTGGGTTGGTCATAAGCAGAAATCAGGGTTGTAGGCAGAAATCAATGATGTATTAATTGCTGTTCTTATCCCCTATCCCCCAGTGGACTAGGGGATAAGTAGGGGAGGAGTTATTATGGTCCAGAAGTTACGTAGTCTGGTAGAATGAAGCAACACACCTTTTCTTAGTCAACATAATGCTTAAAATACAGCCTAGCCTACAGGGTATGATGAAGATTGTACTTTTCCCTGTTTTCTGTTGGTGGCACTACTTCAGTGCAGCAGTATCTGTGATCCTCACAAAGGCCAGAGCTGTTACTCTTAACCCTGAATCATCTCATCATCATCCCTGAATCATCTGCAGTAGTCAGGGGAACTGCCCCAGGATATTCTCTGAAGTACCTGACTGCATTTTTATTTCTCCATTTTTCCCAGTAGTGGGATGTTTGCACACAAGCATGGATGTGCGGGAGTGGTTGACAAAGGCAGTGTAGGACCCCTTGGGTGGGAGGGGACATCGGGAGGACACCTCATGTAGTCTCTTCCTGCTCAGGCAGGTGAAACAACCAGTGGGAACAAACAGGTGCCAACCCTGCCTCTGAACGTGGTCATCAGGAGCCCACTTACCATCAAGCTTCTTGATCTTCCTGAGAGCTGGAAAACAAAATCATATCTTTCTAAATAAGGGGCAACCAGTTGTCTGACACAGTTGAGCACTCTGGGTAATGTTTTGAGCAAATGTTTAATTACAAAAGGATGGTGCCTAAATTGTCATAATTAATCTGAACCTGTGCTAGAGTTCACAGCAGCCAAGACTTTTTACATTGGTGAATCACTCTCATTGAAATACTCTGTGCTTAAATAGCAGGAAAAGCTGCTATTAGAAATCTCTGTAATAGCTTCTATGAAAGCTCTGGCTAATTTAGAGCCCAATTAAACCCAGAAATCCAATTATTTCTGAATAACATAATTGCAAGAAAGTAACTAGCATTGTAAGTATGCACTAGCTATTATGGAAGATGCTTTAATAAAAGAAAATCAGTTCTGAGCCACTGAAAAGATGTGTTCGTTATCATAAGGATGGTCTGCAAATTTCAGAATTCTATATTCACTGCTCTGCATCAAGGGCAAGTAAACCCTCCTCTTCGTGCCCTGTAACTGGTACTATCTGCATTTCATGGGTCCACCTGGAGACCAGATAAAAGAAGCTAGAGCAAAGCCATTTGTACAGGTGCTAGGATAACATCTATTGAATGAGACTCCTACCAGTCAGTAAAATCAAAGTTCCTCCAATCTCCTCACCCCTTCCCCACCACAAAAAGCAAATTAAGATATTGCTGTGACTTTAGCATTAAAAAAGATAAAATCTGATAGAAAAATGACCTGAACATTTTGGATGTAAAGTAACAATAAGGATGATGCTGGAAATGGAAAGCCTCGATGTAAATAAGGAGCAGTTTGTTAACACGTGCCTGGACATATCAAATGGAAAGGGGAACCATATTCAGCCAGTAGCTACAGAGACTGATGTTCAGTAATTATTAATTAACTGTGGGTGTAATTGTGAGCTTGGCAACCTACATGCACAGAAAGGTTAGACAAAATAAGGCAGACCAAGCTCCTACTACAGACTTAATTTTTCTGTTAAATGAACTGGAATTTCACGAGTGAAGATTTGCCTTGCTGAAATTTAGCTTACTGATTTCACAACCGTCTGGGTGCTAAAAGACAACATGAATAAAGCACTGACCCTAAGGGAAGGTGGAAAGAGGAGAAAGAATGGCCTACTGAAAGAATGATGTTTCAATTTGTTATATATGTTAATGATCTTATCTGCTCGCCCATATCCAAACAAAACTATTTTTGTAAGATAGTTGGGCTCCATTAAAAAAATACTTGCTAAACATGTAAATTCCTTCAAGCAGGTAGAGTCCTGGTGCAATAAGGTTATCAGCCCAAGACACCTTTGCTGTATATAAAGCTTTACACACAGTATCTCCCAGTTTGATGAAGGCCAAGGTCATTCAAGATAAAAGACTTTTTTTTTTTTTTTTTTTTTAAAAACATCTGAATTATGAGCACTTAAAAAAAAAAAACGAAAACAAAGTATCTGTACAGAGTTAGTGGAAGGAATTTATTATTCCAATTCTGGAAACATGATAAAAGAAATGAAATAAAGTCTAATTCCAAAGTGTAAATAAAGAAAAGAAAGTGCTCATCTTCCAGTAGCATACAAACTCCTGACTACATGGCATGCTCAGACGTAGTACCTTTGTTTAATATATGTTGGGAAGTAATTGCCCTGAAGGGAATCAGATACACAAAATGTAGGGTACTGGTTTTACGTTTTGATTTTAGAAGGTTAGCAGACCTTTAGGATTTACAAGAATAACTTACTGTGTACTGTTTAGGAAGAGTGCCTATGATCCCAATTTGAGGCCATTTCAATGCTAGAAAAACATTTCTTTGTTAATAATGCTTTTAGCTTGAGCAAATCTTTGAAAACTGCATCCGCAGATATGAAGGCTAGATGAAGGATTTCTCCAAGGATGATCAAATCAATGATCAGGAAAAGGTTACACAAATAGAATGCATTAGCATTGTCTCCTTGGTAAAACAAACTCAAGAAATGATCTCAGAGAAATTGAATGATTTTACTAGTGCAAAGCATAATGCTTTGTGTGGTTGGAAGAGCTCAGCCAGAATCCAGTTTCAGTGAATTATAGGTCTTTATAACCAAGTACTTTGTTGATTTTTTTTTTTTTTTAATTTGGTGTTGGCATCATGTCAAATTTACATGTTTGAGGTATAATTAGCCAGTCTGATTACAAAAAATCAACTGTAATTTAAAAATATAAATTAACATAAAATGACAAGCATTAAAAGTTAATATCAACTCAATGTTCACTCTTTTGCATTCAAATGAGTTTTATTAAGTTATTAAGTCCATCTAAATATCGGTATAATTTTCAACTAATACGCTACGAGTTCCATAATCGCCCTGTCTCCCTACCCCTCCATTAGCTCTGTTGTTTCTATTCAGTTTGTTATTCCAATAAAGCATTTTAGAATCATATTATTTCATTTTTCATGTAAAGCATGTAACTTGAGTTTAGAAAAACAATTTTGTTGCAAGCTACACCGTGGGTGACAAGTGCTGTGTTGATTCTAAATACACTGTTAGAGCCTATGGCCTTTCTTTGAAGTGCACAGAAAGAAGCAATATCTGAATTTAAACAAGCAAATCAAGCCAATTGGCTTAGAATTATGATGGTTGGTTTCTAATGCATATTCAGAGTGGTAGAAAAGAAAGTATGAAATTTAATTGTACCATAAAACTGTCAGGAGAAAATATATACTGAGTATCAAGCAGCGTTACACTTCTTCAGTAGTGATAATCCATGGAAAACTTTTTATTTAACGAACTGCTACATTTTTTAATGTTATATTTCTGGACAGGAAACAGTTCTAACAGTGTTGTCACTGAAAAAAAAAGTGACAAAACATAATATAACACATTTTGTTCACTCTGTAGAGCAGGACACAGAATGTTTCCACATATACTCAGTGTTACTAATGTCTGTTTAGTACAAAAGCCAAAACAGCCAAAGGGGTAAAGCATATCATGTAGCATTTTCTGTTTTTACAGTAGTATCACAAAACCTATAGCAGTCTGCGAGCTACAAAACACAGAAGCATCAACTGATATTTGCAAGGGCCCTTTAGAGAATTTGTATTATTTATGTGCCAGAGAGCCTAATCATAAAATTTACACTATACTCCATTACATATTGAAATGCACCTTAGCATAATTTCTATTACACTGCCACCTATTTGTTTTGTGTACACATATGAACTCAGCTATGGAAACTATTTTTTATCTTCATACCTCTTCAAGAAAGTAAAATTAATGGCTGATACATACAAAATATAATTCTTGTATATATAAAAGGGCATGTGTACACATACATTTCCACCAAGACATCTCTGAGAAATGAGTTTGCATTTTTTAGTAAAATGTTTTTACGTCTGTAAACGGAAATCCTGCATGGATCTGACTGAAATTTTCTGCAGACCAAGGAAATGATCCTGAGGTGACTAGGATGGGCTTTGAACAGAGTCCTGCCTGCTATTACTGATTTCACAAAGCTGAAGGCATAAATGAGCCCAGTAGGGAATCAGTAAGTTAAATTCACTGATCATGCTTCCAGTCACATACATAAGTGCATAGCTAGTTACTGTAATCAACTGTGATAACAACTGATGATCCAAAACCATTAAAGGGAAATAATATTAACAATATTGTGTCTTGTCACTGCACCAGAACTATGTTTAAAGGAAAGAAGATATTGTACTCCTCACCATTCCCCACGGCATTTTTTTCAAACAAGAGACCCTATTCTGAAGTCAGTATTTCTAGCTGATTGCATTTTTTTTTCTTTTCATTCCTGTGCCATTTTTGTGGATGGCAACATGAGAAGAGGTTCTTTATTACCGGTGCCATAATCTCAATAGCATAGGATTCAGTTTGAAAATCTGTCCATATTCATCTTGATTGTCACCATGTGAAGTATTCTGTCTCTTCCCTGTACAGAGGTGTGGCTATGGCGGAGTTTTGTTCGTTACGTTCATATCTCCTTCCAGCAGTGGTTGAAAGTGGGAGAATCATAGAATCATAGAATATCTTGAGTTGGAAGGGACTTGAATGATCATCAAGTCCAACTCCTGGCTCCACACAGGATTGCCCCAAAATCAGACCCTATGTCTGAGAGCGTTGTCCAAACACTTCTTGAACTCTGGCAAGCTCGGTGCAGTGACCACTTCCCTGGGGAAGTTCCAGTGGGTTCCCCTGGGAAGTTCCAGTGCCCGACCACCCTCTCAGTGAAGAACTTTTTCCTAACATCCAGCCTGAACCTCCCCTGTCACAGCTCCATGCTGTTCCCTTGGGTCCTGTTGCTGTCACCAGAGGGTAAAGATCAGTGCCTGCCCCTCCACTCCCCTCGTGAGGAAGCTGCAGGCCACCATGAGGCCTCCCCAACAGTCTCCTCTTCTCTGGGCTGAACAATCCAAGTGACTTCAGCCACTCCTCATACATCTTCCCCTCTAGACCCTTCACCATCTTTGTAGCCCTCCTTTGGACACTCTCTAATAGTTTCACATCCTTCTTACACTGTGGTGCCCACAACTGCACACAATACTTGAGGTGAGGCCACACCAGCGCAGAGCAGAGCGGGACAATCCCTTCCCAGCAGTGCCGTGCCTGATGCACCCCAGGGCACGGCTGGCCCTCCTGGCTGCCAGGGCACGCTGCTGGCTCATGTTCAGCTTGCCATCGACCAGAAGCCCCAGATCCCTTTCTGTGGAGCTACTCTCCAGCCTCTTGTCCCCTGGTCTGTACATAAGGTGCAGGGAGAGCAAGGGAGGTGCAAGAGTGCATGGAAGCAGCCTGCCTGTTGTGGTCACAAAGGAGAAAACCTCTAAGTGGAAGTCCTTCGTCCAGATGGTGCTGGTGTGGTGCAGTTTTCCTCAGGTATAAATGAAAATCCCTTATAAGAAATTCAGTGCCTGAATTTGGAGGAAGAGACTTATGAGGAACTCTGGGATCTGTTTCCAGCTGCCTTTCTCATAGCTGAGAAGTCTTCCCCATCACCTGCCCTTGATGTTGTGGATGACCCTGTGAGCTGTGGGAGATGTAGTGAATATACCTAAAGAAGCAAAAACTGCTGACAAAACCAGAATAATTTAATCAGTGATGATGATCTGGAACTGTGACAGAGATCAATGTTTTCATAATAAGGGACTTGCTAGTCTGCATAAGTTTCTCCTTGCGAAGATTTGTAATATTTGAATATTCCTAAGCAAGTGTCTTGGGTGTTTAGGCTACAGTGGGATGTATTCAAAGGTTAAACTTTAGTATGGTCTTTTGCTTTTCCATATGCCAGAATAGAGAGCAGTTTCCCTGTCAAATCAATGAGAAATCATACCGAATGCTAGGACACACAGGTGCTTCTACCCTTAGGCCACTGGTCCAAATGCAGCACAGCATCCAGTCCTCCTCAGCTCTGAAGGCTGTTACTAAGTGACAGGTATCTGGTGGCCTGGACTTAATGAGTAAGCTGTATCAGCCCTTTTTTAGTGGAAAGGTGCTCACATCGCTATTAACTGATACCTTTCTCATAGCAGCAATATGGAGTGCTTAAATGCCTCTGGAAAGTAAACCACTGTTTTAAACCCGAAGCAAGTTCTTCCATAGCATGTTTTCTTTGAAGCACAGGCTTATTTGCCCAAACTTTGGTCTTACACCTTCATTGAAAGACGACAGGATTCTCTACAGGGCTTTTCATGAGAGCACTGAACATATTTTGGAAGAAAATATTTGCATTTTTCCAACAAATACTAAGAAAATAATATCTTACTGGCTTTTATATCTTTGATATCTTTTTCCTGGTAAGCAGTCTTTGGGTTTTGGAAAGGACCTATGGTCATGTTTGTTCACTAAAACCACTTGAACCTCCAAGCAAAAGGTGCCATGAGAGAGATGAAGGGATGGAAAAGCTGGGGCAAGACCAGTGTGAAATAATCAAGTCATGGTGATTCAAGTTTTGATATTATATCATGTTTCCCTATTGTGCACAGACTTTGAGGGTTTTGTTTGTTTGTTTGTTTGTTGTCTTTTTTAAAAACCATAGACCATTAAAAAAACCTGTCCCTCATCTGAGAGGTGGAGGCTGAAGCAGGGAGATCAGGGGAAGGCATATATGGATAAAAGGCAGCAATTACAACATGTGAGGTAGGAGCAAATGGAGCATTCATGCTGACAGGGCAGTTTGAGAACCTGCTTAGCACCTCCCCAAAGAAAACCTTTCTGGCAGACTATTTCAAGATACTCCTCCACTCTCCACCTCTGCAAGAGAGGACACACTCAAATACTGTTTTCTTTTCCCATGGTTGGAGCTGGGTGCACTCTTTTGTACGTAATCTGCCACAAGAGTTTCAGCAGCCTCAGTACAGTGTGGTATGCTCATGAACCAACACAATTGTTAGCTGGGAAAGGACTCGCCTTAGCTTCTTTAAGAGCAGAACACAGATAATTTGCAGCACAATAGAGATATGGAAACTATCTTATTTATTAAAAACGTGGTAGCGTGCTTGATTACATTTACATTCATAGTTAATTCCTGGCACTGCACAACATATGAAAAGATAATTATGACAATGGTGCAAGTTATTTTTAAATGGCTATATGAATATACATTTTTTAAATGACAACGTTAAGTGCATGTCTTTATCAAATGAAAAATGTATGTCTGTTATTCATTCATTAGCAAAAATTTGCATCTGCAGTAAAATGACTGTGGCTTTGACTGAAAGAAGGTTTCTCATACCTCTAAAGCAAAAGTGCAGAATGAAGTGGAGGTATTCTCTGAGTTTTTGTTGGCAGTGTGCTAAAACTGTGAGTAACACAGCTGGGAGTGCTGAGGACTCTGAAGATTCCCAGTGCCCACAACCCAGATGTTACTCGTGCCTCTGCTACTCCCATTAGCAGAAGGTAAACGTGTTTATGTAAGGAAAGGGCAAACAGATCGATTCATGTGTATTGAATTTTTTAAAAAATATATAACTGAAAATATACACTGAGATCCATTTCAAAGCATAGTTCTTTTCAAAGCAAAGGTATGTTCTGAGACACTCTAGTTAAGCTTCTGATCTCTTAATCTGCTGTCAAAAAGATCTTCCTTTCGATGCAATGCAAGAGTTAGAAGGTTGAGTGATAAAATTTCTGACCTCTTTGTCACACGAGGCCACTTATTCAGAGGGAAAAGGCTTGTGTGTACTTAGCTTAAGAGAACTTCACTGTCTAGCAAGAAATATTGAAGAAATCAGAGTATGCAAATATGTCAAAAGTGTAATTGAAATTCTTGTGACTCTCAGGCTGGCAGGCAAATTATCAAAAGAGAAAAGATGAACTATATGCAAAGGAAGTGGGAACATCATGCTGGAATGCATGATGGAAAGGGTCTCCAGCAGTGTGGTCTCTATCTGCAATGCTAGTTTCCTCTTCTGGAGCCTCTGAGCAGCAACAACTTTAAAAATGCTCTTCAAAAATCTCTTTTGTCATTTACACTGAGCTGACATGGTGCAGAAAAAGTTATAAATAGCTGTCCTAAGACCCTGACTGCCAGTGTGCTGGCACAATTGTCCAAGAGCACATATAACCTTCAAAACCTGAGGAATTTGTTGGTTTTGAGTGATTCCATGAAAAATCTTAAAGTTGATTTTTTTGGGCAAATTCCAATTCAATGTTTTTCTTTGTGATCCTTTTTCCCCAGACAGTCCTATGAAGTACTTGATGCTGCTAGACCCTAACGTCGAAAATGTGGGTTTAATTAGTGAACTTCTGGGCTGAACTTTTCCTACATGCTGTCACTAAGCTGTCTTTGTGGCATTTTATTGATGTAGGACCATATTGATCCCTGGATAGTTATGTGCAGATCCCTTTGAAGTCAGAGAGCAGTCACAGACACACCGAAGGCAAAAATGATGTCCCTTAAAATGGCAACTAGTAAAACACTTCTAAAGCCATTTTTCTGTGTTTTGCTGAAAGCTGGAACTTCTTCAGGTTGGGTGACAGTACAGAAAGAACACATTTTTTCAAAAAAGTTCTTTAGAATTCATTTCTATATAGTATAATAATAAAAATAATAACCTTCCAGTGCATTCCAACTTACAAGTCACAGGCAGTTTTGCTAGCAACATTCAATGGCAATTGGATCAGCCTCAGAGTGAGGGAAACCTTTGTAATAACAGCTAAGGAAAATGAGAGGAATGAACCATTCTGGTCCCTAAAGACTTTAAGTCCTCCAAACATTTGCTTTATCCTTGTTCTCTTTGGGGGCTGAGTGGAATTTGTCCTTGTTCCTGGACTTGCAGTAGAGCTCAGCTGCCTGGGTGATTACACAGGGGATTTGGAGATCAATCAGGATCCAAACCCAAGCCTCAGCTCCTCAGTTCCTCTCTACAGTAAGTGATTCTTTTATATGAAAAGGCAGAAAGCTATACCGTTGAAATCAATGACAAAACTCCTGCTGCTTTAAGGGAGGCTGAATTTCATTCTAAAAAGAGCGGGTATGTTTAATGCTGCTGAAACTATGAGTTTCGGTATGAATCTCCTAGTGAACTACATTTTGACTGATCCTGGACAACACCTTGAATAAAAGCTAATTTCATGATTCCAATCACACACACACACAAATGAGATAGCATTAAAAATTCTGGGAGCAATAAAACTAAAGAAAAACCTACTTTAAAAACAGTCACCTTCTGGCACCAGGACTACTCAGACTCACTTGGTTACCTGCTCAGAATTCCCTCCTTATCTAAAAGCACTATTAACGGGCTATCCAACAGACATGAGAAGTTCACTTTTGATCCGTGGCTTGAAGAACTGAGATTTTAAAATTAGTGACAAAATCATGATGGCTGACAGGTCATGGACTTGCAGGTTAAGTCACTTAACGCGTGTTTTCAGTCGTGTTCCTGGGCACAGGAAAGGGAGCGGGAACATTGCCTCTCTGTGCCCAGTGCTGATGCTTGGCTCTGGGGAGGAGAGGGACTACAGGGTACGATGGTGGGGACCAGGTCCCTCAGGAGGAGCAGGTCCTGGGGCCAGGCCACTGGACAAGCAGGAGGGACACATAAGATACTGAGGGGTGACTGGGAGGAAGGGCAAGGAAAATAGTGATTAGGTATAAGCTAGGGCAAGTAGACAATAGCAGGGCAGTGGCATGCTTGTGACTGTTGGGGAAGCATTGGCTGGAAGCAGCCGGGGGCCCAGAACTCCTCTCTAAGTGTTACAGAACAGCAAACATAGATGCCAAACTCACTAGCTAAATGTGTGCATCAGTAAACACAGGGGCTGGTGGGTGAAGAGGGAGACAATCAGCAAGTACAAGTCTGGGCTGGAGGTTGCCCATTCAAACCCACCTGAAAGGCCAAAAATAAGGTTACTGACACAAGCTGTGTTGCCCCAGTCAATACATTGTGTGTGCACACATTGATATGTGCTGTGGATTGACTCTGCCCAGTAGCCAAGAACCCACACAACTGCTCAGTCCTCTCTCCCAGCAAGGCAGGAGAAAGAAAAGGAAGAGCAAAAGAAAAAAAGAAAACTCATGGGTCAAGATAAAGACAGGTTAACAAATGAAGGAAAGAGAAAAAACAAGTGATGTAAAGGCAGTCACTCATCCCCTCCCACAATCAGACCAGCATCCAGCCAGTCTCTAGGCAACAACTGCTGTGGAACCCCGAACCCCTCCACCTCCTTCTTCCTCTATCTTGGTTTTTATTGCTGAGCATGTAGTAGTTATATGGTATCGAATATCCCTTTGGCCAGGTGGGATCAGTTGTCCTAACTGGGTGCCCTCCCAAATTCTTGCCCACCCGCATCCTACTGGCTCTGGGGGGAGTAGGTGGGAGAATGGGAAAGAGAGACAGCGCTGACACTGCGTGAGCACTGCTCAGCCGTAGCCAAAACAGTGGTGTGTTATCAACACTGTTTTAAGCACAAAGCCCAAACACAGCACCATACAGGCTGCTATGAAGGAAGTTAACTTAATCCTGGCCAGACCTACTACAATATGACACGGTGTTGAACAACATTACACTGGGAGTAAGCAAAAGCTTCAGTGAAGCCCATATTAATTCAGAATAACTAGCAAAATTGATCTTGTTCCTTTATGGAATAAAAAGAGGAGACAATATTGTTGTATCCCAGAGCCCAATGCTACTTTCAAACCTGGCACTGATATTGAGCCGGGGGATCTCAGGTGAGGATTCTGTGGGATTTCATGGACTAAATCTGTGCACGGCTACTCTGACACTTCCAGTTCACATCATAGTATGTGTGCGTAAGCCATCTGTGTACCACACATGTAGTTAATCAGACAGATCCTAGGGCTGCCAGGTTTCTGGCTAGTCAGATGAAGCTTCTGTGTAGGTGTTCCCATAAATTGCTGCAAGTCTGGAAGTCCAGTGAATACAACAATCTCTTTCCTCCCTGTAATTCTTCTCATTTAAAATTTCCAGAAAGCTACCACCATTTATAGCAGGCAGTCTTATCTATAGTAGCTGTTCTTTCAAGAGCACTTTCAGTTTTATGGTTTAATGTTTCAGGGATGTGGGTGTATGAGAGAAGGGGAAGCAACCTGTTTGCTTTATACATAGAGGCAGTGGTTACTCTAGTGCTTTTTAGTTGATGTACCCAATTTTCTCAACAAAAAATTTTGTAGTAGACTTTTGTGAATGGGTATGTGCTTATAGTGGAGGTTTGAGAGAACAATATAACACAACATAAGAACAGTACAGATAATTCATTGCAGAGATAATACTAAGATGAGACTATCAGAACAAATGGTCATTACGTTGTGAAGAGTCTTCTAATTTTCTCATATGCTGCTTTGCAGGTACTCTATGCCCATCCCTGTGAGCTCAGGTAGCTAGTGAAAACTACCCTAGAGACTTCTGCCCAGACATGCTAGTGCACATCAGCTCTATAACACATTTACATAACTTTTTGATCAATATGAAAGATCTACTTTGTTCAGCTTCAGCATGAAGAGGGGTGGGAGCACACAATTGCACCTTAAATTCCCACCGTTCACTTCACCAATGAAAGCACAGGACAGCCAAAGCGTTGGGACTTACTTTCTCCTGTGCACTGCTTTTCCTGACTGTGTTTCCTTGTGCCTGTCTAAGTAACTTTGGGGACAGGAGGTAAGTCCTGCCAAGGATGTCTATAAAGATACCATGTACTTCCAGCTCCCACATCATGCAATGGCAGCTCTCCCTGCTCAGCGCAAGAGGTAAGTGGGGCACAGAAAGGGTTTATCATTGGTTGTAAGGCTGTAGCAGGACACCATACCTGACAAAAGAAATGCCTTGAGTAGAAAAAAAGACAAGTTAGAGCCAGCAGGTAAAACACTACATGACCCTGGTATAAAATTTCAGGTGATATTTCGGGGACATGTTGCAGAGTGAAAAGAGGGCTGGAACAGATATTTAATCCTGTATGTGTTCATAGAAAGAGGAGGGGTTTTTTTTTTCTGCTAAAAAGAGACTCAGATCACACAAGTATCTAGTTCCCTCTCTAACTTTTTCTGCTTCTAACAGAAATAACCCACCAAGCCCTTGAAAACTGGCTACCTGCTTGGGGTAACAATGACACAGTCAGAGGCAGGTTTTTTTTTCCAGAGGACCCAGGGTTCATGCAGTGTAGAGAATAATAGTGAATCAAGGCAAGAAGGAATATACAGCTTCCCTAAAAGGGACATAGTTCATTCATTAGTCTGGGCATGTGAAACATCCTGTGATGCAGGCTGGATCCTCACCATCAGCTTCAACACCTCATCTGCACTCACCGGTGTATTGGTTTGTAAAACTCTTCCTTTCGGCTCCCAGAAGTTAGAAGTTTTTTGTAAAAAAATCATTGTGCAGTCTTGCAAGTGAAGCTTGTGTCATGAGGCACAGGCAGGAGGGAGGAAGAAACTGAGGCTGCACAGAAGTACTGTAAATCTTGTATTTTCTAATTTTTACAATTGTTTTGTTATCATTTCTGTAATGTTTCAACACCATTAAGAGGGTGACAGAGAAAGGGAGAAATGATAGGCTAGGAGGATCCAAATATTTGGAAAAGCCAATTAGAAAAACTCCAAACAGTTAAATATTGCTGGGAGTGGGCTGAGGGGCTGCAGCAGATGGTATTTTTACTTGTGGGTGGAAGTTAATAAACGATGCTCATGCAGAAACCAGTGCTTTACTAGCTGTGCTGTACATTCATTTGTTTGCATGTATTTTTCATACTACTCATGCAAGTCCCATTTGAAAGCACTTTTCAAAAGGATTAAAGCCCATGGCCATGGATTACTACTGTTTCACACCCAGAGAGAGCAAGTTATTGATTCAGAAAAATAGAGCTTTTGATTTCATTGAATGTGAATGTGTGTTTATTAATATTTATACACTCCTCTGGAGGTGCATGGTGCTGTGCAGACTACTGAGTTGACAAGTTCCCTGCCCTAAGATGCTTACAAGACAGATAACACAATGAATTATGACACAGGCTAAGAAGGGTCAGAAAGGGGGTAAAAGAGGAAAGAAAACGACAGAAAGCAAAAGAAAGAAAATTTGTTTCATGAAAGAGCCATTATTTACAAAGCATGTCCATCAGGTAATTTGATTCCCTTTGGCTTTTATTTTGGATTTGTTTTTCACTTTGTTTTATTATGTTTAATAATTGGGCATGGGTGAGATAGTGCATAACACTAGAGCTGAGATTAATGATGAAAGGCTAAGAGAAAGCTGTGGCTCTTGAGGAGGGATTTGAGGAAGAAAAGCATTTGGTTTTTCACTCATTAGAAGCAGGCAAGCTCAGGCACAGATGAGTTTCACACTTGTGCTAAACTTTAAATTAACCACATGTGTAAGTCTTTGTGGGAATAGGGGACTAATTGGGTAGATTAGAATACAATTAACTGTGAAGCCTGGCTAGCACTAGCTGACAATATTTGAAGAGTGGAAAAGCTGATAAAATCCTATGTAGTTAAAAAAATAACTATAAAGACATTTTAGGAGGGAAGGGATGGCATTACAGGATAGATGCCAGCAACAGAAGCATAGATGAGTTTGGTGCTCTGTATTGTTGCTGTAACCTTACTTGGGTCTACTGATTTTTCTTCCAAGATTCATTTCGATTTTCTCTTCTGAACTAAGCCCACTGCTGGCCCCCAGAAACCTTCATCCTGAGACATCACAGGAAGATGCTGTACTGCTCCAGAATTGGCAAAGCTGGGTCAGCTAACAAACATGTTCTCCAAACTTTAGCATGTCTCCTGAAAAGTCCTAAATGCTTTTAACTAGTTTGTCAAATGACCACAGTTATGCAAGCGTTAGAGCTTTGTGGGCATGTTTCCTGAGCACTCCACCATCTAATGAAACTTAGGTAAAAAATTACACCAGAACTTTCTAAGAAATACCAGACAGTTTATTGTATTCATACATAAAATCTAGTAATACTTTAGAAAGCAGCCTCTTTCCAAAGTACGTGGCTTCCACCTGTCAAAGATGTAAAAAACCCTCTTCATACTTTTGGAATTGTCTTAAATTTAATGAATTCTTAAAAGAATACCTATCTTTCCTAAGATTATCCATCAGAGAAGGCAATTTGTAGTTGGATTTTTTTTATGTCTGGTATATGCCGAAAGCTGGTCTTTGTGTTATTAAGTCTTAAACCCTTTGCAAAACAGGTAATGATGAAAAGTCTCTAAACTTTTTATCTTTTGGAGGATGACAAGGCAGAGTCAGACCCTGTATTTGAACCTGTTTGACCTTCATTTGCTAACTTCCCTTCACACTATAGTGTGTAAAACATCATGTGTCTAGAGAAGATCTCTGGCTGAAGGAGGAATAGCATATGCTGAAATGTCTCCAGTGATGGGACAGCTTGGAATAAGAAACTTGTTAATTCAGTAGTGTTAAAGTTTTAGATGCTTGGTGTTAAGAGAGAACAGTGTATCTGGAAACTACTTTGAGCATCTTACATTAATGACAATTTTGTTTTTATTTCCAAGAAAATAAAAATAAAATAGTACATTTAAAAGTCCAAACCAATACAAACCTTGTTCTTCTTACACACAAATAATTATGTCTGATATCTGTTTTGCCTTTCTTCCTAAATGCACATCCAGTAAAATCTATGACCATACATATAGTCAGTCATATACACAAGGGTTATATGGTCATATATATATAGGCATAATCAAAGACCATTGTATTCTATTCTTATATCCCAAGTTAAAGTCATAACTATCATGAATCTGAAGAGAACTATATTCACCTGCACAGAGTATAAATTATGTTGAAAACAGCAGTTACAACATGCTTTAATAAAGCATAAACCCCACAAAACTGACCAATCCCATCAGATACTTTTTGAAAAAGCAAATTTAAAAATTAGTCACATTAGTTTCACAGTGATTTTAGGAGAAATCATTTGAAAACAATAAGGTATTTCCAATGCAATTTCCAATGTTTTTGCAGAATTTTCACAGACTATTGAAAATTTAACTTTGTCAAATTCCTAATTTAACAACATAATCTTTCATAAAAGTACCTCAGTGGAACCCTGAGAGTTTTGTATTAATCATACTCCACACACACTTTTTTGTATATTGTCAGATGAAGGACCAGTTTCAAGAACCTACTTGCCCTGTCAAATACCCATCGAGGAGGTATGAATGAAATCAAGGTGTCTCCTGCTTCAATACAGGCTTAACAATACAGGTGAGGGCTCCACTGCCTATTCCCAAAGACTAGTTAATGAAGTCTCCAGTAATGTTTTCTTTTTTTCTTTTTTTCTTTTTTAATGTACTATATGAATTTTATGATGGTTAAAATTCACTGAAGAAAAGTGACTTCTGATTTTTATTCACAAGATATTAAGAAATAGAAAAGCATGATGATGTTCTTATAACAATCTTAACACATTCATGAATGCTATGTCGATAAATGTAAGTTGCTACTGCAATGAATGCTCTTATTTTATTGTACTTGGGTTGCTGTGCATTATGTTCTCTTACTCCCATTTGTGCTTGCCAATTGCAACTCTCTATTCTTTCCAAATTAAAGTAAATTCTCCCTTTGCTAGAATCTCAATTAACTGCTTTTCATTAATCTCCTTCATATTGTATTGCTTTAAAAAATCTGATGCAAAAGATTAATCTGATATTACTTTGAATTATTATAATGGCAATGAAAGGCTCGAATACAACCAATTGTGTGTGCTCTAGAATATAAATTCCTATGTGCAGAGTATTTCACCATTGGATTCAGTTACAGTAGATGTAATCATGATGTATACAGCCTGGGTGAGTTTTCAGTTTAAGCAGGGCATTTTCATTGCTGTCAACAAAAGATAAGACTTGCACAGCTAAAGTAAGAGCAAATTTCTGTCCCATAATTTTCCAGTGATTTGAAATTAAAGTATACTGAAATACCTTTTTAAAAGATGCCTTTTCACAATAAGCATTAAAGAAAACCCCAACCTCTGACAGTCGTAAATAGGACTTTTTTTTGCTGACATTAACATCAGCTCTTAATGTGGATTCCAGCATTTGGCTAATTCAAAATTTATTTTTAAACTGCTTGAGAGGTTTATATTTGGAAACAGCTGCTGATCATGGCCCTGTAGCTACCTTTAGCAATGTTTTATTATCTTGACTAAGCTCATAATGGTGATTCTCCGGTCTACCACTGACATCTTAATGGCTGCCTCACCAATACCGATGTTGTAGAAAGTATATGGGACTGACTTTTACATCTATAATGATATGGTAATGTGAGCCATTACAATGTCAGTAGTGGTTTATTGGCATTGTGGTTTAAGATTATGAGGGCATTACAATGCCATTGCGAACAAATACTGCTGTTTTTAAAATAAGCAGATGAAACACAGAAAGGTGACAAAACAGTTGTAATATTAAACTCACAATAGCAAGATATGGTTTGCTTAAGGCAGCCAGTACCCTAAAATTCATCTGTTATCAGCTTAATTCAGCAATATGTACTGTGCAGTTGTCTATTGGAGATTCCACAGCATCAGGCAGAAATAGCGAATGACCCAGGGTAAACACATTTGCCCATTTTGTGCTTTATAGAATTCAGCCTAATTTTAGACTGTATCAGTTGGACGATCAGAGCCTGCAGCCAGAAACCATCTGATACTAGGGAGAGTATCTCTGAATTTCCAAAGCCAATAGGATGTAAAACAAAATGGTGGTTCTTTTTTTTTTTTTTTTTTCTCTTCCAAGAGGAGGACTGTTAGAAGCAGAAATAGGAAACAACAGAAAGCAGACAAGGTTGTCTGGTAAGAGCTTTGTAGATCAAAACAGCAGATCTGTGAACATGAACTCAGGCTAGACTGCACACTGACCTGAAATTCACATACGACCTTGAGGTTTCCAGAGGAGGATTTTGAAAGGCATTTGAGAAAAGCCTGTTCCCACGGAGTCCCTGTTTACATGCTGCATGAGGCTTTCTTATCTAAACTCTTCCCAGGAAAGAAAAAGAAAAAGAGCAGTTTTCAGTTGGCTTAATACTAAGTACTTTGATTAAAGTCAGAGCAGGCATAGCAAAGAACTGCTAAGAAAAACCCCAGAGGAGTCAGTTTTACGTTGATTTCATGTGTTCTGAGAGACATGGTCAATTTTCTCTCATAAGAATATACCAGCTTCATCTACATAAGAAAGTACTGTGGCACAGTAGGAATAGATCTATATAGCAAATTGGTTGGTGCCACAGACTCAGCATCCACATTATTTACTTTTGTAGTTTTACTGAAGAGTAGTCTGGATCAGATTCTTCTGGTCTCGAGGACTGAACACTGATTAATGGTTGGAGAACATTAGGTGTGCTTCTGGAGTGCATCCTCTGATTTAGTTTCATCTGAAATAAATCTTGTCCATGCTTGTGTGTGGTAACTCTGCACAAAGTTAAGCACACTTAAGTGGGGGCAATTGAGAGATTAATGTCAAAAATATGTTCTTGATCTGAGCTAAATACTAATGGAGATGCACAAAGTCAGTTTCATGCACCTGATCTAATCCTATAGAAGTTCAGGTTTTTGTGGTTCAGACTCTTCTCTCAGTGGCTTCATAACTTGGGCAGCTGTTGTGGGAAATCAGATTTGATGAAACTATCTCAGCCCCAAATTTGAGGACAGGATTTGTTCTGCACGGTGCTCCAAGTACAATAGGAATGAAGGTAGCAGGAGACAGCAATCATAAACACGTACTATGATGTATAGAACAAGGGGCAGAGGAGTCAGATGAGTATTTGGTGTTGAGCATAATACCCTGTCATCACTGACCTTCCAAAGCTCTGAATAATCCTACCATGGAGCTGATCATTGCATCTTACAAATAGCTGAGATGTTTATTACCACTGTTACTTTTATTCAGAGATGATACCAGAAACTCACTCCTCTCCTAGCTTCTCACAGCATTTTCTTCTCTGTACTAAGTTTATTCAGGCCAGTATACACCCATTTATTCTTGAGTCAGCCTTGCATCTGTGTAAATAATTCTTGTTCCTCTCAGAATGCTTTACAGAGAAATCGTGTCATCTCTCAGCCTTTCAACAGAGGATTGCCATGGCCAGGCTTCTTCACAACCTCTCTGAAGATGGGCTTTCTGTCTCTTGATCACCTTTGCAGTCCTTTCCACACTGGTGAGCCCACCAGGATGAATTTCCCTTCGTGGAACTTGACCCTGCTGGAAATGTTGATATATTCTCAGATTTCTTTTGTGTCTTTTTATGGCCATAATATACTGGCACTTCACAGTCACCATGCGTTTACCTAGTGTATCCAGGTCATTCTCTTTCTCTCTAATGGGGCGCTCCAAGCTTTTAACAGAAACTTTTTCTGTAATAGAATATCTTTACAGGCATGACCTTTTACATCTATTATTAAATTCCCTCTATTACTTAAGTCTTCAAGGTTACACAGTCCCTGCAGTATGGCACTGCACTCTGGACCTTTTCTGCAAAGGATGCCTCAGCAAATTTTAGCAGAGTCCTTGTTCTTTCTGTACCTTGTTCATGAATTAAATTCCCTCTAGCCCAGACGTTCATCTTTCATTAGAAACTGCATCACCTCTCCTTCAGCTAGTTCAGCTAGTTAGCTATGCAATATTGAATTCTGATATTAATGTCCATCTTCTTTAATAAATAATTTCCCATTTGACTTTAAGCTCATGCTTTTCTGAAGACTCTTGCTATCTGTACTGTGTTTAATCTGCATGGAACATAACATACAATATCTAAGAGTTTAACACGCAAGCTGCTAAGCAGATGATATTAACAAGTTTAACTATTTTCAGTGTATGTATTTTATTTCTACTGTGAAGTGTTGTATGGAAACCTGAGGCCCATGCATGGATCACCATCTCTAGCCATATATCTGTTAGGAAAATATATAATCTTTTGGTTAATCACAGGCAGCAGTGGACATTTTACCACTGAAATATTTTGGGCATCCAGAAAATCTGAAGAATCTGGAGGTGCCAAAAATTAGAAGCACCTCATGGGTGGCTTGGTCTGAGGATGAAGGAGATGGTGAAGAAACTTTTCACACCATTCCACTTTCCTATCAGCATCATTTCAAGTTCTCCTTATATTTCAGTTTAGATAGGCTTTTTCCAGCTTTTGGTTTGGGTATTGAAGATATTTCTAAATGACTTATTACTGTGAAAGTAATTTTAAAAAAAAGCATAAAAAACACATAGCATTACTTTTATATTAAACTCACCCTGGTTATATTAAAAGTGTAGCAGTTCTTCCAAGGTCCAGAGTTGCACTATGGCAAATAACTTCAGAATTTGGAGAGTTCTGTACAGTGTGAAAAACAGAAAAGTTCAGCAACTACTTGTTGATTACTAAAGCACTGAACTGTTGATTATATGAAGGTAACAACCTTCACAAATAGTTTACCAGCAGAAAGCTTTTGTTAGTAACCAAGAAAGAGTAGTGTTCAGTGCAGGCTTTGCCCAAAAGAGGAGTTAACTGTGTCTATTTACTGAGTCATGGTAGAGATGACTGATGTGGATAAAAAGATGTTTGCCTATAATGGCCCGTAAAAGTTATTGGATCTGAGAAGTGTGGAAACAGACTGAAAGGTAGATAAGTGTCATAAAGAGCTTCAAATGTCCTGCAGGAGGAACGTAGTTCTATGACCCCTGTAAAGGCACGGGTTTATCCACTCCAAGCACAAGATCTTTTCATCATAGCTTGAGAAAGGTCTGAGGATGGTGGCTGCAGGAGGGCTCTGGAGAATTTCTGCTTGGGTCTTTTCACTCCTGTTTAAAAAGCAGTTAAACCCTAGGTGGGATTTTGTGAAATGGCACTGAATAATTTATTTTCATTACTAAATCCTGGCTGGACTATGATATGATTGGAAATTAATCCTCAACACCAGAAGTATAGCACTAGAACTCAGGAATAAAAAGAGGGTTTATGACCTTCGGAAGAAGGGGCAGGCCACTCAGGAGGACTACAAAGATGTTGTGAGGCTATGCAGGAAGAAAATTAGAAGGGCCAAAGTCCAACTGGAGCTTAATCTGGCTACTGCCATTAAAGACAATAAAAAAAATGCTTCTATAAATACATTAACAACAAAAGGAGGACTCCTTTTGGAGAAATCTCAATCCTTTATTGGATGTGGGGGGAAATAGTGACAAAGGACGAGGAAAAGGCTGAGGTGCTTAATGCCTTCTTTGCCTCAGTCTTTAGTAGTAAGACCAGTTGTTCTCTGGGCACCCAGCCCCCTGAGCTGGTAGATGGGGATGGGGAGCAGAATGAACCCTCCACAATCCAAGAGGAAATGGTTAGCAACCTGCTGCACCACTTAGCTGCACACAAGTCTATGGGGCCAGATGGGATCCACTGAAGGGTACTGAGGGAGCTGGCGGAAGTGCTCACCAGGCCACTTTCCATCATTTATCAGCAGTCCTGGCTATCAGGGGAGGTCCCAGTTGACTGGAGGCTAACAAATGTGACACTCATCTACAAGAAGGGCCAGAAGGAGGACCTGGTGAACTACAGGCCTGTTAGCCTGACTTCGGTGCTGGGAAGGTTATGGAGCAGATCATCTTGAGTGCCATCATGCGGCACATACAAGACAACCAGGCGATTAGGCCCAGTCAGAATGGATTTATAAAGGGCACATCCTGCTTGACTAACCTGATCTCCTTCTATGACAATGTGACCCACTCAGTGGATGAGGAAAAGGCTGTGGAGTTTGTCTACCTAGACTTTAGTAAAGCTTTTGACACTGTTTACCACAGCATTCTCCCAGAGAAACTGGCTGCTCATGGTTTGGATGGGCGTATACTTCACTGTGTAAAAAACTGGCTGGG
>VXAL01009173.1:71581-101271 GCA_013399475.1 Chauna torquata
AAAAGACTATGGTGTCAATGCTAATTTTTCTGCTTCATGTCTATTTCCTCAATGAGATGAAAAACTGGGTGGGTGGGGAGTGTTATGGGCATTCTGGCATTTATGGCAAAATAAATTTAGCCTTGGAGAAGCAGACAAAGTAAAACAGAAGAGGGCAGACACTCCTACAGTGACAGAGAGACCAGAGAGACTCCAGTCGAACAAAACACCTCAGAAAGGTGAGATTACCACAGGACTTAGGAGAGAAGAAGTCACCTGTGAATGTACTGATGTTGTGGCAATCATGCGACAGGCATGCTAGGAAAGCCTGTCATGAATGGATGCACAATGGAGTTCTTAAAGTGTGAGCAAAAATATTCTTCTCATGAAGTGATAAAAAGAAACCTAGACTACCTATCCACAGAGGTAGCTGACATGCCAAGCCTGCAACTCTATCATCGGAGGCCCATCCTTGCCCACCATCACACAGACCTCGTCTCCCATGTCAAGACAGCCTGTGATCTCTCTCCCACTCTCAGACCTGATGAGCCAAACAGCTATGTCCACAGATACCACAATTTGTGGTTATTTGATTTGTGAGCCAAGCAGGTCCAGGTAAGTGGCAGGATCTGAAATGAGCCTCCCCACTGGTGGCTTCGGTGCCTGTGGTTTGCCAAGCTGGCAGGCTGCAGGAGAGCATCTGCAGCTTCAGTTCCAGTCCTTCATCCACACCTCCTGGGGTGGTGGGAGGGTGCAAGGACTGCTGTCCTTTGCCGCTGGTGCCACACAGACAAGGGAGAGAGGCGCGGGGAGAGGTGTGGGGGTGAGCTGGTGCTGGGCTGGAGGTCACAGTGTCCCCAGCATCCCGCAGGCAGGGCAGCTCTGGGAACACAAGCTTGCTTCAAGCTGTACATAGATCTCAGTCCATCCCTGGGAGGTCATGTGCAATACGGGAAAGGCACATTCCTGTATTCCAAGTCTCAGAATGCAAGTTTTCAGCCTAGAAACGGGCTCAGATGAGGCTGGTAGAAATAGACGCAGCATGTGCACAGGTGAGTCACAGCATTAGACTGTTGTTGGGAACCTGTGCTCCCATAGAGCTAACTCCTCTAATATTAAAGGTCCCAAATCTTGTCTGTATATTGACTTATTCATTAATAGTTTGTATGTATGAATAATTCACCATCTACATACTATATCTCTACTTTAAATGCATTACAAAGCATATATTAGACAGAGATTGACCTCTACTGTGGTTAACATCAAGATTTATTGTTCCAGGAAGCTTCAGATATATTGACTTGAATCAAAGCCTGGAGGTTCAATTAAAGTTGATACAGTATTAACAAAAGGCTACAAGTCACGTTTCTTTGGTACTCTGCTTTGTGAAGGATTTTAGTTCGCTTACTTTTTTTTTCTTTCTTTTTTTTTTTTTCCCCACTGAGGCTGGACTGTAACTGTAATCATAAGCAGTTTGCCTAGCTCAGCCTAGCCTTCCTGGTTTATTTATCTGCCTCTGGGATCCTTGCTAAATCATTATTAATGGGATGCCTTGCTTTAGCCTGAAAATAATATTTGTGTTTTCATCTGCTCTAATAAATGTTTTTCTTTCTAAATCCATTATTTCAGTGTAATGTGGCAGATTCTTTGCCTTTTTCCCTTTAGCCCAAAAGCAGGCCTCCTATGGGGGAAAAAGAAAAAAAAAAAAAGACATTATTCCAATGTGCTAAAATGGAATGAGATTGCTAACAATAAGGCAAGAGTGGGGACAAAGCACTTCGAATTTGCCTCCTCTTCTGTCCCTCAGTGTTGAAATTAAATGAAGAAAGAAGATTTCACAGACAGGCTGGGGGAGTACGACCTCTTCTCCAGCTGCTGCATCTGATAATGTTCCCATTTCTCTAGTGATCATTAGTGTGACCTTCTTATTCCTTTCCTTTTTCTTAAAAAAAAAAAAAAAAGCTCTAGTATCTTCGCACTATCAACATGTGCTGTGCATTTCATTGCTAAGCAACAATCAGCAGTGCATAGCCTTGGCACCACGTACTCACTTCTCACTTCCTTCTCTAAAGCAGAGCAACTTTCGCTTGGCGTGGCTGAAGCTGATGCTCTGAGGATGCGCTCCTGAAGTGGGGAAGCTGACGGAGCCACTGGGGCTCGTGTGTGTGCGCTCCAGCTCCTCCTGAGGAAGCAGTCCTTAATCAGGCACACACATGCTGCCACCCACACGCCGATGTGGAAGGCATGTGAATGGCCAGAGTCATGCCCAAAGAATCACCACAATCCTGATCTAAAGATGGGAACTGTTGTAGAAAGGATAATTATGAAAACCAAGGAAGAGAGGAATGTAAAGACTGTTCCATTTCTTTCAGTCCAAAGCACTCTTGAATGTATTCACTTGGAGTGCATGAAACTGTCCTGTGCTTCCAGCAGCACACAGCTAAAATAAGGGAAACCAAGCCACATTCAGTGGGAAATGGACTGAGCAGGATCTTTAAATCATGGCTGATAGCAGGGACGTTATTAAGAAATCTACAGTTGCTAAGGAAAGCAGTTGTTTCTCAGTACACAAATGTAGACCTCTTTTGAAGACAATTTAGTCCTAACCACACTAAAAAAATCTGGGGTAAGGAGTAGTATTTTCATGGCAAATACATGCTTTTCTTCCTGAAGAATCTACTCAAAAAGCCCCCAAATGCAGGTCACGCAATGCGTTGAACCTTCCCAGCTTTAGCCCTGGTAAAATAGTATTTCTTCTGATTTGGATTCTGAATCCTAACATTTATTAACACAGAGAGGTCACTGAGACGAAAATCAGACTGGCTATCCAGAGAGATTGCCACAGTCTCAGACTCTGCCACTTGATTTTGATCAGAGACTCCACTGTAAAGAGAGGATGAGTGCAATGCAGGAGACTGAAGTCAAGGAAGCATGGTTCAAATCAAATATCTCTTCAGCCACTCTAGTGGCTTCTTACACTCTTATCAGTCCAAAGATATGCTGTTAACAATATTGTTCAGGCAAAAGGTAACGAGAAGTTGATACTAGCTGATACGAATGGGTGATTTGCTGTAAGCAGTAGCTAGTGATCCCCATGAGGTCACTCCTGGTTACACTTAGCTGGAGTGCCTGAACCTATTAATAGATCTTACTCAAAGTTCAGATCCTGGTCTCTCAGCATATACTTATGACTCTCAGTGGGAACTGGTGTAAGATTCTTTATATGGGACTACAGGGAAAAATTCAGCTTCTTGCCCAATATAAAGCAAGCAGGAGACATTCCAGTACCTGCAGGACAGACTCCTGATAATGAAGGGCGTCTGATATATTGTTTGCTGTAATGGACGGCTCCAAGCAAAGTATTCTCAGACTGCTTTTAAGGATCTATTTTAATTGCTTCATCTTGCACTCAGCTTGTGGTATATGTGGCATTCCCCTAATTGTAAAGAACTAGGAGTAGATAACTACAAACCACAGGCCATTATCTATAGTTTTACTTCACGACGAAGCTCTGCTGGGCAGATGGGGACTTTCAAACCTATTCCTCCTCTTCTGGACATGACGAGTCCTCAGGGAGCAAGTGCTTGCCCTGCCTCAGCTAGGGTTTATGGTATGCTATTGCTCTTGCTAACAACATCTAACTAACATGTTCTAAAAATCTGCCCTTGAGAAGGAAAGGTCCGTTAGCTGGGGAAACTGGTGCACAGCTCTTGCTAATTGAAGAGGTTGCACAGTAATTGTCCCCATCCTCTCCTTCTCATGAAAAAAGTGAATACTTTGGTATTTGGCTCACTCTTCAAAATACAGATTCCTGTAACTTAACTGGATGTGCCAGTATTTTAGATCTGATTATAAATATCCCAGAAAGCATGGCTTTTGAGTGCCATGATGCTCGATCTATGAGAGCAGTTTTACTTCAAAGGCAAGAGAGTCTATTTTACAAATGAGTATATCCTTAGTAGAGCTATGGTAATGTTTCTATTCCTTGTAATAATTTGGGTTAATATTTTAGAGGAAAGCAGGCAGATAAGTGATAAAATCCTGATTAGTTCCTTTAAGCACACTGGTGCGACAACAATTTCAAGTCATCACCACTGTCCTGTGTGGCTGAGGTACACCGTGAGGCTCCTCTGTGTCCTGTTTTTAGCTGGAAATAACAAGTTACTCCCATTTAAATCAAGACAGAGGTATAATCTCAGGTACCTGTTACCTTTGGTGCAGGTAGCATGCCCCCAAAAACGTTCTTTTACCATGAGCAAATAGTTACACTGTGCAAATCTCACTTTGAACAAGCCTTTGGCACAGCACACGGAGGCACGGAGGCTGCCTAACGAGTAACTGACATTGCTCCACGCTCCCATACAGAGCTCCTGTGCAGCTGCTGACCCCGGCGTAGGGTCTGATGTGCTGGGGTAGGCCTGAGGCCATGGTCGCTCACTCAGGGCATGTTGATTTTGTTAGAAGCAGCCAAGGACATTAATATTCATTTGCCCATGGCTGGGCAGGCTCGCCATGGCATCGTACAATCTCAATCTCAGTTAAAATGCAGTTGATAGGGAGGTAGCTTGCTGACCTGTGAAGGCAAAATAATGTTTGTCTAGCGTGATACGTCTAGCAGGTGTATTAACCTTTGGCAGTCCCTCTGCAGAAGGTGTGAGCCATAACCTCCTGCTCTAAATGTGCTGCTGTGCTTTGTGATTCCTGTATAAGAAGAGAACTCCAAGGGCAGAGATCGTAACGATGCCCCAGCTGAGCATGGGTCAAATCCACAGATGAAAAAAAACAAGCACTAGCTCGAGAACTGCCTGCAAACTAAAAGCTTAAAAAAACAATATTACAGGCTATTTTCTTCCAGGCTCTGGAAAAATTGGGGTTGGAAGATCTCTGAACTAAAATAGTCTGATAGCATTTTTCGTCAGGCTTTTCTATACACATTTTTTTTGCAATTCTTTACTGAGACTTCTGAAACAAGCAAGCTATTAGAGCCTTAACTTCTTTGTTTATAATGGAAATGCTCACTGACCCTTGACTATAGAGGTGCTCTTGCACTGTTGTAATAAATGCCAGGCACATCTAACATATGTGCGATCCAGGAATGCACTGGCTCCTTGCCAAAGCACTACTTTATGCCTGGTATCTAGTCCTGCTGTGACAAAAATGGTTTGGGAATTAGATATATTGTGAGCAGTTTTTCTTTTAAACACCTATGTGTGTAACTAAAATGGTATTTCTCTTTACATTTTAATTGTTCCAAAGAGCTGAGAGTAGTATGTTTACTTATCTCTCTCTCCTCTCTCTTTTTTTTTTTTCTTTCTAAAACATTCTTGTGCTCTTTAGTTCTCCTCTAGAAATCAGAAGAAAGTCTTCTGCAGGATGTTGCAGAAAATGTTTGTGAGCTCCTGTCTCAGTTGAAATTGGTGGGAATTTTGCCACTGTCAAAATCAAGTGAGGGAGCAGGGAGAGTCTCTCAGAGGCATCCTGCTGTTACGGCAGCTCCATTGCCACATGAAAAAAGAGCACGCTTGGATACTTCCTGCAAGTCAAAGCATTTTCACATCTCTTCAGTGGGGAGTATCTGGATGCTCTTGGCTCTGTGTCCTTTTTACACTCCTGAGATTTCCCATGGAGAAGCCCCATGGCCTCTCTCCTCCCCACTCCTCTTGGGTCTCCTCTGAACTGGGGCAGCCTGTGGGCAGGCATGCCCCAAGCTGGTATCTCCGCTGCCCCTCAGGAGCACATTAAGTCTTCATCCTTGCTCTGAGACGTGCGGCAAAGCCGCGCACCGCCAGAAATGCACAGCCTATGTAAACCAGATATCTGTGCAGAGATCAAGAGGTGGCCAGTGCACTAAATACCACTAGAGCTCAGATGGGACTTCAAGAGGAGCCAGACCTTGGATCTGGGTGAATTTGGATGAATTTCACCCCTTTTGCTATCTATACCCAACTCATCTTCCTTCCCCTGCCATGTATCTGGGCCTATGCATACCAGGGAGTAGGCTGGTTTGATTCTGATTTTTAGAACTGCATGCTGGCATTTATGAATGTTTTACAAATGCTGAAAATGTTTCCAGCTTGGCTGGGAATTTTCTGACATGTTGATATTTGCAGTCCATTAAGATGAAGAAGGGTTGGCTGTTGTCACCAGCATCTAGAGCTCTGTAGTTTCTTTAGCCTATCTGTAGCTTTGATCTACAACAGTACAAATGAAAAATTGTTAAATCAACATACATAAACATACCTTCCCCCCAGAATTCATAACTGTCCTTATGACCTCAGCCTTGGACCTTTCCTGAAGTTTAATGACCAGTTGGGGTTAATGGCCCAAAGTTCCACCTCAGGCTATTAACACTCTCAGGCAGTCATTAATTCTCACAAAACGTTCAGGGTCTTTATTGCTGTTGCCTAAGTGGTGTTCAAATGCCTGTGAATATTTACACCCTTGCTGTGCATGCAAGAAATAGGACCCATGCACAGTATTTTAGATATCTCACTGTTCAAAAAGGTCTCAGTACCTGGTAGTAATCACCTGAGGTTCAAGGAGTAGCCTCAAGATACTACAGAAAGTAGTTGTAAAAAGCTGTGGTTAGTCGTATATGTGTGCATATTGCTTTAAAAATAGTGAATGTAGAGGCAGATTCCCTGACCTGAGGATCTTACAGCCTGAAGTCCTAATTAGATAAACCTTTCAAACATGTGCTTAAGTTCATCTTTATTTAGAAAAGTTGCAGGTAGTAATAGGCATTACCTATTGCTGTTACCTAAATGCTGTTATACAGGTCCTTCTAACTGTAAGCTGACGTCGCTTACAAAATTTTTTCATCATAACGCTTTATGTTTAATACTTTCTGCGAGATGAGAGGCAGGACTGAGCTCAAGCTCCCTGCTACAGCATGTCCTTTTCCAAGAAGACATCATAGCAGTGGTCAACACTTTACTTAAGCAGTTAGTTTTTAAAAAGACAACGTTGTTTAATTCCTAGGTATTTAGGAAGGAACATAGGACTGGGACTGGCCTTGTGGAGCACTGAGTCAAGTTTACGTTCTCTTGAACAGAAGGGATTTAACTCCAATGTTTGACTATTGTTAATGAACTGATGAGGCCCAGCTTAGAGAGACTTAGAGGTTCTCATCCCAACAGCCTTCTCAATGGCTGTTTCTGAACCTCACTGCCCTGGGGATTATAAACCTTCTACTAATTCCCAGTGTAAATATATTTGTGGTCAACTCAGGCCTATTTGTACTTGTGCCAGTATTGGCTTTTAGACTAAATAGCTCTTCCTTTCCCTGGCACTTATTTACTGGATGTGTTTACAGAGAGGCATGATATCTTCTCTCAGCTTTTATTTTCCCAGGCTTGCCAGACAAGCTCTTGGCTCTCTGTTCCCCTCCTGCTCCTGTCTGAGAGCCCTGCAAGGGCACGCAACAGGCCTGGGAGGTCTTCCCAGTGCTCTGGGTGGTGACACTTGCACTGCTTTGGCTCCACTGAGGTACTTGTCTGCTCTATCTAGAGTTGTACATCCTTCCCCGACAGTGTCAGCTCTTGTTCGTTCTCTAATAAACTTCGGCTTTCTTCTGAGTTGTTCCTGGCTTGTATGTTCATGTTATTACCATTATTATTTGCCATTATGTGAGCCATCTTGAACTTCATGCTATGCAGCATCGTCCCATTTCCATTACCCTGCAAAGTTGTTTAATTCTTAGATGAAGACTGTGCACTGCGTACTGCAGGTGGGTTGGGAGCTACTGACTATCCTCTTGACAACGCATGAAAAGCTCCTCCTCCACAGGAAGGAGGTTTTAACTGGCACCTGTTTAGGTCAGGTCCTTGCTCCTGGTGTTACCCTGTATATCCCCTCTGCTGTTTGTAGGGTTTTTGGTTTGCCGTTTTGCTTCCACAGTGTTGTATTCAGAGCCGTGGTTATGCACCATGTTCGGAAAAGGCATCTGGGTGTGGGTCTGTATTCCTTCATTCTCTTCTTTTTGTTCTGGGATCTCTTTGCATTTCATCATCCCTTTCTTGCATATTGTTTTTAAAGTCTTGAAAGACTATATTGCTGCGGATGTATAGATATTCCGGAGTGTTTTCCTTTAGTAAGTTTGTACTTTTAAATGAAATGCAATAAGTCATGTCTCTTCTCCATTTTGTTCTTTGCAGATATCACTAGTAATGTCATCAAGACTGGCACAAGTTTTAGTCACAGATCTCTTGATTCTGGTTCTGAACCTACTACAGAGGCTTCCTTGTGACTCAGCCAAGTCACTTACCCACTAAATATAAAAAGATAGTATTTCTCTAACTTTTAGGACCATTTAGACACTAAAATCTATTAACATTTTTAACAGTTCAGATACTAAGATGTGTCTTCACGCTGGAAAGCTTGATTAACTTTTCTAGCTGTACCAGCTGGTCTAATAAAAAGATTACCTTGATGTACTATTTACTATTTACTATTTATTTATTGTATTTACCTCGAGTACTGTGTTCAGTTTTGGGCCCCTCACTACAAGAAAGACATCGATGCCCTGGAACGTGTCCAGAGAAGGGCAACAAAACTGGTGAGAGGTATGGAACACAAGTCTTATGAGGAGCGGCTGAGGGAGCTGGGATTGTTTAGTCTGGAGAAGAGGAGGCTCAGGGGAGACCTCATTGCACTCTACAACTTCCTGAAGGGAGGTTGTGATGAGGAGGGGATCGGCCTCTTCTTTCAGGTAACTAATGATAGGACTCGAGGTAACGGCCGAAAGTTGCGCACGGGGAGATTTAGATTAGATATCAGGAGAAACTTTTTCTCTCAGAGAGTGGTCAAGCACTGGAACGGCCTGACCAGGGACGTGGTGGAGTCACCGACCCTTGCGGTTTTTAAGAGGTGCCTGGACAAGGTGCTACAAGATATGGTTTAGTAGCTTAGTGGGTTGTATTGGTGATAGGATGACGGTTGGACTAGATGATCTTGAAGGTCCTTTCCAATCTTGTGATTCTGTGATTCTGTGATTCTGTGATATGTGCAAACCTGTCCTGCCTGTGTCCTTAGACCACTCTGGCTACAGCAAAATACCTGTACTTAACAGTGTAACTGAAATAGGTGTTTACTATGGGAAATACAGAGACATAAACCATGAAGCAAGGAGCACCCAGAAAATGCACTCCATTTTTGTCTGAGACAAGGGTCTTACAAAAAAGTGTTTTGTGATCTTAATTTTCTGATAAAACACTCTGGTTGCCTAAACAGAGCCAGATCCCAAGGTGATGAGCACGGTATAAATGCTTAGATAGAAAGGACAGAAAGCAAAATAGAAGTTTTAATGAACTATCAACTACAGTTTTAAAGGAAAAAAAAAAACTCACTTAAAAAGATAGGAATAGCAGTAGCAGTATTGATTTACTGCCAGTGGGCAGAGACGAACGTTACAGAAAGGGGCCTTCCCACAAAGAAGAGTCTTTTCTAGGGAGTGGTTCCCCATGAATCCTTGGACCATGACTTTCCTAGGACAAAATCTGCTGTAGTAGAAAGGAAGAGCTTTAAACTGCAAGACAATGCATAGGAAGAAGAAGGAAAACTGGGGAGATAGCTATACTACCATCACCTTATTTTAATGTAAAGAAAGTAATCAAGTCTGTGAGGACATATCAAAGATAAAGGAATATCAGATAGAAGGAAATACAGGAGGAAAAACACCCCCAAACCCCAGTGACTGGATAGGCAATAAATCTGTGCCAGTACCGTACTTAACCTAGCTAGGAAACCAGATGAAGTGAGGTGGTGATAACAGATGCAAAAAAGCAACCTACACATGAAGATGAAAGAATTAGGCTTATTGGTGCATGACATGAAACAGGATATTAGAGAGATAACAGAAAGGTGATAGAATACTAATTGCAACTGGAGTGTAGCTACTGCTGGGTGCACACTTAAAGAAATGCAGAAGGAATTGTTAAAATATGTTAGCATTATGTATTAGGAGTATGGCTGGTGGTAAAGAAATCTTAATTAGTAATATGGATATTAGAGGATTATTCTGTGTCAAAATGTGTTAGGAAAGGATTCTGAAAGAGACTGTAGAGGGAAAGGCATTGGGCTCTACAGTGAACATCAGACCTGAGATTGCTTTAGTATCATGAGAGAGATAAGCTACCAAGGGATTGTATCATTATGGGAGACTTTAAATTTCACAGCCGGAGATTGGAGAAGAAACGCTACAACCACAGTAGAATCCAGTAATTTTTGAAAGTGGAAGTTGAACCCCTAAGATATTATAGTATTTTAAGTTGGTGATGGACAAGTAGTGAAGATATTATAGAAAAACTACTAGAGAAAATAATATGCTATCAAATGATGACAGTACTGACAAAATTTCACTTTAAATGAAATAGTACATACAAATACAAGCTGGTAGCTAAGGTTTTTAGCTGTAAAAGGGCAGACTATACCATAGTGAAGCAATCTGAAGAGCAATAGCACTGAAAAGGGGTAGAGTGCTGGTTTGCAATTCATATTCTCAGGTAAGAGACTCCAGATCTTACTGGACAAATAATTCTATTAAATAGGCTGCTGAAATTTGCCAAAGAATCTTCAAAAATAAGAAAGGATTTGCTCAGAAAAAGAAACCAGAAGTTGGAGGACTGAAAGCAAAAGATCAGATATAAGAACTGTGAACACTCACAGGATAATTTAGATCTTGAGAAATCAGAAGCAAGGGTTAAAGATTCTCCAGCTATAGTGGATAAAGAACTAGGAAAAAAGTAAGGATGCTATTTAAAGTTATTTTAGGGATGGCCTCCCAAAAAAATTAATACTTTCTGTCTGCCTCTGAAGGTGAGTAGGTAGAGCACAGATGCAATAACAGGACTGTTTATGGGAAATAGGTTCATGGAAAGTGGAAATGGCCCCACAGAGTTCATATCAGAACTCATCAAGCTGGTATGTCCATCTGAATGGAGACGAGCAAGTATGACACCTTCAGTTAAAAAATAATGTTAAGAAGGGGTAAACCTAGCAACCATAGACCAACCATTCTGAAGCGCAAGATTTTAGGGAAAATGAAAGACTTGGGAAGCAATAACAGATGTCTTAAAATACAGTATTGATTTACTAAGAGGACCAAGTTTCAGGCTACCCCATTAATTGATTTATTTTGCCAAGGAAAGCACAGTAACACAGTAGCTGTAACCTACCTGTTCTTCAATAAAATATTTCATGTAATTGGTAGGCATTCTGTGAGGTGAGAATTAGTGCAAGGAACTGTCCAAGGGGCAGACAGTGGCAGATTATGCTGAATGGGAAATTAGCACTCAAGAGTGAGATTCCAAATGATGTGCCTTAAATACTTTCATTAATGGCCAAGAAGTGGATGTGCGCTAATTAAATCTGTTGAAGGCACACAACTGGGAAGCATCCACCCATATCAACAGGGCAGATTCAGTAGGACTCCAGCTAACTTGAAGCTTGAAGTAAGGGATTGGCTGAACTAGGACAAAATCCAGGGTGATGCATTTAAGAACCAATAACAAGAATGCTTGCTACCCATTGAAAATGGAAAGAAAAAAGGGAAAAAAAGACAGATTTGTATTTGTCAGTCACAAGATGTCTCTGAGACATTGTTGAGATATGATGTATCTCAGAAAAAGAAAGAAAAAGAAAGAAAGAAGGAAAGAAAGAAAGAAAGAAAGAAGGAAAGAAAGAAAGAAAAAGAAAGAAAGAAAGAAAGAAAGAAAGAAAGAAAGAAAGAAAGAAAGAAAGAAAGAAAGAAAGAAAGAAAGAAAGAAAGAAAGGAAGAGATAGAAAGAAAGAAAAAAGAAAGAAAGAAAGGGAAAGAAAGAAAGGAAGAAAGGAAGAAAGGAAGAGAAAGAAAGAAAGAAAGAGAAATTCTAGGCAGTAGCAAGAGAAGTAATTCCAATAGAGAGAGAGGGAAGCATTGATGCACTGGAATATGTTGCCTGTAATCACTATGCACATTTTTGGTTGCCTACATTCAAGAAAGAAAAATTTAAACAAAGAGGTGCAGAAAAGTGCTGCATCACAATATGACAGGAAAAGAGAGTTTATCATACAGGACTAAGGGGATTTTGCTGGGTGTTGTTAGTCAAACAAAAAACAGACTTAGAGGAGATAAGATTGATGCCCATAAATGCATTGAGGTGCTAAAACCAAGGAAGCGAAAGCAGTTTAGTTGAAAGGACAACGCTGACACACACACAAAAGCCCAGTAATACATTTACTCTAGAAATTAAAAAGAGGCTACTATTTACCTATGCAGTTTGCTATGGACAAAATCCTCTCTATTTCTAAGATGGACCTTGATAAATGGTGAAGGAGATTATGCATGTTGCCAGAAATATCAAAGGACTAGATATATGACCCAAGAAGTTCCTCCCAGCTTATCTGTGACTTTTAAAAATTTCTAAAATGAGAAAATACTGCACTTGGAATATGGTCATTAGACCTGAAAAAAAGTTATTAGCTCAGTTTAGCTGAACTTAGTTTACATAACAATATTTGAACATATAAGACCTGCTTGTGCTGTTGTGGGGAAGCCACGCACTGAAATTTCTCTGTACAGGTTTGAAATCAGAAGAATTACTCCATCAGAAACTGCACTTTCTGGCTGCACATCCCTTCGTGTGCAGATGGAGTGCAGAGCACTGTTTCCTAGCAACTACTAAGGACCACTGGCTTTATAAATCAATCTCTGCCAGAATATCACAGAAACCACGATAAATGGGAAACATTTAGTAGTCAGAAAGCTTTCTACTTCCTCCATGTTCTGGTCTGCACAGAAAACTCTTTTCAAGGAGTAGATAATATCAACATTTCTTCATAAGTGAACTGAATTTAAAACCTGGTTCAGGTAGCTTGTTTTTCAGCTCCCCTGGGATACATGTCCACATGTCCATGAAAGGTTCCTTTTCAAGATGTCAGTTACAAGACTTTCTCAGAGACAAAATTATCTGAAACTTCATTTGAAAAGAAAAAAAAAAAAAGCAAAAAAAAAGTAAATGCAGATAAAGAAGGAATGAATAGCACTGGATAAAACTCCAAAGAACACTGGGAAGAGAGGGAGTGATAACAATCAGTCAAAGCCTGCAGATGTGACTCTACCCATTTATGCAGTAAATTAGCTTCCAGTGTCATGTTCATTTACAAAATTTAAATAATATCTGATTGACTGCAACATTCATTTCTTTTGATTTTTTCACTTTTAAGAATTTCTACTCATTTCTCTGTTCATTTATCCTCCCCACTTTACAAGCCTCCAGCATCTGCTGATGCAGCTAATGGGCTGAACCTGGATCTTCCATGTTGTTAGTGTACTGGAAAATCCCATTTTACTTTTGTGTAAAGCACAAGAGAGCACTTCGTTAGTTTTTTTTTTTTCAGAAATATACTAGAGGTTTTGTCACTCTGGTACCACTGGGGTTACAAAGTGAAAGTTTCCACTAATATGTAAGGGGAGAAAAAGGATCTCCTAGTGCATTTAAAAAAAAAATTACTGAAGGGCTCATTAAATTTACAGTTCATATATTCCTCTATATTGTGATTGTTGCATGTTTCAACAACCTGATTGGGCAATCTAGCTTCCATCTTTGGGAATAGTATTAATTACTTAATTTCTAGCACAGAGTGGTGTCTGTCGTGAAATCACAGCATCGGTCTGAGAATGCTCTGCATGTCGTTTTTTGATCGTTGTCAGGACGAGACCAGTAGGTGAGTTAAGGGTGAGTTTGAAAAAGAGAGTACTCAGGATACTAAACTCTGAGTGATGGCAGCATTTGACAGATCTGATGCTTAGACTGTGAGCTCTTTAAGGTGGGAAATTGCTTATACATCACAGAAAAGAAGCCATACATATTTGTGGTGCCATATAAATAGTAGGCAGTCATTCTGCTTCTGAGCTGGAGTAAAATTAGGAAGGGCTAACATTTTGCTTTTCAAATTTTTCTTCTTTTTTTAGAAACATTTTAGGAGACATTTTTTCACAAAACTAATTCTGTTTTGTTATAATTAGTAATGCATTGTTGTAGGCTCAGAAGTTATTTCCTCTTTTACTTGTACTGTTTATAACCAGCTGATTCATTCTATTCAGAGATGGGATTGTGTTACACTGGCATCTCAAATTATTCTTTGCATTTTTTGTTGTTGAGCTGTTTTGAAGAAGACGTGTTTATGGCCCCATTGTTCAATCAACAAAGTATGCAATTACAAATCTTTGGTCTTCTGGTGTACTTAGCAAATCTTTTCAGCGTACAATTTACCACCTGTGGCTTTTCTTCATCTCTGAAAAATGCTATTATCTTAAATGGCCTATTTCTAATTGCAGTGGGTTTAATTGCTTGGATACACAAGGGTCTGTGTTGGCTACTGTTGTTTTCTGGACATGTTCAGAAAAAATGTGTATCTGTGTACAGATGTCTCTAGAAGGGGCAGGAATTTTACTGCACATTTCTCCTTAATGGCAATGGCTGTCAGCATGTTTATGATAACATTCATGGAATTATAGCCCTCCTGAGAAGAATTTCCATTCCAGACCATCTCTATGGGAGATCTCTATAAAGATGCTACCCTGCCATATCTCTCCTGCTTGGTACTCTGTTTGAAATGTGTGGTGTCACTGGAAAACTCTATCTCGAGCCAAGTATGCTTCTGCTGGTTTCAGAAAACTGTTTGACAGTGGTATATGTGACAATATTTCTTAAATTTAAGAAAGAAGATGAAAAAATCATTCAAAAGGGAGGAGGTCTTGTAAAAGCACCTGGAAGCATGCTCAGTTGGACACTTTGCCTATGCACTCTACATTTTTTATGGTGTCATCGTTATTTGTAGAGTCATGTTACTAATTTGCAAACATTTGGAGAACTGTCAAATGTTTGTGTGAATATTTATGAGTCCTCAGTGTTTCACCGCTTTTAGCACAGGTGGTCATTTGACCAAAAAATCCCTCTAGGAAATGTACTATTTGTTGTTCATCATTCATCTTCCTATTGCTTAAAAAGTTTGTCATCCAGTTAGGGAACAAAATAAGTAGACTGTGACGCAGGACACAGAGCAACTCTTGCAGTGGACAGCTGAAATGAATAGCTTCAAGCAAGTCGTGCAGAAAATTATTTCTTTCAGCAACTAAACAAATATTTGTCAACTATCAGGCTTCCAGGGCACATATTATCTTATTTATTTATTTATTCACTGTCTACTACAATAGGATTGCAAACCTTGTAAAGGTCTTCAGGCATTAATACAATAAAAACATACAATAATAGAGAATAATAAATACCATTTAAGAAATCTCTCTTGGATAGTAGACATCTCAGAGACAGAAATAAAGCTATATTAGAAACAAATTTTCTACAAGTAGATTTACCTCAAAATAAAGAATTGCCAAATCCTTCATGATTTACTCATGAGTACTCAAGCTAACGAAAAGATTCCACTAAGACAGATTGTAAGAATTCACTCCATAGACTGGGAATTTATATTTTAACAAAACCAGAACAGAGTCTACAGAACTGAGAGCTGTGTGAAATGAGCTCCAGGAAGTATTTTTAATGATCACGAAAAAGAGAAAATATTTCAGAACATAGACCTAAAACCTTTGAAATATATTTGCTTTTTACATTTTAATTCTAAGTTTTGATTTTCTTGCAGCCATTAATGTTTAATGACTATAAAGTTAAAGAGGAGCAGAAACCTATTTAGAAATATTTTTCCAGATAAATCTCTTAACACACCAAGGGGGAGCCTGCTGCATAATTTGAGCTTGCATTGTAACTACTCACAAACCATATGTTGATCACCGGAGATTACGTATGCATGTATGTTACATCCTGCGGTTACAAATGTTAGTAGTTAGCAATATTGAATGAATTAGGTTTATGAGCTGTCATAGTTCTATTAGATTTATTCATGTCTTTGCAAAAGACGTAAATAATAATAAATAAATAGGTAAAAAATTAATTTTATTTTGCTGTTTTCTCGTAAACTTCTGAGCCATTGTTACTACAGGCTGATTTAAAATGGGGGAAACTTTGTAATCAGAGATGACAGGAGTAATCATTCAGGCTTTTTATGAGTTTCCCAGAGAGCTAGAACCCTCAGACAAAGACATTTAAATATAATAACTTAGAAGATGATTAACTTCAACCTTTGTCTTGGCTAAGCCCCACCCCTCTGAAGGAACCTATGGTATGTCAGCCTTGTCCTAATTCTGTTCTGGAACTAACGTTCAGAGATCTTTGTTTCCCCTCTTTCAGATGTTTGACTGGAAGACAGATAACACCTGTGGTAAGGAATACTACAGTTAAGATTTTGAGGCCTCCTAGGTCTGGAAGATGTCTGGTTTTTAGGTTTTCTCTGTCCAATTATGAGGTGAAGTCCCAAGGGATTTTATTATATCAGTTTTTGTAAATGTGCTGTCTTTATGCTCTTAGGAATGCTGCCCCTGCAAAGACAATGTTAGCTGCACAAGGGTGTTTTCCGGTGTGTATCCAAGACCAGCATTGAATAAAACTCTTTCCAAATTTCTTCTTCTATGTTGTTTTTTTTTTCTTTTCTTTTCTTTTCCTCTAGGAATTTGTTTTTTAAAACATGAGTCTATTCAGTTGCCTCATCACAGACAATCATAGATGCCCTTGGGTACCATAGACATCTGCACAGAGTGGCATTGATGACATGGTGCCTACTGGGGGCCCACACCTCTGGAGACTAGGGATAACCCAGGGCATCTCAGATGCCACCAGACATTATGTACGCGTAAATGCGAGAGTCCTGGTCAGCACAAAGAAGGGAGTTTATAGAGGATCTCTTAGGTTGAGTTTCCTTTACATGGCTCCTGAACCAAGCCTTGGGTGTCTGCCGTGGGGCAGACTGAATTGGTCTCTTTGCTCTGAGGCTCTCCAGGCTGCTCAGGTGGTAGGTAAGTTCCAAGGATTGCAAAGAGAGCTTACCTACCCAGTGCACACCCAAACTCTGCTTTGGCTCTCCCTGCGTCTTCCCCCAAAGCTCGCTCTTTCCTTGACAGCTTCTAGGGTACTTTTTTGAGATACTCAGGAAGGGCACAGTGTTCCTTCAGAATGTTATTTCTACATTCCATTTAGGTGTAGATATTGGCCCATCAACATCTAGTTTCAGGTGTAAATGTCCTATAAGGTAATTTGTCCCATCTCATGCTTCAGTTCTTCCACACACAGTCCAGTGTATCAGCAGCATAAATCATTCTTATTAGTATTAACATCAGCAGTAATCTTATTATTACCTGAATTGCCTAATCCTGTTCTCATCCCTGTTCCAGCACCCCGGAAGGTGAAGTCTGTCTTAAACTGAGGACAGTGCTACTGTGATGGCTGAAAGAGCACACTGGATACTAGGAATACGCACATGGAATATGCAGGTTCTTCACACAATAGTACTATTGTTTACTAAGACAGAAGACAGTGCCTGAGGGCGGGGGGTGGGCAGCACATTGATGGCACCCTTGGCAATACTGATCTAACTGCTCTTTATGCTGTCAGGAGATGCACATCAGCTGTGAGAGATATTGCATTGCTCCCAGAATAACTGCTGCTTCTGTACAGCCTAGAGGAAAATGTCACCTTTCTCACTAGCTTCCTCACACTTCAACACACAGAGCCAGCATGAGTTACTTTTGTAGGAGCTTCTAAATTTTGCTTTGGTTTCACACAGCCTGCCTGAAAGTAGGACCCGTTCTCATTTTACCCACACTTCTCAACAGCTTTGGAGACATCTTTCTTACTGCATACCACTTCTCGGTTTTGTAAAGAAGTGGTAAAATTCAGATTTATCCTGTCTTCTTCTTCTTCTTCTTTTTTTTTTTTTTTTTTTTTTTGAGGTCTGGGAGTAAAAGATCAAGGCAAAGATCGGTTTGGAGCAGACTTCAAATTCACTTGAATGCTGCACAAAGATGGTGAAGGGAAAAGATGTTTTTTTTTTCTTCATATCCCCAATGTGATCCAATCCCACTGACACCAATGGAAATCTGACTGACTTCAAGACTCATTGAATCTGGGCATACTGAAGATCAATTACAACTCAGTATTTTTTACAGAAGATGATCCTGCCTTGAAGCCAAGCAAACAAACTGAACACAGGCTAGCAAATCCTCTCCTGGATAATGATGGCTCTCTGCTTATCAGCCCTTTAGAATTTCTGTTTATCAGCACCAGGTTGCTGCTGGACTCTTTCGATTCTGATTGTTGGCGTGTGATCAGATACTGCTTTTGTCCAGCTTTAATTATGCATGAAACCTGAACAAGCAGACAATAATGTACAGAATTTCTTCCATTGTTTTAAAATAGGGTTGTATAATTTTTTGGGAGACCAAGAGAAATCACAATCACTACTTTACTGTTAAACGTAAGAAATACAACCAGGTTTGGTCATAAAAATAGGTCTTTTTTCATGTTTTTTTACTTTTCTTCTTGTTGCTGCAGTTTCTGTTTTTAACAATCTCCTGGTGAGGCAGATAAGCTGCTAATTCTATTAATGTTGTTATCAAAATCTGTAAAGTAACTGAAGCTTCCAGTTTAGTGATTGATTATCCTGCACAAGGTAGACAAAGTGTGTCTTTCATGTTCCATAATCAACACTAGAAGAGCATGAGACTCATAAAGAAGAAACTTCCTGCTAACCATTTCTACTTGCATAAAACTCTTGATCAAACAAATGAAGTCTTCATCTTTGATTGAGATCACTTTTAAATAATAAAGAATCCAAATAACAAATCTATATAAGCATGGACTCCACTGACATCTGCTTATGTTGATAAAAGAGCCTGTACATTTCAGAGAGGTCAGACATGCATTGGATCTAAAAAATACTGCTAACTCTTAAAAATGGATCACATCACAGGCTTCCCAGTCTGAAGTGAGATTAGCAGAACCAAATACAAACCTTCTTTGTGCATGTTTTTCAATCCTGTCAAGTCAAGCATTTTCTAATATAACCAGTGATTTTACAAAGGTACACCAGTATTGTGGTAGGAGACAAGGCAGCACGCTTAACTGATAGCTCTTCTGGGCACATCTTGAGGGAACTAACTGCAGGAGGTTTACAAATCTTGTATTTAAAATTCAGTTATATGGAGAAAAACGTCTAAAGATTCTGCCAGATCTTGAAAAATTTCATTTATGCATGGACAGGCATGTGATCAGGTCAGAACTACTTCAGTACAGGCATGTGGAGATTAGTCAGATACAACTGTTATTTGTAAAGGATATACAGTGCCTGCCAGATTGCAGGAAACAAACACTGATGGCAATTGCTTAAGTCATAAATTGGATGTTATCAATGCTTGATATTTCCTCTGGGATCGAGGAAAAGTTCAGGAATATTTGTTGAGATCCTAGCGCAATTGCAAGTATAATCACTGTCATCCCCTCCAGATATTGATTAGCTGAAGAGTCACCTTTTTTGTGCTTTTGTTGTGTGATGAAACTGAGAAAATTCCAGCCAAATTTGTGCTGGTACTCTCAAAATATGTTGCTACATGTACTGGTTGATCAATGAAGTTGCTTAAAATACACATGGGCTCACTAAATATTTGTTTGTCAGCAAGGAATAGATTAAAAAGTTGGATTTTATAGGGTTAGTTCTCTAGACAGAAGGATGCTATTGACTGATTTTATTTATGTCTATAATTCATGCAAGGGATGCTTCAAACAATATTCTGTACATACATAAATTCAATCTATGTCAGCTGGAGTAGATATGAAATATGATCCTCACTATTTGTAGTCCCTGAAGAACCACTTTTTACAAATTTGCTGATGTTTCTCTTTGGGTTTGCAAGTAGCCTGTCTTAACATTACCTCTCATATTCACAATTTTCTAAATTAATGCCCAACATTCTCCTTAAAAAGACTCCATGGCAGCATTTTGCTAATATGCAGTCACAACTGTATTTTAATAGTGGTGAAATTGTTCCCATACATATATCAGTTTGGGACTTGTCAGATGGGAGTCACTCTGATAACAGAAGGCAATATTTTCAGTACTGGTCTTGTTGTTTAGGGGGTGGTATTACCACTTCAGGAAGTTCTTATTTTTGGCATGTGGTGTGACCACTTTCTGTTGGTACGTTGTATTAAATAAAAACACTTTCAGGTCTATAATACATACTCTTTTTAATGTGATCCACATCAAAATAGGAAATGAACACTGTAAGGAGATATAAGGAGATTGAAAGGAAGTAACAGTACAGATGAAATTGTTCTTGTAATTCTTAAGGCATTTTTTTTTTTCTGAGTCTCAGTGAGATGAGTGCAAAGATGAAATTATCTTTTACAGTCAGCATTACTTAGAATCTTGAGGACTGTGCTCTATTTATCCCACTGTACCACCAATATATGGTGATTTAGACATTTGTTTTGGCTTTTAATCTTTGTTCATATATATACACCTCCACAATAAAAACCAGTGGAGTATGCACACTCATAAATCTGTCTAGACCTCCACTCTTCCGAGATATTTCAGAAAGGCTTGACGCTTGTAATCAGAACTAGGTCTGGATGCTGCCTTCAATTCATTCAGTAACTGTCCTTTCACCCCCCCAACCATTACCTTCTCCTTCTTTTGTTCATTTTCAAGCCTGAAGGTGGCAAGGAGAGGAGAACTCGTTTGAAGCTGCTTGAGGAAGAAAACTGACAGTAGTAGGAGCTGCACTGTTAGTCTAAACATCAGTTATTTTCTTCTACACAAAAAGCACACTGATTTACTGTATTTAATGTACTTGTGCTGTAACGAACATTGCACATTTTGCACTTCTTACATATTCCCCTCCCCAAACCCTGTGAGAGACCCTTATTCCATCTTTTCAGCTGCTGCCATCTCACATGCCTCCTTAGCCCTGCCGTGGGGAGGCTTTGCTGGGCTTGTCAAGCCTGCTGAGGAGATGCCTAGGGGCAATCTAACAACTGCCTGCAAATAGTTAAAGGCAGTTTCAAAGGCAACAGATGCAACCATTTCTGATGAAATGGCTAGTGATTTAATATGGGGCAGTGGCCACAAATTACAGTGCATGAGGTTCAATCAGGACATTAAAAAAAACTTCTTCATCAGGAGGACAGTGCAGCTCTGAACGTGTCACCCAGAGAGGCTCTGGAATTTTCTGTCCTGGGAGATTTTCAAGACTGGACACAACAAAGCCGTTGCTGACCAGAACTAGTGTTGGTGTAAGCCTGCTGTGCGTGGAAGGGTGGACTAGACGACCCCCAGACAACCCTTCCAGCTAACATGTCAGTGGCTCTATACCTGTCAGGATTACAGGATCATACAATAAATGGAGGGTTTCATCCCTATGTGTTGTGAACTCCAGACCCTAAACAGAATCTTAGCTATAACCAGTGACAGCTCCTGACTATCAAATTGAATGTAGGACTAGCATTCCTATTGTCATCTTAGTTATGCAACTTTCACAGACACCAGAAATTGGCCTTGCCCTCCAACTACCAATGAAATCCTAGACTGTTGGCTGGTGCCAACAGAGATGAATGCTCTCTGTTTCTGGTGTAGACAATGCTTGTTGGATTATTGTGTTAAGGATAGGGCAGGGACATAAAGACCTGAAGAGCTGGATTTTTTTCTGAATCTTGTGGGGGTGGCAAGGTAATGTAAGAGTGGGAAGTAGTAAAGCCAGGGTGTAAGGTTGGTGATAGTAGGAGCTAAAGCTGTAGACTGCAGATCCTGCAAAGGTAGGATGATGCAGCAGCAGAAGGAAACAAGTCAGCAAATGTTTGGGCAAGTGACATTTTCTTGTTGAGACTAAATTTAGGTTCAGGGTTAGACCTGTGAAAAGCAAAAGCTGAAGAAATATTTTTGGGCCATGTAAGTTCTTTAGGGCTAAAATTGGATAAGTCCATGTTGAATGGCATTATCAATTCTGCTGTTAACATTGTCATTAAAGTTACTGTTGGATCTGGGAGCAGGACTGGCAGAGGATTTCATCCTCCAGTAAGATCCAGGAAAGCTCATAGCACACCACTGCTGTGTTGGCTGGTACATGCTTGGTTCTCAGGCTGCTGGAGATCACTGGATTATTGCTGCATCCTCAGGGTGAGGAGCAGAGCTTATAACAATGAGAGTGAATGGTTGTTGCTATTGTTAGTTCTAGTTGGACTGCTGGGTCTTATCCAGTGATCTTATCACTGTGATGTGATAAGAGTTGTGTTACTCTTAGTTCCCACTTATGTTTAGAGTATCTTGTATGTCTGGGTTCTCCAAAACCCGCAGGGCTAGAAAGGTTATTTTTTGGAAGGACAAATGGCCCTGCAATATTTCTGATGTAGGTAGGAACTTGCAAGGGTGCCCTCATGTCCTCCAGGGAGGACATCTGTCCTGCTCCATACGCTGAGTCGAAGCTGTGGGATGTGGCCTGATCCTGCTACCCAGGGGTCCCTCTGCTTTGATCAGCTACTCTCAGTGAAACTAAATCAAACATAGCTATTGGATGATGCAGACATACACCTGCTTGTGAAGGACTGGATATCTTGCACAGAGTTTATCTTTTCACAGGACTCTTCTTTCCCATCTTTCTTCTCTGTATTTAAATACCATTAAAAGCAAAGAAAGGGGAAAACAATCACATGTTACACGAAGAAAGGCAGCATTTAAAAAGTATTGTAATATGTCTGCCTAGGCAAATGTTCAGCTAAGTCAATGTTATATAGGGTGTATTCAGTATAGAGTGCTCATGTTTTGAAACACAAAAATGACCTCTGTATATTTTATTTGTGCAGCTCCATTGGTCAATAATTCCTACTTAAACCAACGAAAACATCCCACTTGAAAGGAATGATTTCAGTTTAGTTACTCTGGATTTGAACAGCGTATCTGAGACCAGAACCTGGCCCAGAGGCTATAGGAATAAATGGGATTGGGAAAATGTATTGTTTTGAAAAGGAAAAGGTAATTTGATATAGCAGGCAGCAGGAGAACTATTACTGTGATTGAAGACTTTTTTTCCTTTTAAATCTGTGTTTGCTGGATGTATTATTTATTGCTGGGAGAAGGTAGATTATTAGATTTTTCAAGATCATTTTGGTATTTGATTATTAAGCCAAGTTGCCCTTTTGAGACTTTCCCGGATATAGTTTTTTTTTTTTTTTTAATAAACACGTTGTTACTATTACCACTATTGAAAAATAAAAGTTATATTGTGTTGGGAAATATTCTTCTAAAATGACATGTTCTTAATCTTTGAAAGTAAACGTAAAAAGTAAACACAAATGCTATTTTTTCTAATTTAGGTAGTTTTGAAGCTCTAATTAAATAACTGACTAAGTATTCAGAGCTTTCTTCCTGTTCTGTGCTTTCTTAAGTTGTAATTTTCTTGCCACCTGGTTATTTGTTTCAGGCTGCTTATTCCATATCTGGTATTTTTCTTTGTATTTGGTCATACAGCAGTAGGTACAGCTCTAATGGCCTAATTTTAAGTGACAACTTAAGAATATCACTAGATATTATTTGTGCTCACACAATAAGCCTTCTAAGTTTTTGCCAGATGGAGCAGACAAATCATTAGAAGTTATCCAGCAGACCAGTGTCAGAGAGCCATAGAGTTATCTCTTTCATTTGCCTTTGGGTAAAAACACAGAACATTTTCTGTCGAAGCCTGTTTTTACAGAACTGGTCAAAAACATTTTGATGAACAGTCTTCTGTTGGAGACCAGCTTCATTCCATTGAAACAGTTTGTGACATCACAGCCATTTCTAGTATTTCTTTCTTTCTTTCTTTTTTTAATTTTCAAATGAGGTTTGACTTTCCCATATAATTTTGTGACGATTTTAAGTTAGCACGTTTTACTTTGCAGCTGAAGTAGCTGAAGAGCATACCAGTCATATATCATTGCTCAGTGGGCATGTAGCATCTGAATAAACCATAGGAACCTGACCACATATAATGAGCTCAGAGCCTTTGTCTGTGGTTTTTGGGGGACAAGGGCTCAAACTGATGTCTTCACAGCTAGCCAGTACTGACTGTATATCTGTGTTCAGGACATGAATTGCTCTCGTTTCAGAGAGATGAGAAAAGCAGGACCTGTGTACTTGGGAGAGGGGCGTGACATTTACGTTATTTTGGTGCCAGGACAAGAGGCAATGGGCACAAACTGGAACACAGGATGTTCCCTCTGAACGTCAGGATGCACTTCTGTAGTGTGCGGGTGACTGAGCACCGGCACAGGTTGCCAAGAGAGGTTGTGGAGTCTCCTCCTTGGAGATCTTCAAAAGTCACCTGGACATGGTCCTGGGCAACCTGCTGTGGGTGTCCCTGCCTGAGCAGGGGGTTGGACCAGGTGACCTCTAGAGGTCCTTTCCAACCTCAGCCATTCTGTGATTCTGATTTTCCATTGTACTTCTATGTGGTGCTGGACCCAACCTCTGCCCCTATTTCAGGTAAGTCTTACCGGTGTGAGTTACTCAGTTTTAGGTGAAATTACCAAGAGCAAATTGAGAACGTGCTGCTCCATCCCTATTAAGGAGTTACATACCAGCTAATCCCGTATTTTCAGTTAAAGTCAAAGTTTCCCACCATCAATAAGAGAAAAGGTTCCTTAACATGATACTGCATTCTGACAAGGATCTGGAAACTTTACAGTTATTTCCACATAAGTGAAAAACTGCTAAGTCCTGCTGTTTGAAGAGGAGAGAGAGGTAAAAGCTGTTTCTGAACTACTTCTGGTAGCCCTGAGCAGCCTGACTGCAGCAAAGGAGGTGGGAGAGTGATGCTGGCAAGCTGTCCTGAACAGCAGTATGGTGGCAGACTGGTGGTGACTGTAGGGATAGCTTTGAACAAGTGGGCCTGAAGGGATGCTGCATGTTGGACTCTGGAGAGCCATCATGATGCTCCTGTCACTAGCTGCAACGGGCTGAGGGGTTTCTGTGGGTAGGCATGGCCCTGAGCATAAGTCCCTAAATCCCTGTCAAGGCCACGGGGCCTCTAACTAGACTGTTTTCTCCCCAGAAGCAGACTTTGCAATCTGTTCCATCTCCTGCGTATGCGTGTTTGGACAGGAATCAGAGTGAGCATGATAAAAGAAAGCAATTAGAATCAGCTACAGTGCTACTTGCATGCAATGTTAAAGTCCTGCAATCTCTTTATCTAGTTCTAACTGCACGTGAATTCATTCAATATTTAAAGAAGAGCTCCTAACCTTTGACACTGACAATTATTTAATTTTTCAAATATATTTATAATGAAAGGTTCAACCACCAGTAAATCTTTTCCAAGAGGTAGAAGGTACAGGAGAGAAAAAGAGATATAAAGGCACTGCAGAAAGATCACAAGGTTGATAACAGAAAGGGCTGCAGCCAAACTTGTGTTTTTACACATGAGAAAAAGCAGGAGTGGCATTTCTCCCCCAACACTTCATAGAACTTAATATTTTTTGTCATTCTGGAAAAATCTTTGTGTTGCGTGTCCCAAGGCACTTCCATAATCAGCCATTTTACTGCAGAATGTGAAATCCTACCATTAAAGAGCAAAAAAGAAAAGGGAAGTTGGAAACTTGGGAAGAAAACATGGGAGGGATAAGCTGAGAGCACAATTCCTGTCTTTTGCTGTCTCTCTTTGATTCACTGTTGTTTGCTCATTCTCCCCCCTCCCCAAACAGGCCTAACTCCAACTTATCTATGGTGCTTAACCGGTTTTTGCTTTATTTTTCTTTTTATTGGTCTCAGAACACTACCCTGGCTGATGACGTGTCTATATGTATCTATCTATATCTGTATCTGTATCTATATCTATATCTATCTATATCCATATCCATATCCATACCCATATCGTCTAACCAGATTAACCCTGCCTGTAAGCAGAACAAAAGAAATTTGCCAGCCAATGCAGACAACAAATGATCAAGGCAGGATCTGCTTTTGATCACCTGTGAAGCAGACCGCTTTCCATTCTCTGCTCTCTCATTCTCTGCACACACTATGGCTTTTCTAACCTAGGGCTCAGTTCTTTCCTGAATGTGGCACCAGTACGGACCTTATTAGACATGTTCCCTTTTACGGCACACATATTAATTGCTTTGCACCCTCTCCCATCCCTGCCTCACCCAGTTATCACTCCCTGCACCACTCCTACCTTCTTGTTCTGCTGATCCCACTGATATAGCCACAAATTCATTAAAGTGTCTTTCCATTTAGTTCCACCTTCCTGACTGTCACCTCAAAGCAGGGTGTGAGTTGAATGATTCCTTCCTGATTTTGCCATAGCATCATTTTTGTCACAATAAACAATCTGCCCGTCTGGAATTACAACATTGCCTGGTGGTATATCCAGCTCAGGCTTGGATGTCTATGCAAAGAAGGTTTTTGGCTGTGGGTACCCATTTTGCATGTCTTCTCCTTCGCTGTTGGTTGACTGACTAATTTACCACTCTCTACCACTATGCAAGGACCATTGGCTTCTTACATTTTAACTTGGAATTGCCCATTTATTTAGATCCACGTATGTGAGGCATCATGGATATTTATTATTTAAGACAACAGAAGCTGATCAATTGCTTTACAGAAATATCCTTGCTTTCTAAGGGAGAAAGATGTGGGTCTATAAAATCATAGGCAGGGAGTCCATACCAAAAACAGTGTAAGAGAACCTGGGGTAGGTGTGGTTGCTTGGTCACAACCCCAAAATCTACAGAACACTCCATAAAGTAAGTTTTGAAAATTTCTTTCTTCTTACAGAGAATGGTGTAGAGTGCTTTTCCAGGACCATATTCATTAGAACGAGGAGCAAATTGTGAGCATGAGAGGTTTTGAGGCGTCAGTTTATCTCCACACTTTGAGTGGCATGTGTCAGATGCAATAGCTATTTCCTGAGGTTGGGAGTTGATGTCCTCACTGTGGAAGTGGTGATCTCCTCGGGCTGACAAGTTAGCCAAAGGCAAGCAAAGATTTATTGAACCTACTCAGAGGATGAACAATGAGTCGAGCTGGCTTTCTTTCACAGGGTCGGTGTTATGACCAGCAGGCTGGATAATCCACCCCATTGCGAACACAAGTCAGTTTTTAGGAGTAAGAAATAGAGCACTACTCCAAACTCTCTTTGGAGAAACAAATACTCATCTGTTATTATGAGCAGGGTTAACGAAGCCAGGGTACTGTCACTGCAAATGATTTTTTTCATGTGCGTCAACACAGGAACACAGGAACAGAAGTGTCTGTGAGAAAGTGTCTGCCTCTGAGACAGTTTTTTTGCCTCTGGCAATGCAGCCTTCACCATCACTGTGCCACCAGTCGCAGAGCGAGCGTTTGCGTGCCAGGGAGCTGGCAGCAGCCACCCCAGAGGGTTGCAACCTTACCGTGACAGCTCCTCTCAAGCCCCTCCTGAGCTGGACCAGTCAGGGTTCAAAAGCATTTCCACAGGGTGCAACTAGAGAGCAGGCACAGGTGTTCAGTTCACTGTGCCTTAAAATCACACTGTGTGTTTTTCCGAGTATGTTTTGAGCTAAACTTTGGAGGATGACACCAGTTTTGAAGTTGCAGTCACTCCCCCATGCACACTAGTGTCAGGGAGGGTGCGGAAGACAGTGGCTCTTGAAGTTTTATCATCTAGGACTGTACCATGCTTTTTATAATTCAAATTGCTGTCCTGGAAAGCTGGAGTGTGACTGGGGCATTATATCCAGAAACAAGTAGAAAAAAAAAATCACCGAGTTCTCCATCTCCTCCCCAGCTCTGGAGTCCTACACAGAATCTAACGAAACCCGCTATGTTAGAGTCAGAGACTGAACATTAACACCATCTTAAATCTAGCCTTTTCCTAAAGCAAGCGCAGAGTTATACGTAGCACATGTTTATAAAGCTTCCATTGTAGAAGAAAGAATTATCCCACTATGTTCAAAGTTAAATCTGGCCAGCATATGATGATATACTATATCAGTCCTTCAAATTCATAAGCCAGGATTCTCTGCAGGGGAACTTAGTACTGAAAGAAGTCACGCTGGGATAATTTCAGTTCCATATTCATTCTGTTCACTCTCAGGACGACTGATATTTGGAAACTCTTAGGCCAGTTAGAAACAGCAACATCCCTCTCTTCTCGTAACCACCCTTTTGGCTGTTTCAGTAGCTCACGTGGCTCAGCTGAGGCTTCATCATCTGCTTCAAAGATGGCTGCGTTGCTGTGGTAGGCTGGTGGTTTCAGCTAACCTGAGTGGCTGTTCTTGGACAGATACAGAAACGCTCTGCTCTGCTACCAGATGTACGTATACATAAGGGGAAGCAGTGGCCTCTTTCTGGTGGCCAGTGAGAAGATGTGATAGTTGAGCTCTTTCCCACATTAGCTAAATCTGGAAAAGGATGTGCTGGTCTGCGGCCTCCATTTTAATTTCATAATCATACCAAAAAGCTTTTAAGCATCTCTTACCATTGCAGAAAGGCAGGAGATTCAACGTCCCCCCCCCAAATAGCAGATATAGAAACTTACTGATTGCTAAATTGTCCAGAAGAGTTAGGGGAGAATTTATTCAACTGACACAACAACATCACCTTAGGCTTATATTTCAGCCTACGCAGAAAAAAAAAATCCACATATATAAGACCTTGGTTACTGAGCTGCCACAGCATATTTTTATAGAATATTCCACTATGTACCTCCACAGTAACAGGAGTTTCCCTTTCATAAGATTAGGTTTTTCTCCATATTGAAAAAAAATATCAACATGGAAATGTTATTCTTTATTATCTTTATTTCTCATAAAATATGTATATTATATTAGTGCCCAGAAACTCTGCTAGCAGTGTCAATGTAATTAATATGTATTTAATAGCATTGACTAAACTGGTATTCTGGAACAGAATAGGATTTGCATATTATATTTACCACAAGCACATTTCATACCCATGATAATCTGAAGTGCCTCAACGTGGTAACATCACTAATGCAGTGTCTAAACAGGCAATGCAACAATATGTGCTTTGCAGTAATTCATATGTAGCCAAAGGAGTTCAAAAACTGTTTAAGGCAAAGGTTAGCACATTAGTCCCTGAGAGTATGGCCTTGTTTTTTCCAAAAAATACTGAGTACTTTTTCATTAAAACATGTACAACTTAAAGATTCCTACATGACTTCTCTATCCAAGTAAGCAGCGGGAGCTTCACTGGAAAAGAGCAGCGTCTGTATCAAAGCAGCCTCTACTTGCATTGGAGCTGAGGGCACTGGGTGTAACCTCTCCTACATGTCAGGAAGGAGTATAGGCAAGCTGTACAGAAACAGCTCCCAAAGCATAAAACTCCTCTGATAAAAGGCCAAGTAATGGATGAATAATTCAGATGTACATGATGTACAGGATTGAGTACTTCTGACTAGGCTGTGAAAACTACATTTCTTCTAAGTCTTATACCATTTATATGGCATTAGTAATTCCATATCTAATTTTTAGAAGGAAAATCACTTACATAAAACACAAATTAATTGTGCACTTTCCCCCAATAGAATAATTCATGCCTCTGTATACTTTCACTTATGCAGGTGAGCACTTCAGAAAAACTAGCTGTTCAGGGAAATATTACAGACCCTTTTGCAAATACCTTTTTTGACCTGAGCTTTATCTCTGTGGTCCTGTGTCTGTGTCCCAGTGCCCATACTCTTAACACATGAAGAGATTTCTTCAGAAACATGACATTTTCATAAAAATATATTTCATTCATCTGTCCTGGGTTATAAAGCTTCTAAAACTTGACACCAATCTGTGCAAGAAGGG
>VXAL01009173.1:102516-116431 GCA_013399475.1 Chauna torquata
TTTATTGTATTTCAGTACTTGAGCTTTCCAAATTCTCCCACACTTCTGAATTCTCCATCTTCACATTTTTGTCCAAGAACCAGCAGTTGAATGGCTCAGCTAGAAGTTCAAGCTTTGAAGGGGTAAAGAGATATAATTCATCAGCCAGCTTCATGTCCTCATCAACAGCTGCTGTTCTGCTACAGCAAAAAATTGCACACTGTCTCAGATGTGAAGGACTTTGCACAACCAAAAGCTACCTTTGGATGGGGTAGGGGGGAGGGAATTGGAAAAAATAAAAATAAAAAAAAAAAAGAGTAGATGTCACTGGTTTTCATCCCAGCTCCAGCAACCACAGTTGTCTGTGACGCTGCAATGAGTGTGACAGCAGCTTTTTACCACGTAGTAATGTCCTGCAACAATTTATTCTTCCCCCACACAGAAAGACTGCTTTGGAGACCCAATGAAATACGTGTTATAGACACGAGTTACGCTGGAGCAGCAGCCCTTCACGTGCACCACTCATGTGGAAGAATTTTGTCCTTAGCCACCCTCCGTAACCCTGCACTGATGGAGTGGAGTCTAAACCTCAGTTCCATGACACTGGATTTCCTGAGAGCTCCACTATGTGGGAAGAGCTAGAAAACTACATCTGAATGAAATAACAGTATCAGTTAAGATGGGTTTCTTAAACTGCATTAACCCCCATTATAGACATTCTTACTCAGCATTAAAACAGCCCTAATTCTATTTAGCTTAATTCATTCTGGCAGTGAAGTAAAGAGAACTGACTTGCACTGGTTAAGTGCCCAGCACCTGCTGAATTCAGGCACCGTGCGGATCACTTAGCCTGTACCTGCACAGATCTCAATAGCTGTCCCAGGCTGAATACTCCTTAAATCTGCTTGGGCCATTCCCATATTTAGCACATCTGCTGAGATTTTACCTGAGAATATCTTTGAGGATTGCCTGTTTACACCAGAAAATATTAATTTTTCAAATGCTATGGCTATGTTATTTCTCTTATAGACTGCATTTTGCCTCATTGTCTGGTTTCTCAAATTTTGTCAGCATCGTCTGTATGTTTTTTACTCATTTTAACATAAACACTTACAGGAATACTCTGTCATTCTTAAAATAATTGAGAAAATATTTGTCATATGTGTTCATTAGTGATGCTGCATACTTCACAAGACAGACATCAAGAAGAATCATGAAGCCCTCAAACATCTTGGCACTATTAAGACACTTTGCACTGGTGTCAGGTATTTTTATCCCTTTATAACTTCACTACTCCTTGGGCAGAAGAAACTGAGAGAGCTCATCTCATGGTGGAGGGTGCTGTGCCAGTTTATGCTAGGACATTCAGATCACCCATCCTGGAATCACCATTCATCCTAGCACTGATTTTTCTCATCAGTTTTTCCTAGATGCATAGATCATGAGGATCACGTTGGAGTGGTGGTGCTGCTCTTCTCCCACTTATTCTTGGAAAGGAAAATGAGCTCCTTTGGCTGGAGTGGGTAAACCCAGGAAATTAGACGGAATCCACTTTCAGTCCCTTCTTTTCCCCAGTGATGGAGAGCAGAAACATGTAAGTAGCACAGCTATTTGAAGGGTTTACGGGGTAGAATAGAGGCAAAGACATAGGTACAGCAAGGCCAAGAGTAGTGGAGTGGAATAGGCTAGGTTACAGAAAATAATTTATAATGGGGCATAAAACTAATAGTTTTGATATTGTGATGATATTGATGTCTTGATGTATTGATGTCTCCACTGTTTGGGATTTTGGAGGTTTAGAAAGCTGCTACCATGGAAATGCTGTATAACCCTACGAATCAAAATCCCTAACGTCTCTTGCAGAAATAAACATCTAAACAAAATAAATCCAGCTCCAACTAGCATGAGGAGGTGATGTATTTTCAGCTATAACTAACAGCTCTGAAGCAAGTTGCTTTTACTGATAAATTAGTAGCCACTAATATAAAAATTCTTACAATCTCCAATTCTTTTTATGTTTTGTAACAATAATTGCACTGCAGATGACAGCTAATGCCAAGACGTTAACCACTTGTTCCTTATCCTTCTGATTTGTGTAAATTAGATTAGGCACATAGACTTAGATTAATATTTCTACAGAATTCCTTGTCTAAAATGTAGAGACTGTACTCATTTTTATTGTTGAGTTCTGACAGCTGCCCCTTGCATAGGGGCTTTGGATTAATGTTCCATGGAGACAAATATATTCTCCTCAATGAATGTGGGGTGCTACCATTAGATTGTCCATGTTAATAGAAACTGCATTCACACTTCAACAGAGAACATTCTATACTATCATAATTTCTCAGCTAACCAAATAGGAAACGAGAGATAATCTAATGTCTGCAAAAACAGTTGCACATTTCATACAACATTCCCTTAACTGAACGTTAGAAGACTAAACATCATAGGCCTGATACTGCCTCCAGCGAAATCAAGGTAGAGTTCTTGAAGATTTTGAATGCAAATTGACTCAACCCCCAACTTTTTGCCTCATCTTTCTTTTCTCTCTGTGCCACGTGGAGAATTGAGAACTTACTTAACTATAGTTAAGCTACCTCCTCCAGAAAGAGACATTATCAGACTTTCAAACCTCCTGAGTCTGTAACAACTCTCTTCAGACCAAGTCCTTTAACAACATCTGAAAAACACTTTTCAGGCTTCCCTCTTAAACTTGTTCTTCAGACTTTCAACCACTAAAGGGACAAGGACAGGAAAACTATTAACCTTACCATTCTTATATTTCTCCATCTTTCTAAACATAGGAATGTGCCATTTTCCAAGTAATTTTCAAGTGAGTGCATATGTTTTCTCTTTTACAGTTTCTGTACTAAGGTGATGGAGCAAACAATCCTGGAAACCATTTCCTAATGTATAGGATAAGGTGATTGGAACAATCAACATGAATTTAGGAAGAGGAAATCATATCTGACCAACCTGATAGCCTTCTGTAGTGAGCTGACTGGCTTGGTGGATGAGGGGAGAGCAGTTGATGTTGCTTATCTTGACTTTAGTAAGGCTTTCAACACTCTCTCCCATAACACCCTCATAGACAAACTGATGACGTACAGGCAGGGTAAGTGGACAGCCAGGTGGATTGAAAAGTGGCGAATCTGTCAGGCTCAAGGAGTTGCGATCAGCTGCACATGTCCGCTTGGTGGCCAGTCACTAGCTGTCAACCCCCAGGTATGATCCTAGGGCTGATATTGCTTCACATCTTCATTAATCACCTGGATGATGGGGCAGAGTGCTTCTTCAGCATATTTGCAGATAATACAAGACTGAGAGAAGTGGTCAATAGACCAGGTGGTTGAACTGCCATTCAGCAGGACCTTAACAGACTGGAGAAGTGGGCTGACAGGAATATCAAGAAGTTCAACAAGGAGAATTGCAAAGTACTGCATCTGGACAGGAACAACCCCAGGCACCAGTACAAACTGAGGGCAGACTGACTGGAAAGCAGCTTGGCAGAAAATCGCCTGGGCTGTCCAGTGGGCACCAAATTGAATACAGGTCAGCAATGTGTTTTTGCAGCAAGGGAGGCTAATAGTATCCTGGGCTGCATTAGGAAGAACACTGCCAACAGGTTGAGAAAGGTCATCCTTCCCCTCTGCTCAACACTGGTGAGGCCACACCTGGAGTGCTGGGTCCAGTTTTGGGCTTCCCAGTACAAAAGAGACATGGAGCTACTGGAGAGAGTCCAGGAGCGTGTCTCCTCTGATGAAAAGCTGGCAGAGATGGGTCTCTTCAGCCTAAAGAAGAGAAGGCTCAGGGGGAATCTTATTTGGTGAATAACTTGCATGATGGCAGTGTGGAAATGGAGCTAGACTCTTAGTGGTGCCAAGTTAATGGACAAGGGGCAATGGACACAAACTGAAATACAAGAAATTCTATTTAAACCTAAAGAAAAGCATTTTTACAGTGAGGGTGGTTAAACACTAGAAGAGGTTGCCCAGAGAGCTTAATGGAGTGTTCATCTTTGGAGATATACAAAAGCTGCCTCGAGATTTCCTTGAGAAACCTACTTTAGCTGACCCTGCTTTAAGCAGAGGGTTTGGACTAGACAGTCTCCAGAGATCTCTTCCAACCTGAAGTACTCTGATTATGTGATTCTGTAATGATGGAAATTTCTGCATCTATCTTCAGTGTATTTCACATTAACAAGAATCTCTTGCAATAAAAATTTCTGCGCTGTCCAGGTCTGAAAAGCCTAAGTTGCCACTGATAATCGTACTACAGGTATTTTTTTTTTTTTATTGAAGACAACAGTATAACCATCATTGTCTTGTTATTTGATGTATGGTGAGTTATTTTGAATAAAACAGTGACTAAATGAACACCTGAATCATACTACCAAATACTTAATTTACATCACGAGCAAAACCATAAAGCTTCATTTGCCAGTACTGCATGAGCCTCTGATATAATGTAGAAAGTTATACAGAAATATGAGCTAAATATTAGGTATGCTTGTGATAAGCTAACCATAAAAAACAACAATATATTTACCAGTATTATCCCATTTTAAGCAAGAACCTCCACGTATCAGAAGTCATCTTTGCTGCATCTCCTGGAATATCCTGCAGCATCTTGGAGGAAGAACTGTTCAGCATCTCTTGCTTGACTTACTGAAAGTTACTTTCCTGGATCAGGGAGATCTGAAACCAGATGAGAGCAGCTTGCTCCACAGAGCCAAGCTACTGTACCATTAAGATCTGAATGATTATTTGTGGGGGACTCCCAAAGATTAATTGGAGACTAGCTGTTGTGTTGGAGCTTACTAAGCTGGTACCCAAGAATGAAGTAAGGTTTCATAAATAACTGTCAATAAAGACGACTTCTCACTACGCTAACTGAATTAATTTATGTTGTCAATTTACTTGTCTGCTGGTTGCCGTTCTGATTCAATCAAAACTCTTTTCATGAATTAAAAAGACAGAATCACCTTATTGGATTGTGGGAAACATGTTGTTTTACCTGAGTTATTAATAACACCTTTTATTATTAAACCTGGAAGAAATTTTGTAAGCTAATTCACTATCACCATGGATGTTGCAGTTCATCATCTTTAACAGTAAATTAAAAAAAAATCATTTTTCCTGAGCCTGAATCTCTCTTGATTAAGCCCTTTTGGGCCTAATCCATTTGATACAGAAATCAGGATAAAAGTTCTATTGTTCTGAATGAGATCTGGACCAGGCCTTCAGGACTACTTGAGGGAATACATAGTTGCAGGATTAGGCCCTTTCTTGTTTGCACCCATTAGGGCAACACTGCTTATTCAGCAAATGCTGAAGTACATCTTAATGCCCCTATTTGCTGTGTAATTTATTTGTGTTCCCAAGAAACTGAGAAAAGGTTTCATAAAAAAATATTTTTCCCCAAGCTAAATCTCCAGAAGTAAACAGTTCTGTCAAAATCCTTTTAGTCGTGGTTTTAACAATGCCTTTTGCCTTTTTCCAAACTCATTTTTCCTTTTCCTATATCTCAGTTTGGCTTTAAAACACAACACAGATAATTTTTAAAAGATGTGTGAAATGTATATGAACATGAGGTTATTTAAGGAAAATCTGAAATTAAAAAAAAAAGAAAGAAGTTTAAAGCATATCCCCCCAAAACAGATATTAATCTAAGGGGAAAAACATTAATAAGCCTTTATGAAGAATTTAGTCCTTTTGTTTCCAAGCCAAATCACAGGTCTATCTAGTTGAAAGGTGAAGATGGCTCATCTGTTAAATAGCTACTGGAGCTTGATGATATATGATGACTAATTGTAATATGCAAAGTCAATCCCAGGCGTCCAGACCTCATAAAGCCAAAGATGACACAAGTGAGTTATTAGCTCCCATCACAATTGTAAAATAAGCCAACCTGTGACCAAATTATCAATTATTTTATATATGTGATTACAGTGAGCGTTCCAACAGTATGTAAAGATGGATGAAGCTATTCATGTTTTTTGTATGTAGTCTTTCATTTGTTTTGATTTGAAAATGTAGTGCTTGATTTGCTAGAAAATCTAGAAAATATGGTTCCAGACTCTGTATGATTTTTACTGTATTACACGCTGTGGCAGTCCCTCTGAAGGTATTTATTTCTCTCCTACTTGTCAATAATGAATGACCCTACATAGCAGAAACCTTATTAATCTATGTTTAATGATTGCCCTAGTGATGTGAGTGGCCTGATAACAAATTGAAATGTCAGACACTCCATGACCCCCAAATAATATTGAAATCTGCCAGCCTCTATTAAAATGACTTCAAAATATATTATGCTGTGGTAATAGATCAGTTCCTTACCCCAACTAATACAGTTATCATGTGGGACACTGGAGCATGATCCTTTTAATCAAAGGAGTCAAAAAAGCAGCGGAACAGTTGGTAAAAATGAGTCATTGTCATAGCAAGTCATGATGAACCCTCTTCATTAAGGCGGGAACCTACACGGGAAGAAGGAAGGCTGTGATTGATGTTCACTCTGGTGTGTCACACTGTAAAGAGAACGAAGTAACTTTCATGTCTGAATGAATAGAATTTTCTCTCTCTCCCTTCCCTTCCCTCCCCCTGCCCCCCCCCGCCCCGTTTTAATGAATTATTTTATTACATAAGCCATAAGCTACCTTTATAGGTCCAAGTGCCATCCAGTGTGTTCTAGTGTTGTTGTAAGAAAAAAACACCCAAGAAACAGAGTCTTTTTCATTGGTATTTCCAACGGCTCCCCCGGCACTTTTACTTGGAGAGCATGGCAGTAATTTTTTTCTGTTTCCAAATATATACAATAAGGAGTATCAATAAAAAAGTAATAATCATCATCATAATTATAACAAGGAAAGCAAAAATAACAGCCATTGTAATAATCATAAAACCAGTATTACATCCTTCCTCCTCAGGACTTGCCCCTCACTGACTTATATTAATGTGTAGAGGTCATATTTACACTGCATCAATAATTGCACCTGACTTGGTGCATAGTGCATAGATTTATCCATAAGATTAGAACGATAAAGAGAACTTCTGGTAATATCAGTCTGTCTCAAAGCACTTGATCCTCTTAGAGATAATGGGAACCTGTCTTTCTGCTGTGGATGATTCTGGATTGTACTTGCCTGTGGGATTCTCTCTCCCATTCCTTACCATGGAACTGAAGATGGGTTTAGACAGGGAGTTCACTAAGTTATACCCTTCAGGTCCTCCATTTTTTTAAGGGAGGTCAAGGAAATTGTGACCTTCTGAGCCAGAGTGTAGCTCTGGGCTAGTAGTTAGTATTTTTACATATATGTACATCGAGAATTCTAAGGCCAAATTTCAAACCTGGTGACTTTTCAGCTGAAGTACTTCTGGGACTGATTCTACAGCTACTCTGCTGAAACGCCTAGGAGTATCTAAATGATGCACTTCATACGATACCTAAGGGTACACTTACTTGCCAAGTGGACTAGTTCTGGGATCATGTGCCTTTCTCTGCCTCATTTCCAAATACTGTGTTGGACCTTGCTGTAAAGCATTTGTGACTGATGTCAGGCAAAACATACAGTCTAGTGTCCTTCCTAGAGGAGTTCTGACATCATGGGCAGAGTAAGGGCGAAGTGTAGGAGGTTTGTGCTGAGCCTGAGTCCAGGTCTGCACACAACTGAGTATGGGAACCTTCTGGTCTTCAGTACTGTAGGATCTGAGCGTAAAGTCCCTATGTCATAAATCCCTAGATGCAAAATCAGGATGATAGCGTTCTTTATCTACTAAGGATATGTATACGAGCACACACCACTTGTGTGGAGGGGAACATCAGCCTTCTTCTATTCCTTCTTCCCTTCTCCACAGTAACCTCCTTTAGCAGTGCCTTCTCCTACATGCTCCCCACCCTGCCTCAGTGCCTCATCATGTTTGACTTCTAAGTAAAAGTTTTGGATGACCCTCTGATCAAACTACTGAATCATAACTCCCAGTTGTCTTTTCACCACAACCATTTTAAATTACATCCCAGTGCAGAGTATACTGAGCTCTCTGAAGCTCACACAGGTATTATTGACCCTGACTCATAGCTGTGACCAAGAGGATCAAAGTTACAACTCGGCTCCAGAAGGATCCTCTGCAGGAGCTGAAAACTGTGAGGAGATTTTGGCAGGAGTCTGTGGGTTTTGTATGAGGTGTAGTTAAATTTAGCTTTGTTCTGAAAAACTGACTTTATAAAAATAGCTCCGCGTTATTATGTTTTTATCAAACAGACCTAGCTTGCAAACAAAAGGATGGATATTGTATCTGCCAGTTGTGCAAACTCACTGTGGGCTCTTACGGTCAGACCTAGCTTCCCTACATTTCACCTATCAGCAGCAGCAATAAAGACCTGCAGACCAAATAAGCCCCCCCTTTGCGATGACTGTAACACACTGGTTTCAAACAGTGCTCTCAGTGACACGTCTGCAGCCCCCTTAACATCAGTGGTTTTCCACAGCTGATCTTAGAGAATATTTCAGTGATGATGTACAGGAGTTATCAGGCCCTGTAGCTTCTGGCTCTTTGCTGCCTTGCTCTACAGAGACAGCAGTAGAGAAAAAGAACAGGCTCTAGAAATCAATTATATCTTCATCGTCATGTGTTGTATTCATATTGGATGAATTCTACAGAAATTCTTTCCATTGTTTAATGGACCTGAGTTGCTTCTGACTATCTGAAGAATACATAAAAGATTGGTTTGTTTTCCCCCAGGGTCGACTTTTGATGGTGAGCTGCATTTGGAAGGGCCCTATCCTGCAGTGAAATCTGCCTGAAAATAGAGCGAGCCAGCACAGCCTCACTGCCAGGCTGGGACCTACCCTGTTCCTGCAGAGATGCATTTCTCTGCTTGCCTTCATGCACTGCCAATAGCTTCAGTGAGTTGCTTTTGGAGCTGAAGGCAGTGGGATGACTTGCAGGGTACAAAGTTAAGCAAAAGCATAATGCAGAATCAACCTCAGGGTTCCCATATGTATACCACTGAGTACAGAAAAGCTAATGGTTTGGATTTTCAAATTAAAATTTCAAATCTACAAGCCAAGCATATTTGAGAAAAAAATGCTTATGGTAAATTTTTCCAGCTGAGATTTGCTTTTTTAATTTTTCCTATAACATGTACTTCTGAATGCAGAAATAGTCAGACAAGGCATGAATAGCCTCAGACAAATCAAGAACACATTCATAGATACGATTTTTTTTTCACACTATTTGTCCTGCTTCACTGCAGCTCTTGACATGAGTAAACTTGAAAGTCCAGGAAAAAAATCTCTTGCCATCTTGTTCTCATGTACCTGATTAGCTTGCTTAGAGACGAAAGGATGTTTTTAAATATTCTTGTCTGGTTTTGCATTCAACATTCTGTATTAACCCACTTTCTTGACCTGAACATCTGTTAAGTATCCTCTAGATTTTGTCATGTATTTCTTCATATAGGGTAAATTATATTTTCCAAACATCCTCCTGTTTTGGTAATTTTCCTTTCATCCCTGGTGGCCATTTTCACTCTTGCTGTATCTATTGTGAGATGGCATATATAACCTTTGGGCATGTAGAATATTAATTCCTCTTTGATCACATTCCCCGTGTATCCTTCCCTACAGCTTTCTGATTTTCCTCCAAAATAAACTCTGAAGCAATTCAACATCTTCATTTTTTCTCCTGTGATCAGTTCACCTTAGTTTTGGTTATCAACCCCTGCTTTATTAATTTTTGTTGTTGTTTCTGTATATGTTTTTATTTATTTATTTATTTTTACTTTGTTCCTGTGTTCCTGATCCTTTACAAATTTCTTCTTTTACTGCTTTTTGGTTTTACTTCTGTGAACCCCATGCTGCTTCAGAGAAATAAATATCAGAGAACACAGCTGTAAAACAGATATCCTAAGCTTAGTATAAGAGATATCAAAGGAGGAAAAGGCTTTTTGCATCATCACCTTCCTGGCAGTGCAGGACTTCTCTTGAGTGATTTTGCTAGATATCCCTACTCAAAAAAATCCCACGAGTAAGACCTTCCACTCCTTCAGAGGCTACAACTACTCTATTGTAGTATATGACTGTTTTTTGTTCTTGTGCCTTAATCAAGATGACAATAGGACTATCTGTGATTCCATTTGCAGGATGTGGTTGGTCCTTTCTAGGCACATGTAGGTCCTTCCCTCACCGTCACACAGTTAGTTCATGTAACTGTCCTTTGTTCTACCACCCTTGAACTACTGTTTTTGTTCTTTTCAAGCTCACTCCACCTTGTCAGTCTTCAGATTTTGTATCCTGCGCACACAATTTACACACCACATGCTATCTGTAGAAATTTCCCCTCATGAATACATCTGAGTTAAGGGAATGTCACATGTATTTGTCTTGAAGCTAAATTGCTATCCTGAATAAAACCCCACAGACTGAATCTCTCTGTCCATTTCCTTTCTGTTCCATGAGCCAATGCCTCTGTCTATGCAGCCCACAATTGCGTTGCCCTTTTGCACCCAACCTGCAGGGAATGCTCGTACGTAATTTGTTGCCCACTGTCGCCTTGAGGTTTTTCCTTTCTATTGAATTTGTGGCTTCCCCCAGCCCAAGTTATTCTTCCCCTGCGGCACGCATTAGCTTGCATTTTTACAAGCTGAATCTCATTTTGCTATTCTCAGCCTGTATTTCTCTGAGCTGCTTTATATTACGTTTCTTGATCCTGACTTGTATGATATCTCCCAATTTAGCATCATCTGCAAATTTAATGAATGTGGTTTTATTCTGCTGTCTTCATGATTATTAATAAAGGCAGTAAGTAAATATTGGTCCTACAATAGGGCTCTGTGGCACTGCACATCCCCCTTCACATCTGTACCCCTTTCCCTGCACCCCAAGCTCTCTGCGTTGCACTGTCTGGCAGTACTCTTTCCTCTCAGCAGGTTTATATCCATGTTTTGCTTACTTCTACATAAATCTAGTTTGAATAATCACTTGCTATATTGCTAGTTTACCAAAATCCACATCTGTGGATTTACAGGTTTTGCTAGCATGGCAGCACATGTGGCTGAGAAGTCACCTCACTAAGCAGCACAGAATCCAAATATACGTGGATCTTTACTGGCAGAAAAAGCTTTTATTTATTTATTTACAAATATAGTTTATTCTCTTCAGAGATTTCCTATAGGTTATGGCACAATAACATTTTTTTTCCTTTTCTTTGCATAAGATGTGTTTTTCCAAGTAGGCTTTATGCAAAGTTAATAGGTACTTAGCAGCTTTTTCTCTCAACAAACATACCACCACAGATTTAGGCCACTAACCGACAGAAGGAAAAGAGAGAGTAAGTAATAAAAAAAAATGGGACTTTGCTTCTGCTTCAGGTGCCAGCATTAGGATCAGACTACTTCAAAGTTGTGGAAATTGCATAAGAAGGAAGAAGATGGGATGGAAGCAAAAAAAAGACAAGGTGATATGGTAGGTGGATCATTAGTTTCCATCTTTAGCAAAATGCATCCAGTTTTCTGTTAAGCCCCAGACTGCTCATGTGCCCTCAGCAAACTGCATAATCTCTCTACAAAATGGGTCTATGTCATCAAACGCATAGAGTATTTTGAGGTGTGCAGATGGTAGCACGGACAGACAAATTTTAACGGAAAGTTGTCTTCTAACTCTTGCAAAGTAGACACAGCTCATGTTTCTAATAAGTAATCTCATCCCTTTTTAAGTAAGTGAAGTTTTTACAAAGGCAATGTAGTTACAGATTACACTGAAATCATGTACAGACATATGGGCCTCTAGGTACCATCTCCAAAATATTCTGCCCCACACTCCAGCTATGGTGCTGATTGCTACATCAACCAAGACTGCTGGAAAGTATAGTAAGTCTGCATACTATGCCTGTGCAGCACTTCAGCTTTCCTCTCTGTTATTCTGTTGTCAAAAAATAAATTAAAAAGCAAGGTATATTTCACTCTCTCAGGCATTTTTGTGCCTGGTTATTTTAAAACATCTTTTTCTTGCTTGCTTTTTCCCCAATTTTTTTCTTTTTCCCTCATTGATATGTTTATAACTGTGCTTCTCTTTTCATCTATACCTACAGCTGGCATTTATTCTTACTTTTTCCTTTCTTAGCTGTGGTTGAATATTCTTGCTTCATTGCCTCCTTCCTTTTTCATTTCTAGTTGACAGCATCATTGTAAAGGTGAACTAGAAAGAAAATTGGAAATTCTGTTTACTTCACCACTGTGCACCGAAGGCCCCACCTATGGAGTCTAACAGAGATACTCATAATGAGAATACCCTGCACCAACAGACAAGTCTTTTCTCTGCAGATCTCAACATGTCTTGCAGGGATGTTTAGCATTGCTGTTGTGTTGCTGCACAAAGGCAGCCTTGAAGAAACTGATATCACAGGACAAGATTCATTGGTGCTACTATATCACGTATGCATTTCAAATCTTATTTCTTATTTATCCATACTTATCACCCTTTTTATTCTTGAGGTAAATCCTGATCCTTTCCCATCAAATGTGTAATGCTTTTTCTGACTAAACTTAATGTATATGGTGAGGTGAAAAAGTCTTCCTGAGGCTAGACTTAGACTGGGTTACAAATATCTGTTGTAGAGTTATGTCCTTTTTCCAGGGATCTTTGCATGGGAGGAAGCAAATCTAAGCGTGTGTCTGATGGAGGTTGGGTATAAATCACTATGAAAATATCTTATCTGCCTCTTTAAAGTCCTGCTTCCGTTTTGGGAGTATTTCTGGAAGATGAGGCCTGAAAGGGGGTAAGTAGTAGAAGAAATGACTTCATTTTTGCCTGGTCTATAAGATTTGTATCTTTCTGAGCGGCAAGAGTTGCACTCAGAGGAGCTTGACAGCCATGGCAACTGAGATCCTCTTCTACCCAGCAAAAAGAGAGTGGAGAGAAGCCGAACTTCACTGTTACCCTGGCCTCTCCTTGCCAATTTCTGTTCCACCATAGGTTTTTCCCTACGTGTTCCCACCATAACCTGAAGGAATGAACTTCAGCAATGAGGTTTCTTGATCCTGTGTTTTGTCATATTTGCTGAAATTGCCCACCTGTATTTACTTTATGATGATGGCTGTCTCAGTCTTGAATTAGAATATCAACGAGGCATATAGAGGAGAGTGGAGTGAAACCGTGGTCAGTCCTCTGGGAAATGCAAAGACCAGTCTTCTACTGATTAACCCAGAACCAATACCTCTTTCTCAGTAACTAAGTTTCTAGGCCTGAAAAGAAAGTCTTTCCTCAAAAAAGTAGTTCCTTTTATAAAATTGAAAAACATATGCACAGGAATGGGATGAGCTTTAGCATTTCCTAGCAGAAAGGCAAAGAATGAAGAAATTCTTTTGTGTTATTTTCCTCTTCTAAAAATGTGTAAGTCTATCACTGACTTTGTCCATCAACACTTCGGCACATGCCACCAGCCTGTCCAGAGATGACAAGGTAATGTCCTTCTGTCACTATTGACCTGACAGAACTGTAACTAACAATCTAGAAGTGAAATTCCTTGTTTCATTAACAGTCTTAAATCACATTTTTCCCCATTATAATAATTACTAGATAGCTATACTGATTATTATCTGTTAATTTATAAATCTCTCATACATCATCTCTTATCTGTAAATTTGCTGATTTGTTTCTGTATGAAAAATGCAGCTATTATCTTTGACAAAAAAAAAATTAAAAAAGACAGACAGGGAAGGAATCAGAAAGAGACACACAGTTATCATTGGGAATAAGGAACAAATGTGACAGTTGGGAGCAGACCTCTCTTGTGAGTTCTGGGTGACTGCTTTAACTTTAGGGTTGAAGACTGGACATGGTGAAAAAGTTGTGAATTTGCTGCCAGATGTTGATATTACCTGGATTTCTAAGGAAGCATGAAAAGGGCCAGTAGACACTTATGCATTGTTTGTG
>VXAL01009173.1:116593-187310 GCA_013399475.1 Chauna torquata
TTTTTCTTGGAAATGGCATTCAAAATACACACAGGGAGTGCTTTTTGGGGCAGATTATGCCAATTTTTGTATAGCCAGTGTCTGTGAAAGAGACCACATGCATTCTCAATCTGGCAGGGGGAAATATCATGCACTGAGGAAGGTGGCACTGCATCCCATTTTTGTGTGAAATTATCCTGAGATGCTGAAGTGACAGATTACTCGGCTGACTCCTCAGCAGAGTCTCACCCACAGTGCTGTTGGGTTGCATTTGGCAGCAATTCCACCCTCAGGAATTGTCAGGCAAAACACAAGAAATATCTTGTACTGAAATATTGTGGGATGGGGCCTTGATAGAAAACCTGTCCACCAGAAGACTGATTGTTCTTGAACATTTAAAGTAATTGTCACATCTGAAAAGTGGCATTGTTGTACGTCTCTGGAAATGGAAGACTGTTACTAAGAGTTGACTTCTGTAAATATATTTGGGAAAATGGTCATTTAAAGAGGCAGATTATAATTTAATGAAAGTAAGGAGGAAAATAAGAACAAATGTGATACACTGTGCCACGATGTTATCTGCCTACTTCTGGTTCTGCTTTCCTGACAGTGTTGGTCCCTGTTCCTCTAGCCTACCCATACAATGCAAGCAATGAGGCCAGGATTTTGTCTGTTGCCTTTTTATATATTTGTTGAGTAAAATAAAGGATTGACTGCTTTCAAAGAGAGGTTTCCAGTAGGGACTTAGAGGAGGGGATCCTGGAGTGTCATAAAAGAGCTATCACCTCCTTCCTGACCAGCCTGACAGGATCAAAGTTAGGAAATACTGTGTCTCCAGAGAGAAAGTGATCTCTGCTTTCCAGAGAGGTAAGATGTTCTTTACCCCTTATCTTTCTTATCTGTCTTTCCTATCTCTAGCTATATTCATGTGAATGTGATACAGGCCTGGGACTACTCTCATGAAATATATATTTTTGTGTCAACTTATTTCTCCCTGAGTTGTATGATTTAGCCTTGTTGGGGGTATATCTGTAAAATAAATTCCCACATTTTAACAGATATAGAGAGAATGAGTCTAAATATTAGGTTTACTCTGTGTACAGGCACAAAAATAATATTGCCTAGCCTAAACTATATCTCTACCCCTCAAAAGCTCATCTGAGAGTAATTGTACCTACCTAGCTAAATCAAAACAGGGCGAGAGCTTGTTGCAAGAGGTGGGATTAGAGGCTGTGACTAAAGTATCTCAGGTCTCCCTGATCAAGGCAAGCTATAGTGTAGTCATGAGAAATGAAAGAAGGCAGATGAGAGCAGCCATGACTAAGAATCAGCATCACAGATATAATATTACAGGCAGGGGAGACCTCTTGCCGTATGCTTTGTGAACAAATTCTGTTCAGATTGTGCTGTGCACTTGCAGCAATGTTTGTATTTCTATGTAAATAAAAACACCTCTTCATGCAGAGGCCTTCCAAGGGAACAAAATTTAAATCAAAACAGACCATGCTTTTCTGAAGGTTTAAAGCTATAAAAAACAGTTTATTCTAGCAATAATCTTCTTAGAATTGGTTATTACCACTATTAATGACTTTCCAGTTAGACTATTAATGGCCCATAACCAAAATCTGCTGGTCACGACTGATTTCAAAGGGTATTATTGCTTAATTAATGATACTTCACCTATCTTCAGTCAGTTTTGTAGGCACCCATTTTACTGTCTATTTCAGGACACTAAAACCAGTTATTACATGTGAAGGAAACATCACACAGAGAGACAGAGGAGATGCTTATTTTCTGCTTGCTTTGCATTTTGTGGCCTGTCAGCTAACTTGCATCTGAATTTGTCTCCTATTAAAATACAGCTTCTTATTAGGAATTTTATGTGCAGCGAAATTGCATGTTGAAACTGTGTATTGGAAAGCAATGCATACTTTTGGGAGAGACTGGTTGATAGAAATTTAAAATATATATTTTCGATCATTGCTTTATAGATCGTCTCTTTTCCACATCTTTGATCTGAATGACAATTGCTTTCACAATATCCCATTTTCACATGTTTGTTTGTCATGTCCTGTTTAGGAGCCTTGTTTGATGTGTTGATACCATGATCATGCTTGTTTGCAATTTACACATCATGTTGATTAAAAAGGGTATGTTTTAGGAATACAGCAGGTGACATGAAGCAAGCAGAAATGCTGGGTCACTGGATGACTACAAGCTGTGAAGGGAGTTATAACATTTTGATATAATTACTAAAAAGTCTCATACTTTGATTTCCTGTGGGTTGCCAGGGTGTCCACTCTTCCTTGTGCCTGTAGACGTTATGCTCAGGAAGAGGGCATAGTGCAAATCCTTTGTAATAAGCACATCACTAGTCTAATTCCTTTTTGCTGCTGTACTGTTTCATACCCTTAACAACAAACCTGAGAAAACACTTTTGTGTAGGGACTTTCAGTGTGTACAAAGCTAACCATGTTGGCTTTTTGTGGTTTTGACATCTTCAGTCCTTCTATGGCTACGGATTCTCAAGAACCAGTCTTAGAAACCCTTACAAGAGTAATCTTATTCACTCAAATGCTTCCACTTCACAGTAGCACAGCAGTTCTGGGGACTGTAAAGATTATTATTCCATTGACCATACATCTGACTGTGAGCTCAAGCTTTTAGGTAATAATTTCTGTGAGAGATATTCTTAAAATAAAAAAATTGTAGCATCTCATGGAATTATTGATGAAGTATTCTAGTGTATTTCCAGTATTCATTCTTCAGTGGAATACTTCAGAAACGCAAAGCTTGAGTTTATACAACTTCACATTGAATAGCTTTTTAACTTTCCAGTTATTAAAATTTTCTTTTAAAGTCAATTTTTATCTGTTCTACTGAACATCTCTCCAGCCTGTCTTATTTCTAGACCTCTCAGCTGAGAGACTAAGAGCTTCATGAAGAGCACAGGGAGGAGTTCAGTTCACACACAGATGGTAAAACCTCAGATGAAATTAAAATTAAAAAAAGTATTTAAATTAAAGACAATCTTTCATTGTCTAAGAAAATAGGGTAGCCATACAACAATGCGGTTGTTCCTTGCACTCCTGTGGGCATTATTGCTTTCATTTAAACAAATTTTGGGCTACCAAAAGATGATAATTTTAATTTGAGATGAAGGCCTACCATCTGTGTGCATAGTGGACTCCTCTCCCTTATGTATTATCTACGCAAATAACACCCATTTTATTGTATTGGGAATATGGTGAAGATAATAAAAGTGAATAGAGCCAGGTGCTGATCAAACAGATGCTATCTTAGTCTGACTTCCTCTACCTGACTCATCAGGGTACTTCAACACAGACATACACCACTCCCAATATTCTGAGCATGAGTTAACCATATTGGCTTGCATTGTGATTTACTGGGTGAACACAAACGAATAAACAATGTTTTTTTGTTGCAGATATCTGGAGGTGAAAACCTATGAACAGGTCCAATGGGTCACTCACGTTTGTCAGTCAGTCTTCCAAGATTCTCAGACTTCAATTTTTTGTCTGTACTGACATTTTCAAATGAGTGAGGTGAGGGGAACAGCACACAGATGTGGAACATTTACGCAATCTGCTCTATAAAATCCAGCAATACTGCATAATATATGTCTGAACTTCTTCAGATATAAAGTAAAATATCTCAATATAACCCATGTGAAATGTAGGCTAAAGCTGATTTTAATGCTAAACTAAACATACTTTGAATCCATTTCAGTGAGATGGTTTAATTAACTAGGCCACTTCTACTAGCCCCCTGTACTCAATGCAAATTAATGGCACTCAGAATACACATTCTCTCAGTGTCTTGCTGCTGTTTGCTGCCTGTGAATCCTATCTCCCACCCCACACCTTGCACTTGCACAAATGATTAACTACCTCCAGAACTCATTTCCTCCTAAGTGGCTTCACAGTATTTTTCTTCCATGGAAGAAAAATATGGTATGTGAGACAGCACAAAACCATTTCCAAAAGTGTCAGTACTATTGTGCCAGTCATTGTTTCTGATAGCTTATGCTAAAATATAGAACACAAAAGAAATGTTATATTACCTGTTTACTTCGTACTCTATCACTTACCCAAGGGCAAAGAGGGGGGTCTATTTTGTGTAAAAAATGTGCTGTTATCTTTGTGTGGAGGTGGGGGTAGGAGTTTTAGGCAGACTCAGAATGCTTGTTTAGTATAGCAGCTAGGTAAAAACAGTCTGAGAAACAATGCAGCATTCTTGCAGGGACAGGAAACAGCCCCTCTTCTAAATGTGAATGCTGTTGAGGCCGTGATATAGACCAGTCACTAAGCCCCTCTTGTGCCCTGTGTTGCAGAGAGGGAGCTCAGCGCAAGAGCTGGGTTTTCTGCTCCATGAGATTCCCACATGTAAACCGTTTCTACTTCCCTTGCCAGACGGGAATAAGAAGCAGGACAGTTGCAAATGCTTTCAAGTCAAATTCTGACAAAGTCCAACCTTCTCATTTCTTACCTGAAGAGCACTGCCAAAATGTCAAGTTGAGATGAAACCCTGACAGGTCACTTCAGTGAGGGCTGTAGAAAGAGACCTCTGAAAAGCTGTCTTTGTTTCCACACAGGCATCAGACACAAAATCCTATTCTTGCTCTTAAGCTCTTAACCACTGATATTAGCTCTTCAGTTGTAATCCTGGAGGCCCCTAGCAGACAGTGCAGCCCTGTCAACTGGGACCTCTATTAAATCTTTGTAACAGAGACTTACTGCCCCAAAGGAACTCAAATTCAAAGGGCAACAGGACACAGGAAGTGATGTGGAAAATGCTGCTGTACTTACTGGGACTGAAGCAAGAGCCATCCAGGTCCTTTCTTCCAGCTCTGGCAACAAGCAGTGGCTCTGATATAAAGACATGAGGCCTCAGCAGGTCCAAAACAGGCAAGGTCCAACGCAGTTGGTCAGCACGTGCACAGCAGGCTGAAGGCACTGAGCTTTCCTGTAATTGCAATGGAGTTTGCTGTGGATGTTTACAGCAGCCATCAGTCTGGAAACAGACAGGAAGGAGTCAGGAAAGCCACAGCACTGCTGCCCAGAGCTGTAAAGTAGCAGGATCTTCCAGAAAGGAATCTCAGCCTGCCAGCAACATCAATGCAAGCGGGGAACCTCTGTTCTGATTGCCCCAGAACAGGAACTGTTGGTTGCTGTCCTATGCTTCACCTCTACTGTCAGATCTGAAACATGAGAGGGGCTGGTGGGGAATGGGAAATGGTTGCTTACACAGCGAAGATGATGTGCAGGGAAACAAGAACCCCACTGGCCTCTTCAGCACAACGAGCATCCATAAGGGGTACCATTTTCTGGTAGAAACTAATCCTGATTGTAATTGACTACTGGAAACAGTGACTCACTGTTGCTTGCATTCCATAACATTTGGGATTCTCAAATGTTTATGCTATATTAAAAAGTTATGAGATGACTGAAGAATTTCTCAGAAATGTTTCATTGAAAATATAAGAACACTTTTTCCCCCCTACTTTGCAGCAATTTCCTGATGTGATCCTTGTACAATTGTTTGGCAACAGATCCAATGTTTTGTCTTTAATTTTGGAAATTTACTTTTCACATATTTCACAAGTAGTCACTCCTTAAATCTTTGAAGAGTTTATATGCAGTGTTATGTAAACTGTCTGTTACAAAGAAACACGGTGTTTCAAATGTGCAAGTGAATCAATCTCACGTTCCCAAGAATGAGCTCCTACAAGATTCGGCTGGTGCTAGACCCAGGCCACGGCCACCTGCGATCTTCCTCACTGCTCTGCCCACCTAACTGTAGGGCGGATTTCTGGGCTGGTTTCATTTCTTTAAGAAAGGGACACAGAGATGTTGTCAGCAAGGACGTGTTTTTGCCCATGTAGACCCCTTTGCACTCTTGCCCAACACCACATGGGGAACAAGGCTGGGCAGCTCTGCATGACCCTTTTGCCTCTTCTTGACTCCTCCACTCACTAAGAAGCTCCTGCAAAAAGTAGTAGTTGGTATCAGAGTTAATAAAGGGGGAAAAAAATGGGCTCCATCTGTTATATAGCTCTACCTATTGTACAACTGATATGCAGTCCTATACAGCACCGCTAAATGCAAAACAGCCTAGGGCTCATTTATGTCTGACATTTTCCAAGTACCTACTGCTGTGACGTTCCTTTAAGCCCATACAGGTATACTTATTATTATTGCTTGTTATGGCAACAAATTCAATGATGTTTTATGTATTGACAACACAGCTGATTGGCATGAAATAAAAACAGCTGGTGAAGACAAATAAGGCTAGTTGAACAAGGTAAAGTTTATTAATGTTTTAATTTTTTTTTCTTGAATAGGAGGGTGGGTTAACTATCTGTTGGAAAGGCAGTGTAAATCAGCTCACACCTCACCTTGTAGAAGAAGAGAAAAGATGTGTCTCTAGAAGGAAAAGCAATCAACAGAAGGGGTGGAGAAAAAGTATAAATCAGGATGTTTTATGCTTTCTTCCACCTTGTTGTTGATTGCTTTTCCTTCTGTAACCTCCCTCCCTCCTTCTCCCCCTTCCCCTGTCCTTCACTAGTAACTCAGCTTACATCTGCACATACCTTCTCACACTATTTGAACGCCTTACAAAAGTAAAAGCATAGTTTATAGGATGGGCTGAATGTTGTGTTATCTCTCTTTTCATTCTTGTCTTGGGAGGGCAATGTCACAGCAAGTTTTGAAACAGTAACAACTCACACTGAATTTGTACTTTGCTGCTGAGCTATGTACTACAGCTTGCCGAACTTCATTTTAAAAATGTCTGAATTCCAGTGACTCTGCACTGTTATGTGAGTGCAAAGCCATACTGATGATGTCTTCTGAAGAATATTTGCAATCCTTGACACGGACGTCATCCCAGCCCAAGCCATCACCAGGGAGAGATCAACTTGTTGATGTAACTGTTAATATGACTTGCCCTGAGATTGAGAAGAAAAGTGGGGTCCTATGTCAGGATAGCTTCTGCTTTGCTTGACTGAATGTTTCTTTTTGTGTCCATTAGATTTAAGTGCCAAATTTCTGTTCTTCATTTTTTTTTATCATGTATCGAAACACCTGTTTTGAAGAGACCTGTCACTGAAATTGTACTCCTTCCTTTTCTGCAATCTCTACTTGAAAGGATAATCTTAGTGGGATCCCAAGTGTTAGGCTCTGTCTCTGAATGATCTTATGACAATGCATGACAGCTGCAATCTTTCAGTCCTAGTAACCAATTCCGATTAAATTTTGTGGAGAGAAATGCAAAATTCACACATGCTCCTTGTGGTTGAACTATAATAAGAAACTTCAGCTCTGTCTTTATAATCTTCCTAGGAAAAGTAGGATAGTGCTCATCTGGATATACTATTATCAAGCAGAAATACACACTGGTGTTTCTGAGGGGAAGAATCAAGAGTTGTATTACAATGTAAAGGTAAGGCACATAATGATGTAGGTACTTCGGCTAACACATCTGCTAGAAACACGATGAGACATTTCAGAGGAGTGAATACAGTCAATGAAAATAGAAAATGCAATCTGTGGGTAATGAGAAAGATGATCTCACCTAGAATTCCTTTCCTGCAAACCTTGCTTAGGTGGCATGCTTAAAGAGTGCAATCCATGGATTTTCAAAAAAAGCTTTTAAATTTGCTGGTGTCAGCCTAACAGATACAGTCCATTGGACAATAGGGTCTGAATGGGAAATCTAGGTTTACTTAAGATTGTTTTGTTCCTTAATTCAGAGAGCAACTTCACTTTTCAGTCCTGTTTATTGAGAACATATTTCACAAAGCTGCTTAGGTGATATCACTGTTTTATGTTGAAATGTGAACATAGGTGCTGTAATATGGCCTGATTTACAGAATGTCCACGAGGACAAGCAAAAGCAACATCACATTTCATGGACTTTTTTCCTGTGGGGAAACAAATACTTTAAAGAAAATGATATATAGTGAAGTCACACATGGGACTGCAGAGTTTGGTACTTTGTTATAAATCCTACAGTGATTCCTTTACTCCAAGGTGAACAGGTCTAGGTGGCTGATGCTGTTGCTCCAGAATGATGTATTCATCTATGCTTTTAAAATAGACTTAGGAGCTCCATCACTGGTTGCTGTCAGTGGCAGTTGTTTGTGTTTCCTTTGGAGGAAAATTTTCCTTTCAATTTTTGGGATTGGCGTCCTAATCATATGGGATACATTTCTAAAGTTGTATAAATAAAAAACATATCATTTGTGCAACTTTTTTGTCCTCCCTCCAAGTTCTTAAAATACTTCCAAGCAAGGCTGAGTTTAACTAGATAGGAGGCAAGTATTCCTATTCTCATTTTACAGATGTACAAATTAAGGCATGAATGAGTTTCCTGATCTATGTAATGAAGACTTATGAGGTTTTGGCAAAAACAGGGAAAAGATACAGAAAGAATACAGATGAACAGGAAAGGAACGGTTTTCCTGTTATAGAGACCTGGAATATTCATTTCTTGATGTTCTCTTACAGAAAAGAGCAAGGTGATTGAGAATAAAGATGGGGAAATGTAATACAAGTATCTTTTTTTTTTTTTCATATGACATCTAAAATATCTGTATCATTCCATGTTTGTGTCACTTTTTAAAATTTACACTGAAGAAAACCCAAAATATTATTACAATGTACTGGAAGGTAATCTTGCCCACGAGGTATTTTAGTTGTCAAAAATAAAAAGCTTAATGATGCACCATTTTTTTTCTTTTAAGCATTTAACCCTTTCTATCACAATAACTATACTGCTTAGTACAGAGAAAGAGACAATAGAGAGGAAAGGAATATTTCTTTTCTTTCTCTTTATGTGCTTTCAGAGATAAGGCATAAATTACAGTGAAGTTAACAAACACCAAAACCCTTTGGCATTTGACACAAGAGCCTTTTCTCTTTAATTTGGCATCCTAATAATGCTCGGAGTCCCTTCGTTCGAGCAAGTCACTGGCAGATGCTTTATTGTGTCTGTTGTTTCTCCTCTGGGGCTGTACATTAGGTTAAAATATCACAAATAGCTGCTATTAAAGTGTGAGTCACAGTAGCTATAATTTTTCATGACAGCCAAAGAAAATGTGACATGTTTAGGAAACTCTGTCATTGATGCTAACACTCAGATCTTCAGGCAAATGTTTAATGACATACTCAGCATGCTGTGCAAACTCCTCTGTCTACCAAACAAAAGGTTACTACTAGAGAACTATAAATATTCGGAAATGTCACTAAACAATAGGAGCTCTTTTCTTCCTGATCACTGAGGGCAAGATAGGAATCAGACTGATATGAACTGCATAAAAAGGAGGCTTTTTACATATGCAGTTATTTTTGTTTGACTCCTGCAAATATTCTGTTTTAGAATATCCACTGTCTGTGCCTAGTGCAGAGCCATGGCTTTCCTCTTTTGTTTTGATTTAAGCTGTTGTCTGGCAGTAAGCACCCAGGCTTACTACTGTTCAACTGCTTTTATTCTACTGCACAGGGAAGTAGGGGATAACTAACACACACACACACACACACCCTCTGAGACTGCACAGCACAAAGGAAGAAATCCTTTCTGCAAGCGGGCCCTATGCTACCTGCAACATTGTAGTAAGCTCTCATGGTCTCATGCTCACTGTCATTTACCTTCTTAAACTGGACACCCTGTGTTTACTCAGTCTTTGTGATTACTATTAGAAATGGGGCTGTCTTAACCCAGATGACATATAAAGTATTGAGAACACCTGTGACATGGATTTTAACACAAGTAATATAAAGTGGTGCAATGTGATCTAAAATTCATATGGACCTGTGTAATACTGCAAAGTAAGCTTATAGTCACTTAAAGTCACTTCAAATTACCAGATGTATAAAGGAAAAAAAAAAAGGAGATTATTCTGTTTCATCCACAAAGACCAGCAAAGCCGCAAACAGCTGAACTGGAAGTGTAGCATAAACAAGGCAAGGGAGCTCCTCTGTGGTGTTATAAAACGCCGTGGAAACTGCCCACTTGGCTTCCCTCTGTTTCATGTGGGGGGCAATTGATTTTGCCTTTTACTGCATGAGAGGGAGCGTCCGGTGGTGAAGCGGAGATGGGCTTTCGAACTGTTCAAATGTATGATGGGTCTTAATCATGGTGTTATGACAGGTTAAGAGTTTAAGCCTGCACAGCTTGGAGATGATGAAGCTGCCTGGGGATGGGAACTCACTGCAGCATATTAGCACCTAAATCAGGGTTATGAAATCCTGGGCAAGGAGAGAACTGAACAAAAAGCAAGAGCAGAATGTACAGATATCCCTGTAGATTGAAGTGAAGGAAACAATTTCAAAGATTTCTGTTCTTGGAGGGCAAGGATTGCTGATTGATTTCTGCATCTCCAGAGGAAGTGACAGAGGTTTCCATGTTTTAATTTAGACAGGAACAATATCACTGGCGATGAATTCGCTCTTTTAGGCTGTGTCTGCAGTTCCTGAGACCGGAAGCCTAAGAGCTGCAGGATTCATTGTGATACTGTTACAAACCCAAGCTCAAGGGAAAGCCAGGGCCTCTGCAGCAATAAACATCAGGGCTGCCATGAAACACATCGTATTTCCACCAGGTCAAAATGGGCTGCTACAGCAGATGCTGCTTAGATAGGTGCTTGGATATTCCACAGTCTTCCTTTCTGTGTATCTGAAGTGCACGGCTGGGTTACTGAGCCATCCAAAAAGCAAGATGAGCTGAGACTGTGAGTCTGGGCTCTCAGTCAAAGCACAGAGCGGGGTGCTCCTCATGTTACGAGCTTCTCTGCCCTACGTGGGAGCCCTCCCTGGGCTTTTTGCCCTTAGTGTCAGCATTGCTTCAGTGCAATGGATGACACACAGCAAAGGGCAAACTTATAGCAGGTGGCAACTCTGATGTTTTTTGGCACAGTTTTCAAAGCAGGCTCAGTGGCTGACTCTTGGAGACTGTGGATACCTATCTCCAAATGACTGCTGTGGGAAACAAATCTCCTGTGAGCTTTGTGTAGTTCATACAACGATACACAAAACCCAGAGGAAGGTGGGATTTAGGATTCACTTTTTTCCTAAGAATTTCCTAAATACACGTGTTTACATGATTTCTTCCTGACCGCTGTGACACTGCTCAACTCTCTCTATATGTTTTCACAGTAGCCAGGGAAAGCATATCAGGCAGCCTCATCACAGGATGGGGTATTCGTTTTTAGTCTAGGTGGAGATGGGCTGCAAAAGAAGCTGAGGAGAGCAATCTCAGACTGAGTACAGCTGCTTCAAGGAACTAATGAATAACTTTCTGCAGTGCTAATTAGAAGGCTGTGAAGAAAGGGCAGGGGAGGAAAAAGAAGGAATTTCTTCTATTCGGTATTGAAAGCATGCAAACTAGGAGGAAGGATGAAGGCACAGACCAACCTCAAAGAAATGCAGAACGGAAGGTTAGTAATTTCTTCATATTCATATAGCAAGAAAGGCATAAATGAGAAATAAGCTCAGCTATGGGATTTTGCTTCTTGGCAAAAGGAGAAGCTTGAGCCTTCAGACCTGTGTCTGAGTGACTACCTTTAGAAGGTAAGGAAGATTGGGACTGGAGATGGCTCTTCCTCAGTACTTCTATATTATCTGATTGTAGGAGAGCCATGACGATGCAACCATGAGTGATGCATCCCAGACTGGACCAGAGAGGCTGAACTCACTCTATTACTGCCTGAAAAGGTCAGAAATCTAAAAGAAGAAAGGGATAGGAGAAGCTGTGCAGAGCAGAAGGTATGTCTTAAAGAAGATTGTAGCAGTTATCCAAAGCAGCCATCAGTATGCCAATTTTGATGATTTTTAGAGAATACAGGACATCCCAAAGCCCTACCTAAAAATATTTAGTGATCCTTGATGCAAGTGCATTTGTACGTAGGTGCACTTCTGATATTACCAGTGCCTTTGCAAGTGGCCAGAGAGAAGCACTGGGACCCCAGGAGGTCCCAGAGGCCTAACATTGTTCTGCAAACAAAGTACAACAGAGGAAGATTGGCAGACATTAGAGAATTACTGTCTGAGCTAACATCAATGGAAGCTTTGATGCAAGCCTCTTTCAGGGAATTACAATAAAAGGTAGAGTGACTGAAGTTGAAGCAGGCTTAAACAAGCATTCAGATACAGTTACTGATACAGATAAGAGACTTCAGGAGCTTGAAAGCAAGGACCTAAAAAATAGATAATTTGGAGAATTGAGAGAGAAGAAATAACACTGGATTGAAACAAATCCCAGACCAGACTGACATAAAGAATGAGGAATACTTAAAAAAAAAAACAACAAAAAAGTTGAACTCCTGCAAAAGGAACTCTTGAGAAATGGAGACAGAATTTCCTGGATATATGTAGGTGGGGCACAATATATACGTTGCAGCCAGCTATGTGTTTTCACTCTAGTGCCATGGTTTTTCTGCTATACCACATACCACACTGTGCTAGTTAAAAAACAATGAGCACTTAACAGGAATTGTTAAACTGAAAAATGATATATCCCATCTATGAGAAATGAACAATGAGTTCAGCAGAATATGAGGGGAAGCATTAATCAGAGAGAAAGGATACCCAGAAATGAAGGGAGAACCCTAAATAAACATAGCTTGCTACTCAGCATTTGGGGACAGAGGTGCCCCAAAATGACAAGCCCAAGCAGCCAAGACACTGAGCTAGAGGATTGAGACAGTGGTACCTGCTGAAGGTAAGTGAGCTGAGTGTCATGCTGCCCTGCCATACTGGAACATGAGTACCCTACCTCTCTGCTACCTTGGACCCCATAGCCAGCTCTTCATGACAGATATCCACATATTTTTTTCAATAGCACCAAGCATGGCTCATTTCCCCCTGTAAAAAATATGACAGCTTAGAGCAGAGGAAAAGGAGGTGACCACATCCAACCTCATCTGCCAGTACTTACCCACAAAATGAAGAGATCTGAGAGGTTTCAAGCCCACTTTTCTGACCTCAGAAGGCCTGTTTCCAGCACTGCTTTTCAATTTTTTACTCCAAAGTCACAGTTTAAGACATGGAAATGGTCCCAGGAGCAGTGATTAAAATGTTGGCTCCTTCCCTCATGAAGAAGTACCCATACAATTATGAAAGGAAGATGCATTCCTTCTTTCTCCTTTTCTGCAGCCCAGTAAATCCTCATTTTTTAACCCTGGGCACTGGCACAAGCTTCCAAGGGAAAGCAGTCAGGCCTAAGGTCTACATCCTGGAAGACTAGCTACCCTTACAGCACCAGCATGGAAGAGGTAGCTCTGAATCCCTTCAGGCAGGAGAAGGACTTGAGCAGGTTTCTCTTCTCCTGCAAGAATCTGCCAGCCTTTAGGTCAATACATACAAAGAGTTGCTATTGCCATTGCTGATGTAAAAGAAAGTTTTGAACACCTTATTTTGTGAAATGTGCAATTCTGTCAGTGTGTTAGGCATGGTCTGAGGACATCTACCAAGTCTTGCCTCTGAGGGGCCAGGCAGAGGGCCACCAAGTTTATAGGCCAGCTACTCAGTCCCGTAAAGAAGGAAAAAGCTGAACCCCAATGTAAATAAGGAAAAAAATGTTTACTTGACCCAAGGAATACTTACACAGAGACTGTTAGGATTGCAGTTTTGCGTAGTTTTGAATAATTTCTTCCTAAATCTCCCTTAGGTGCTTAAAATCCTTCCTTGACCCTAATCGGTCCATTATCACCATTTGTGTTCAGCAAAATAGAAACAATTGCCATTTCCTACATTTAGAGGGATATTGTGAGGGATATTAAACAGGCATACCTCAGAGGCATAATCACAAAATGTGTTTCATTTGCAAGTGGTTATTCCCATTTAGGTAAAACCTATAGGACAGATAAAGAAGTTTTAAAAGATCAAACTATATGCCAGGGTTAACAGCTGACATCACAGTAATTCAAATTCTGGGTGAAAAACAGCTAGGAAAGCTTAACAGAAATAAATGTGAAGGAATACGGGAGGAAATGGTAGAAGACTAAAAAAAGCAGGTAAAAAAAGTCTCACTGAGGCATTAAATAGAGTGTTTGGCTTGCAACCCTGTTAAGTTGGTTTCCTGGAATCCCAGCAAAATTCAAAATCAATAAAAGCCCATCTTTAATTGACTTGAAACTTAACAAAGACAAATTTGATTTTCCCTCTCATAGGCCTGTCTACTTGCTCAATATTGATGTTGAGACATTCACCAATGTGTTGGCTAATAGGTTGGACTCTCTGCTGCCTGATTAGTCAGTGCAGACCAGAGAAACTTTTTCAAGGGCATTAGTTAGCAGATAATGTATGAAGAGGTGTAAGGGTATGAAAGGTATGCCACTGTCCTGTGACGCAAAACAAGTCTTAAAAGGAGCTGAGAGGCCTGGTTTGTGTGGATAATGGGAAAACGTAATGTTTCAGATCAATAGGTACAGTTCCATCACAAAACCCCTTTGGCTGGAGTCAAAGTTAACCACAGCTCTTTATATTTTCAGCATATACTTCCTTTCTGCAGTGGTCCTGTAGCTCTTGCAGAAATTATCAAAAAAATCACATCTTGCAGGTATAAATTGTAGGAGGCTTGGAGAATAATGTCACACAGAATATAAATGACATTTTAATGATGATTGCTGATCCTTTTCTTATGCAGGCCATTGTAATGAAAGAAATTAGAAAAGAATTTGTGAAGTTTATAGAAGATCTAGGGCTGAGTCAATTATACCAAACTTCTAGCATTAGTATTTCAAACAAGTCAAGCTACTCACAAATCATTACAAGACTAATGTGAACTCAGTGAGAAAAATCTTAATCAAATCCTGAGGGGTCTCTAGTATCTTCCTCCTGGGAAAAAGACATGATGCAAATTACATTTCTATTGAAAAAAATAAAGGCGGGGGGGGAGGGGATTTAATACAGAGGAACAAGCTAATAATACCCTGAACCACTAAAATGGCAAAAGTGAATCTTCTCACCACGATTATTACTTCAGACACTTTCACCATCTCTCCTTATTCACTTGGAGAGGAGCTGTAGTCCTCCATTTTAGATATAGTTTAAGCAGAAGAGTAAGTCATACTCAGTTCGAATAATTAATGTAAGGCAGAACTGAGGAGAAGAACAAAAGGCATTTAGAGTCTTAGTCCTCACCGACTGTGAGTGGTGCCGAATCATAGTGCATCCCTTTGGAAAAGCCCTCAGTACACAGCCCAGGTGATTTATACATCTGCTCCTCTATCAGCTAATACTCCAATAGCGTAAGAGCACTAAAAGAAAATTTGAAACAAAACAATCCTTTTTCCCATTGATATACCTGATGCTAGTAGAGTTTAATTAAGCTATGGATGTAGCTGGGCTCTAGACAGCTCCCCAGTGGGTCCTGGAGGGCTGGCCAGACACAGAATAGAAATGGTTAGAATATTTTGCATGTAATCAAGAAAAAAAAAAGGCAAATATTTAACATTTTTTTGTAGAAGCAAAAAAAATCTTCAGTGCTTTTATTTTGGAAACAGAGGAATGTTTTTCAAGCAGGGACATTGCAGTATCTCCAAAATGCAACATGCTCTTTTGCAATCTGCCAGGCAGATGGACACAGAGCCAAGTGGTCCACACAGCCAGCTTGCTGCCAGGATGGGGGCCAGCAAGGAGCCAGCCGTCTGTGAAATGGGGGTGACAGCCAGCCAGCAGTAGCCTATCATGACATCAGCCATGCTGTTTCCCAAGGATTCTTATTGCCCACCAGATTTTTTGCTGGGGAATACAGTGTCCCAGGAATCTGGGAGTCCACTGGCCTACCTGGCCAACTCTAGAGACCTGAGGGTCTGAGGCCAGCTTTCAGAGCAGCTTGCCAAAACACTTGTTGAGAGGCAGTGGGTGGAAATGCCATTTGGAATCCTATACTACTTTGTCTTTTCAAGTGATAGCGGAGAAGCTGGGGAAGTCATGTACCAGTTTGGGTGAAATTTGTGTGGTGCTCCCAACTCAGGGGAAAAAGTAGACTTGAAAATGTCTAACCTGCTTTAAATTGTGAAGAGATGCATGTGGTTAGGGAGCTGTGCCGTCTTCATGTCTGGAAGTTGTGAAATGCTCTTCTCACCTATGGATGATATGTCCGACACATCACTTGAGGGATGCCTGACAGTTTTAGCGACAGGTCTGTAAAACTCCCGTTTTCAAGCTAGAACCTTGCTCTGGATCTTCATAGTGGTACAAAAAAAGCCATAAAGTCCTAGCTAAAGACTCTGCCCACCTGTCCTTAGGCGGAGCAAGGACTGTATATCCTGGTCCCATGCAGAGCTCCTGGAGTAGAGGACAAACCTGAGCAGTGATTGGGAACACCTCACCTGCAGCCACCACTCATAGAGGTGACATCAAAGCTGCAGCTCTCATATCAAAAACTCTTGCCAACTGCACCAGAATAACCTGCACTTCACAGAATAAATCGATAGTTTAATGTCTGAACCACTGACAGTCTGCACTGCAGCATCAAACTCCAGAGGCTGAATATGTTTTCACTCAAGAAACAAAAAAATGCACTTCCCTTCCCCTGTTAACAGTGGATTCCTCTCTATAGATTCACACATTGCCCACAATTACTCAATACAGGCTCTGTAGAGGCATAGGTCAGGACTGGAGTCCAGGTCTAAGTGACAGACACACAAAGGGATGCCCTGAAGGCTTTCCAAGTTTCAGCCTTCAGAAATCCCTGGCTACCTGCCATCTGGTGGAAGTTTTCACCAATAGGACAGCAAGCTGCTTGGAGGGTGCCGACCAGCCAGGGGCTCATCTCAGCTCTTTGCCCACCGAGATCCACAAAATAAGCGCGTCTGGAGGACAGCGTGTCTCATGCCTGTGGTCTGACCCAGTGAGCTCACCAAAACAAGCAGAGAATGAGGCAGCATTGCCTTAGATTACACACTCTTCCATCCTATAATTTAGGCAGTGCAACATTTAATGTCCTTGTATGAATCTACCCTTGAGGCTGTTGCTTTCTGGCCAGAGATATTCTGCCAAATATCCTTTAGAACAGCTACACGCAGCTCAGCACTGTTTTCCCACGTGTAGGCATACTGAAATTGCACTTCTCTCATGCCATTTAACATGTTAACCAGCTAGTTTTTTTACAAGTTTGTCTGTTAAGCAGAAACATGCATGCTGAGTTCTGAATCCTGAGTCTCAAGTCATTTTCCATGGCTTCCTTAGTGCTCCAAATCCCAGATTGTCTTGTGGCTAGTGAAGCTGCTGTCAGTTGCCCCTTTTAAGTTTTTGCCCTTCAGTTCTTCATTTCACGTACATTTTGGAAGCAGAGGAGAAACGCAAGTGTAGGGTAAAAAAAGTTTAATTTATTGTGACAAATAACACAAGGAATTTCTTTCATGGATTCTTCATTTTATATTTAATGCAATAATAATCTCAATTTTTAAAATTTACCCGAAGCTGCAGTATTTTCAGTTAGCTGTATTAGAAAGTCAGAAAATCCAGGGGCATTTACTACGTAATTTAGGTCCCGTTTGTCACAGATTGCACAGGGTCTTATCCATTGGAGTTATTGGGAAACAGATAATTAGCAAGATCTATGGTAACTTCAAGGTGGTTACTGGATGGGAGCTGCCTTCTAGCAGACACTAAAGACAGGGGCAGTGAAAACCTAATTAGCATTCAAAAATACTTTAAACAAGGGATGTCACAGACAGTCTGGGCAAGAAGGGGGGATACGTACGTTTCCACATAAATACATAGCTACATAAAATAACCATATAAATGATAATGGGCTATATTCGGCACAAAAGGAGACAGCCATTGAATAAAAAAGACACTTAATTGTACATGCATCTTTCAGTGTTAGTGAATATCTCTTGAACTAATCTGCATCCCACAAGCCTGGTTCGGGGACTGAAATTCTGATGAATTAATGGATCAGTTTTATTCATTGCTGGCAATTTTCAGAAGCCAGCAGACAATTAGATTTTATCCATATGTGGATACAGGAGAAGGCTCTTGGTTAAGGTGGTAATTAATGCAACATCATAATTAATGCAATAACCAAGGATTACAAAGGTGAATGCTACTGATAGAGATGAGAGGACTTTTGAGGTTACAATGTGAAGAAAGAGCAGAAAAAATCCTACAAGAATCAGCATTAGAGCCATGGATCTCTCCTCTCTTTGCTCATGGTTACTACAAAATATCATCTTTTATTTGCTTTGGTATAATATCGTTATGTGAGATAGATTTAGCTGGGGTAACAATTATAGACTATTGCACTATTTAAGACAATAATCTCCTGACATTTTGCCACAGGTAGAAAAGGGATGTAAGGTTTAACTCAAACAGTTTGACCATATGATTGACCTAAAGCTACTGAGATTTACAGAAATATTTTCATTAATTCTGTAGTGTCTGGATCAGCAACTAGTTCAAGGCATAGAAAAAGCATGCCTTCTCTCAGCTTGTTGTCATCATGAACAGCTGTTAAAACAACAAAGGCTGATTTTTTTTTTTCCCCTACTCCTACAGGAAGGGGATCCTGATCTCTATGCTTCCAACTGAAACTAAGATATTTCTAACAACAAGCAGCACTTAAAAAATGTAGGGCAGTATTAAATGATAGAGCAATTATCCAGTCCTATAGCCAGCTGAATCTCAGTGTGGAATAATTTTTTTTAAGCAACCAGAGCTATAGAGAAAAATGGCTGGACAATGCTCCCGTGACACTACCAATACTGTCACATGCTGATTCAAACGTACAGACTATATAATTTGTTTACTCACCAACCATCATCCCAATTATGATCTCGATGACAATAATGTAATTTTGGACTTCAAGATCATCTTCTTCCCTTCCTTCAGGCCAAACAAAGAAGAATGTTTGGTTCCAAGTCACTAATAGCTTTTGCTCAAAGGTCTGGTATAAAACAAGTAAATATGCCAGGCTGGAATTTATTTCCTGATTATATGCAACAAATAAACCTTCACCTTTTTAAAACAAAACTTTGTATTATATTGACATTAGAAAGCCCTCTAAAACATTCACGTGAGGCTAAACAATGTGACCTTAGCTAAAGGTGGACCAACCATAGATAATTGAGTCCACAGGTCTTGCAATAGATAAGACCTCTTAATTTTTGAATGCTTTTATGCTAATTGCATTATTTACTAATTAGGAAAGCCTGATATTTACAGAGATCATCACGCTGTGTGCGCACAAGCACATGGGGAATAATGAAGCTCCTTTCCCTGACACACTTCACAGGTGGCTTCACACCCCATTGCCCTACCAGGAGCAGGGCTGGGTAGGGAGAGGGGCAGAGGAAAGGGCACCACATTGCTGCCACAGTAATGTGACACTGGGCGGAGGCATTGCTCATTCCTCCATCCACACCACAGGCTTGCCATCACTGCCTGAGGTTGATGTAGCAGTCTGAATCTTACACCTGCAGGGGATTAATTTCTTTTGCATAAAGACTAGCTGGAGCAGCCAGCAGAGTATTAAACTAAGGCAGAACAGTAAGGAGGGCTGGTAAGTAGTAGAGACTCAGTGGGGGAGCATGTGCTCTAAGGGCTTCCTTCAACCAGTACTACAAGATCATTAAAGTTCCTAAAAAAAATCAAAAACAAAAATGTCTAACTCAGAAGCCATTGCAAAGTGAATTTATTTTCAGCTTTATTATGGTACGTGAAGACGAATTAATCACTGGACTGGAAGATTATCATTGTATAGAGACCATAATTATGACATGATTACTTTTATTGTGTCCAAAAAGTGGGGCAGATCCAATCTGGGACATATACAGTTGGTGTTTTTGAAGGAATCAAATTTTTAAAGAGAGTAGAACTAACTGGAAGAAAAACCTTTGCTTGTAAACATCAATTTAGATATCTTGAAGATTTGTCATATCACAAGAAAGCTGTGATTCCATAATCAAAAGAAAAAGTACCTTTGGCTCTAGACCCTTTTACTGTATGGATAAAGTGAAAGAAGCTTCCACAAATGGGGGAAATCCAACACAATGTAACGTGAGAAAAGAAAGAAATGGATAACAATCAATATAATTTATGAAGTGTACATAACTGGTAAGAGAGGTTCATGACGTCATTGATTTGTCTCTGGGCTACATAAAATAAGGAGCTGTTTTAAAGTATATTAGGAACAAATGAAATCCAAGAAACAATACAAGCCCATTACTAGATATAGATGATAGAGCCATTAATAAGCAGAGGAAACACAGGAGTGTACAATAAATAAATCCCTGTTCTGTTTTCAGAAAGAGGCAAGAGGAAGTGCTTCTTTCACATGAAGATGATGGAGTACTCAGGAGCTAAGAAAGATATTGAAAAAAAAAAACAACGCTTATACAGTGTTTAAATCGTTTAAAATCAGCACGCCTGGATAACATACCTAAAAATCCCGAAGGATTACTTGAAGAGATTTCTGTCCATAGCACCAGCAAAAACCTGGAAGATTGGAAACAAGCTGAATTTAAAAGAGTTGTGATTTATCCAGGTCTCTCTAGCACAAACTGTCTGTAGGACAAACAGTCCCAGACAAATTAATACTGCATGGGGTTCAGTTAATTGTGACAATAAATATTGCTCCATAATAATATCAATTACATGTGTGGGAACTACCAGTTTGGTTGATACATCCATTCTGGTGAAACAGCCTTTTGTAAGGTATTTGACTTGTTACTGCCAGGCTTTCTGATTAAAGATAGCACCACACAATATCAGTGAAGTATGCATTAAATGAATTAAGGCCTGGCTAATAGACATCTGTGAAAGATGGTGCCAATAATCATCTCTGACAGTATGCATTTCTTGAGGTGTTCTACAGAGATCATTACAGAATCATGTGGTAGCCAATGGTATAGAAGCAAACAAAATATCATCACTAATAAAATGTTCACTAGCATAACAATTGCCAGAATTGCATGCAATTTGGCGGGAGAGTAGTTGTAGAGCCAAGCTGAACACCCCTGAAACAAATTGAGGTGTAATACAAAAAATGTGAAGTTATGAACAAAATATGCAGGGCAGATTTAAAAAGAGTTAGAGGAACCTAAACACTGTGACTTAATTTTTGGATTTAACAGCTCCTTGGTTTTCTCATATGCCTATTTCAAAGTTATGTCTTCTAAGATGTCCAGGTAGAGGCACAGGCTGAAGCAGTACTCAGAATATGGCATCCTCCAACCTATCTCCTGAAAGCATCAAACAGGTAGGTCCTAAAAATGCTTACTGTGTGTGCCCCTCTCCCCTCCCCAGGTTAGATGCAACAAAAAATGAAAAGGCAGCAAGCTTTTCTTTCTGAAGGACTTGTGATATGGGTAGGTATGATGCTGCTGCCATACCCAGGATAGAAATGAGAGATTCAGCTGTGATGTCTTCCAGCTAGGGACTCACTGCCATAACTGCTGATTTAGTTTCAGAAGCATTACCTAAACACTTATCAAAAAGCTAATGCAGGTTATGTAAAAGGTATGTTTGAACTCTTGACGAAACTGTCACATCATTCAGAAAAGAGTGCAAAAATCACTGGGTCAGAAAGTCAGGACAGCTGTACCATGGGAAGGTGCAGTCGGATGATGTGTTGTCTTTCCAGCAGTGCTGGAAGAGAAAGGCCAGACTCCTGTTTGTGACACCAACCTGCAGGAGACTATGCTGGACAGTATAATGAAATGCGATCCTTTTCACCTGTATGTGGTGTCTGAACATTAGAGAGGGACAAAATATCAGAGGCAGCCCATTGCCCTTGAAGATAGAGGCGAAAGTGAAAACATGTTGCTGTACCAAATTGCCCACTAATCACCAGCTGACTTGATTGTGCATGGGCTCTGCCATGTGTGTGCTCTGCTAACCTGTAGGAGGCAAGACATTGTAAACCACAACCAATGGTGGATCTGGATAGGGGGGTTTATTTAAGAACCACCAAGATCTGAGCTTTTGCCCTACTTGGCCCTCACTTGCTTCCCTCAGTATTACATGTGCTTGGTCCCCGCTTGCTTCTCTGCTCTGCTGGGAGGTCACAGCTGGACCAAGAAGGTTGGGCAGAAAGTCGCGTCGATGTCCAGCATGCCACTGCTTGTGGTTACCAGTCTTGGGCATCACCAGCCAGGGGCTCTGCGCAGCCTCTGGCATTCATCTCCATCCTTCTGCCTGATCTCCAGGATCATCACCCACTTCCATGATCTTTCTTCCAGCCAAGATCTTCTTTCAGGGGCCACTTCTTCTTTCCCAGAGCCAATAAAGTCTGTGTGCAGAAGCACAATGCACTATCGACTCCCTAACTAGTGGTTCTGTCTCAAGTTGCTGTATTAATGTGGGTGTTTAAGACTTGCTATGTCTGCTTAGTCCATGTTATCAAAATGTGCAACCTGCCCATACTTAGCTGCAGCACGCAAGTAGCAGGCTGCTGTTCAAGAATTTAGAAGTTAAGTTTTGGACATTCATTCATACACACATATGCATGTGTTACCTGTAAGCATTCACCATTTAAGCTCTTTTTTTTTGTCTATGATACCATCTAGTACAAAAGTCAAGTTCTGCCTGCATTGTTCTCAGCATTTTCCTACTGGCTGGATCTAGACTGCTCAGTGGACAAAGCTAAGTCTTCTTGATATTTAACCCTGAGTCCTCTCTACCACCTCATGACCTAAACTGGGGTATGTTGCTATGGGACTGTAGGAAGAAGACCCCTATTTTCAATCTTCTGCTAAACTTAAAGAACAAGCTCTGCAGTTATCACAATTCCATTTAATCTTCAGGTTGTACATACTCTTGGGGAGAGATGAAGCACTAAGAAAGCAAAATTGTAGTAAAAATAGCCTTTCTGTTCTAGTTCTGTTAGCATCATTTTCTTGGGTGGAAATGAACTATCATTTTCTCTTTTTCAGTGTGTTCTTGTAATCCTCTTATTTCCTCTCACTATTTGTCAGTCCATTTTTCAGAACACTTTTCATGACTGTAGCTTTGATTCCAGTGGGATCTTTGACTAATCTGCACGAAATGCATGCATCGATAAAATTAGATGAGAGGTATAATGAACACAATACTCTTGCAAGTCTCTTTAATATTAAAAGTATATTGAACAAAGACATCAAAAACTCAGAAAAGTATGGGTTGTAGAACAGTGTTTCAACAAGCTTACTTCTAATAACAAAATATATGCGCAATGCAATAATAACTTTTAAAGAAATCAACTTCCATTAACTCACTCTCTCCATTAATACATGGAACTCATCAATTGAATTAAAGTTTGGAAACTGGCCAGCATGAAGAAATGTTTTGCATGCACTTACATGTATTAGATGTTTGCACAAATTTAGCTGTCACGATGAAGCTCTAATTAAAAAGAAAATCAAGAAATTAGTACTCCTTTCCTAAATGTCTTTAGAGCAGATTGAATCAACAGGTCTCACTAGCAAATGTTAGTAAAATAACTGGTAGAATGACTCACGCCAGTGAGACAGACAATGAAGTATCATTATCCAAATTTTGAAGAAGAGGAAAACAGAATTGAAGGAAGCCTAAGGATCCAATCCAGATAAGTTCCAGTTTTCTCCAAGTTTGCAGCCATTAAAGGGAATTGAAGATGCTCATTTCTTTGTTGAAATTAATTGCCACAAAACATTGTTGGTGCCAAAATATTAATGGGTTCAAAAAGCAATTGAAAATATAACTGAAAGAAAGACTATTAATTAACCACAGAGATGTGGTTCAGGCTCAGGAAATTTAACAAGATGAGGAAGCATCACTGTATTCTTCCCCTGCTCTTCTATTTCCCTGCTTATCCAGGATATTGGGTAATATGAACACTTTTGTCTGACCCAGTGTAATCATTCTTATGTTCTTGTTATGATCTGTACCTCCTCAGAGAATCTATGCAACGTTTCAACGAATTTCAGTTCTGGGGGGAAAGAAAAAAAAAAAAAGATGCAGATCAAGTGTCAACTGAGTTACCAGGAGTTGTTTTCTGCCTTGCGAAGGGCTTTCTCTATAAATAATTGCACACCAAGCACGCAGCAAAGTAAGCTTCTAGGGAAATAAATGATCCAGGAACATTTTTACTATATCAAGATTACATACTCCAGGGATTTAGCTGAAGCAAAAGGATTTGCATGTCATGAAGATCCTGAGAAACCTCTCAGCAGAAACATGGTTTTCTTTCTTTCACATGGTGTGTGGTCCAGCAGCTGCTGCTCAGTACTTGTATTTTTCAATAATCCAAATTATCGGAAGGCACTAAGTAGTCTGAAAGCCAGTATGTGTATTTTTTAAGGGCAGTCTTGGAGGAAACGGCTATTCAGAAAGGTTAGGCAGTGCTCCCATTCTGTCATTGGAAAGCCAGGCGTTTGTAGCACACAAATGAGGATAACACTTCCAGATTCAAAAAGTGATGCAAGTATTCAGACTTGCTGCAGATCATGATGCAGGATAACATAATGGGAGCTTTTTAAGCATACCTTTGATTCCATTTTGTTGCCTCTTCTGGAGACCATAGGCATGGCACAGTTGGTCAACACTGCTTGATGTATTGGCAGTTCTTTGACAGGTCTGGAAAACCGGTATAATGTGGGCATTATTCACCTCCATTTGCTTTAGGTCATGCATTATTCTCCAGTTCATGGCTTCATAAAGCTGTGGAATAGCCTTTCTCTAGGAGAACTCGTGAAAAAAGAACATAGTAAAAAGGGTTAGATGTAGCCATAAATATGATAAATGGCTTGCTAGAAACTACATTAAATAGCAGCAATATCAGTCCAGAGATGAGTTCTGCAACATTCTTATGGCAAGCCTGTGTGGATGGATGATTCACTATGTGCTTGCTTTTCATGGACATCATTTAATGGAACATCCTGTGTCACTAGTCATTTGCACTCCAACTGCAGAAGACTTGCGTGTTGCTGTTTAACATTTCATTGCACTTTCCTCATTTGCCAGACCTCTGTTAAAAGATGGGAAAGGAAATCATTTGTGGTACAACTTGTGCCTCCCACTCCTTTCTGTAGTTCTTTATCCAGACTCCTTTGACTGCCCCTGGTTTTTTTTGTTTGTTTGTTTGTTTGTTTTTAGTAGATTCTATTTCCTAGTCTTTGTCCAAAGATCTGTTTCTTTTCCAGTGTGCTTCTCTGCATTGTAATTCCCCAGTCAACAAGTCCAGGTGCTCAGCTCAGTGCTGAGTCCTGCGGCAAGATCCTGAGTGCTCAGACACAAACGATGCCCATGTTTTGTGCAATGGCTCCATTTTCACAGCACTCCAGGGAGCCTCACTGAAAACTTGCCTAGCACATCATAGGCTCATGAAGCAACTGCTCCCTGTCTATACAGAGTTACGCTGTAGAGAGTTAGTCCTTGTCAGAACTCTCTACCATCCTGGCCCACTGCTGTGTTTAAAATTAAAAGGAAATCTACATAAAAAACTTAATAAAAGGTCGAGTTCCCATCAGGAATGCCTCCTGCTGTATTTTGTCTTCTAAATACAAACTTCAACTATTGGTATACTATAAATAAAGAAACTCACATATCCTGTCAAAGAACATTTACTTGACAGTAAAAATTACAGAGAGGAAAGAATAAAATGGGATAGCAAGCCTCAGTGATGAAAGTAAACTGAAGTATTACTGATTAGAGACTCCTGTGGAAAAAAAGTTGTAATAAGGAAAGAAATAGCACTTCCTTTGACAGTGATAGAAAAGATTTGAAAAGGGTAACAAAAAGTCTACTCTCAGGATGACTTTATTACCATAATTGATAAGTCTGTTCTATGAGATCATAGCTTATTTGGGGATTTTTGTCTAAGAGTTGCTTGCAGCAATGCATCTCATTCAGCCCCTTAGACTTGCTGATGCACCAAACTTGACCCTGTGTCTTGGAAATGTATTCACTATCAGTCAAGCTTGTTCACATTAATGTAGACCACTTTTGTTTATCATAGTGATATCCCTCATTTATATTTATTACATGCTCCCTCCTTTAGTTGAGCTTTGACCTCAGATTGACCCAGATGTGTGTGCACTGTACACTGAGGTACTGTTACTTTTGTGGTTAACATTGACTGAAAAGCGGACCTGAAAAGACACTTGGGGCCAAGCTACATGAAAAAAAAAAAAAAAGAAAGAAAAAAGAAAAAAAAAGCAGAACAGACATATCAAATTGCAGTTAAATCCAGCCGCATTATTTACAACACCTCAAACAATATTTTTACGCCTCAGGGCATTTATAGCAATTACTCAGTACAGAGCATATATTATTTTAGCCCCTCATTATAACAGATTTGACAGCTTGTATTATAGCTCAGTAATCATCACTGAAGCTATCCTGGGACCTTGTCTCACTGTTTAGAGGTGATGTGAGAAAGCTTCAGCCAGTAATCCCAATTTGTAAAACCAGCAGGTTTTATTTGGCTCCAATTACTTTCCTAACATACCTTCAGTGATGTATAAATAAATAAAACAGACATGCCTTAGTGTTCATGCTGTAAAGCTATATGAGAGCATGCCGTACAGGTCTGGGCTGACCGTTGCAGCTTGGGATGTGATTCAAGCCCCTACCTGAGTGTGCTATGCTGGGAGAATTTGTCAGAGTAAAGAGGAGAGAGAAATTCTCCATGCTCTCTTTTTGGTAAGGTTTTATCGCATTCAGTCTGTGGGAAGCCTGCTTCCTGCTTCTTCCAGACTATGGATATAACAGGACAATTGCTAGCAACCAAGTTACTGAGGTGTAAGGAGTTACCAGCTGGTAAGATAAGCTATGTTACCTAACTGCATGAATGCTCCTTGTCTGTTACAAGTGAGGAGTAAAATGTGTTAGCTGAAATCATGAAGGTGGTTTGTATTAGAAATAAATATTTTATTTCAGTAAGCCTCATCTCAATGTTACTTACACAAAATGGCTAATGTCACCCTTGTGGTGGTTTAAGCTAATGCTTTTTTGTCCCACCTGTGTATTAGGTGACATATCCACATGTAGCCAGCCACTACAGCTCAGTGACAAATGGCAGCCTACTGAGCTATGGAATCTCAATTGTTTGTGATCTCAAGAAATGTGTAGGCTTTAAAATTAAGAGAACTGAAGCCTTTGGCAAGTTTGAATAGGAATCCCATATCCATAACTTGAATTGTTTATGGATTAAGGAATATGAGCTCTGTAGTGGAGGCTGGAGAACACAGGTGTGACATTGTTGATTCAGCTCAATCCACTTAGTATATGGGCTACAACACCAAGCATCATTTTTATCTATTAATCTATTTATTTATCTATTTATTGAGTTCTTTATCTTGGCCATAGTAGGAGGTTTACTGCTGTAGGACAGGAGAAGTCTATTAGTAAATCTAATGTGGCTTTTGTATTTGATTTTCCACTCCTACATGTTTATAGCTTTTATTTATTGGCTAGCAAAATACTTGAAGAAACTGGTGCTATGCTCTTTGGAAATATCTTAGTCTACTCAGGTTCAAGTTCTTTCTCCTTGTGCACAATGGCCAATTTGGTGTATGACTACAGCTCCTGCAAGGGCTTTAGGCTTCACAGATGGCCAGGATCTATAATACAAATAATAGGAGAAAGTAAAGAAATGGAGACATTTAACTGTTAGAGCCCATTTCTTAAGTGTAATCTTAGGGGTCAGATTCTACATCACTCTGCATTGTATGCACTTAGTTACACCAGTGGAGATTGTAAAGGAAATGTAATTTGCTTCCTGCTCAATACAGCAGCGCTTTACAATATCAGACACTGCTGTAAGGGGCTACTGAAGAATCATGCCAGAAGGTTTTTTTTTTCCTTATAAATGAGGAATGGTCTCCTGAAAGAAACAATACAAGTGTAATTGCCTGGACTTTCTCTCTTTAAACGAGCACTGGGAAAGACTTGAAAATGTGTAGTGGTCTGGTGACCCGGGAGTCTTCTCCAAGCTCTAATTTCTGTGATCAAGAAGAGGAGGGGTGTAGATGGTATTGAATTACGCCCGAGGCACAAGGATTCCTGGAGCTGATCACCTCTCCCAGGAAAACATCAGTCTAAAAAGTTTCCCAATACTTCTTACTAACAAGTTTGACAAGTGAAATTCAGGAGTTTCTCTGAAGTCTTGCTGATGTTGTTGATAATATTTGTTATCACAAATATCAAGCTTCTGTCCCAGTTGCTTTATTATTGCACTTCTCCTGTGTGACCTTCCACCAGATTACTAGTTTGCAGTGGTCTGTGATACTTCAGAGGGTTCAGCATGAGCTTCCTATGGTGACAGAACAGTAAATAATTAGAAATCCCCTATCTCTGCAAACAATATGGTAGGCAGTACAAGGCCCCTTAATATGACTCCTTTCTGGAGTTGCTTTCAGCCTGGTTTTCCTCTTGAATCTTTGACCTGAGCAGCTCAGACTGAATGCTTGGGATGCTTTTTTGATAGGTTTTTGGGAATTCAAGTGCTTGCAACCTGGGGAACTCAGGTACCAAAGACTATAAACCTACCTTTGGAAACATTAGATATATTCAGATACTCCTTTCAAATCACATGATAAATAAGGTCTCTTTCATTGTCCACTTGACTCTGGACAATGTTGTCGATCTACTGGTTGACTCTTCTTTTCAAGGATTCTGATTACATATTAAATCTCTTGAACACTTCTTTGAAAATTCTGAGCAAACAGCAGGGAAAGGAGGAGGAGAATACTTCTTTAATAATCATGTCTTAAAACACGATTTAGCATGGTGGTGAAGAACTTGAGAATCTGCTTCCCCTCTGCTTTTCTGTTAGATGGCCATATACATCTATGTAAAGTGGGTGCTGAACCCACTGTCCACCACGGTAGCATTTTAAATTAGGTGTGCTTTGCATGGGTTTCCATAGTAGAGCAAAGCAGAAGCCTTGGAGGACAAGTGTATGTGTGATTTTGAAGAACAATATTAGTAATTGGAATTTTTTTAAAATTAGATTTGCTTTCCTCACATCCCAACAATAGCGCAGCCTGCTCTCCTGTTGCTGTCACTGACTGGCTATAACAGATGGTTTCAACTGTTTTTATGGGGTCTTCTCAGATCTGACAATATCTTAGAACCAGGAAAAGCACAAAAGACATTATTATTTTATGGTGCTTCCTTAATTCTAACTGTTATCAAAGCTTCAGTAACTGTGTCTGTATCATTTTGGCAAGCTAATACAATCAACCGCATTCTTTCAGCTCACCTACTTTCAATATGGGAATATCATGTTCTGATGAAATTGTTAACCATTAATATGCATGGTGTTGAAATATTAACCCATTTTGTCTCTCCAGGGCATTATAATCAACAGATTGAGAAGGACTTAAAATGTATGTGTGGAGATTGCTACACAACATATCACACCAACCGGTGACTCAAAACATGCTCTGAAGAGACCCATTGTTTTAATGTATAATAAGTATCTGGAATGAGAATTAGAGATGGAGTGTTTAGCGATCTTTCACAGTGACACAGGAAGATGTGAAAAAGACAGCTACTGCTGCACCATTAATTGTTTTATCCTGGAAGACACATAAGTTATAATGGAAGTACCATAATGAACTTACCGCATAGATGAGCTAATGGAAAAGAACTCCCACCGAAATACGTTATGCTAATCTCCTTGTTCTCATCTCTCTTATGCTTCTGTACAAACACCAATCTTGTAGCCCTCACCTGTCTTGCCATTTCCTTTCTTAGTCTGGAAAATAAATTCTAGTGTGAAAGACAAACCTTCGGTGAGTTTCTGCATCTCCCCAAATCACTACATTGGCAGATATATGAAAGTCCGCTTCTGTCAAGAAAAACAAAATACAACAAAACACTTTTCCAACAGCCAAAAGATTGTAGTTCTATCTCTAATGTTGTTTGCCTGTAAGAGGAAAAGGACATCTGCCATCAACTTTCTCATTGAAAGGCTGAGCTATAAGCCAAAATCAAAATTCTTGAGTTGTTAGCTGCTTTGTTTGGGTGTTCTGGTTTTTTTGGTTTTGGTTTTGTTTTTGTTTTAGAGGATGGTGGCTATCAATACTTAGCCTCAGCAATCTGTGTGTACCTTTAGGCTATTTTTTGTCTGATTCCTTGCAAAAAGTGGATAAGGTGAGCATCCTAGGGATAATAAACCAGAGATACAAAAGGTCTCTATCTTGCTTGCAAGTTTCCATCTCCGCGAGATACTGGGGTGGCGAGATAATCCTGAGGAAAAAAAAAAACAAAACCAGTAAATCATAAGGAATATCGCAGTTTGAACTTTTTTGTCTTTCATTTATCTGATAATGCTTTAGATGTGTAGAGATACCATTATTTCTGGAATGTCCATGACACACAGCTCTGATAATTAGAAGAGATATCTTGCCCTTAACCTCTCATTTTCACAGTGAGTGTGTTAAAATGAAGCCTTACCCAATTGTTAAGTCTAGATATTGATTATTTCAAGCTGTATATGGGCTAATATTGTTTCCTTGTGGATAGACTAATGTTTTTGTCCACAACAAAGGACAAACAGATGTACAGTTTTTCTTCAGAGCTCAGAGATTATTTTTCAGAAGGAAACTGGACAAAATAACTTCTACTACTGTTAAGCAGTTTCTTTCTTCCTTTTCTTTATTCTCTCATTGGAGGGACCAGTTATAACACAATACTTCCATTCTTACCACATGAAAGGTAGAGAACAGCTGCTTCCATGGAGAAGGAAACACATGTTTTGCAGAATAAAGAAAGCTTGTGCACTTTTTATTAAAAACTGCATTTTACAACTGAAACATCATCTGCAGATGGAACAGCTGATATGGCTGTTTTGCTGGTTGTTAAAGAGTTTATCCTACATTAAATTGACTCCCATGGGTTTAATTTTTCAGTGCTGTTACAACCACCAACCTTTCTTATTGAGAAGGTCAATAGGCACAATATGAAGTCTTGTAAATCATTGCCTTGCTATTTTTGTAACATATAATGTGACCTTATTCACACACCTTAAAAATTATAAACCAGAGCACATACTGTATATCAAACAAATAAATCAGCTGCTATAAATACAGTCTTCCTTTTGGTTCTGGACAGATTAATTCTACAACATTTCATACATTTTAAATTGTTTTTGGCTTCACAGGCAAGGTCTGCTTTTGTATTCAGAAAGCAAAGACCCTGGATTTAATCTGTTTAAAAAGCTTAAGAGAGCCGAAGTGACCCTGAAAGCATATTTTAAAATGATTCCACTAAAAGCCTTAATGACTATAAACATTAAATAAATTAAGTGATTATATGGAAAAAAAAAAAGCTAGTCAGCTGATAGAAACTTTTAAAGTGAAATTTTGAGAAGGAGAAGGAACAAAGAGAAATAAGCACAATGGTGACCTGATAGCCTATTTAGTGCTCCAGAGATGTTTTTCCCTCCGGTGTATTTACTACCCATGCAAACTGAAAGTCTTGATACAGCATAGGGGGAAACCGAGTCACTGAGGAATTTTTTTCATAATGGACAACTGCAGTGTTTTAAGAAGAAATTTTTTTTTTTTTTTAATCAGAAAATATATCAGAGTTTCCTCAGCTGTTCAGCAAAGCAGCATATTTATACCTCATGTTCTTGTATGGTTTCCTCCATGCCTATTACCATCTGCATTAAGGTACGTCTCAGGCTCATGCCTACAGTCCTCAAGCACCAGCCTCCCAACAAAGTCAATAGTGAGCAACAGATGTCCTTGGTCTTGCTTAGTATCCCAATAATTTTGCTAGTTCTGAGGGGTTCTGCCCCCACTGTCGGAAGAAAAGGCATTGATCAGAGGCATTTGAAAGGGAATGTATCTAAGAAAGGAAAAAATCTTAATTAAGGCAATACAGCTTTTTAAAGTGAAAAGCTGCAAAAGCTCTGAAACCTGTGAGACTTTATGTTTCTGCTGTGCCAGTTCTGCCCTGCAGAAGAGATTTCTCAAACACCACTTGATCATGGTCTAAAAGAGAAGTGACTCCAGCCTTGGAAACAGGCAATTTGGGTAGAGGAAAGGAGCGGGTGTATTTGAGTGCAAGAGTGTGTTTGTATGGTGTCCGCCTTGCAGGTGTCTTTCACAACACCAGCAAACTCCACCTTGTGGAGCTGAACTGACGACGAGCTGCCTCTTGAACTTCAGCTGGGTGAGTGTCCTATGAAGGTTTCATAACTGTTCCTGTGACGAGGTCATTCTGTTACTGATTATGCTGAAAAAGTTTAGGGTGAGAATTTGCCCTTTATAAATTTACATGTTTTTAAATATTTTAGCATGTCTTCATCAGCTTGTTGTTCTGATGATTCCTTTTTCCTTCCTTCCTCTACTTCCCCAACCTCAGGATTTTTCCATGCTAAAATGAACATTCATGACTCATGCTCACTGCACTTTCCAAGGACTCTGAGAGACACTGCTCTGAAATTCCAGCGAAAATCTGGAGTAAAACGACACAGAGGTTGTTAGATCAGCAATGGTCCTGTAGGGTCCAAGCCACCTGGGAAATGCTGCTTATTGGGGATCTAACCCTTGCCCTAGCTCAGTGAAAGAACTAAGATTGTATACAGCTTCCTGCACTGTACTTCCATCCTTGTACAGGGCCACCAAAATCTGAAATGACATGAAATGCATTCCCATAAGAAGTGTTGGATAGATCTATAGGTTCTGTCTAGGCAGGCAGCCAAGTTGTGATCTGTAAAATTCCCTCATACAGACTTGCGTTATTTCTTCAGAGAAACCCTTTCTCTGGTAAATTACAACTGACACTCTCCTACAAAAAATAGTGATCAAACTGTGATGTAGCTATAATTACCTTCTGTTTTAGGGAAAAGAGACTGCTTCTTCTCTGTGGTTCACTTGATGTAAGGGCCAAAAAGTTTGAATTCAATGATCTCATGATCAAGTCAGGTCTGCCTGCACTGAATATTCTAGTCATTTTAATTCATGAAAATAATCTGTATGCTCACATTTACTTTTTTTTCAGGCAGCAAATTCCCTTTGATTCAAACATCTAAGACTTTTCCCCTTCCTTTTCCTCCACCTCTTCAGGGAGCTTCCCCAAAAGAATTGTCAGATCAGCCCTTCAACTCCTTGCATGTTCTCTACAGTTCTTCCAAATATGTAAAGTAGACCTGGATCCCAATCTGATTTATGTCCTATATTTCATTTCAGAACATGTTTAGAGGGTGAAGCTGTAACACAAAATGCTGGGAGTTAGTGAGTTATGCTGTGCATTATAGACCTGGAAAGTATTTTCCTCTTTTTGTTACATTTTAAAATATATATTTCACAAAAAAATAGAAAGATAAAACTTACTTTGCTGAATGCATATGGCTGAAAAGCACCAAATAATCTTGTTTCTGAACATCATCTGAAACGATCCTGAAATTTAAATGCAGATATCATGTTTTTACCATTTCTAAAGTATACTTTTTTCCTGTGGCATTCTCATTAGCTATCAGCATACCATTTGTTGCCTGAATCTAAAACAACAGACACTTAAAAATAAACACCTATGCGTTTTTCATTTGACAGTCTAACTAATTTTGATTGCATTCATAGGTGTTCAGAGAAGGTGTTTTTATGAGAAATGGAAATTATAATGTATACTTGAAAGAAGTAATGAACAGCTCACAACTACAGCCTTTTCCCAGGCCAGGCTCTGTACAGCCTTATGTCAAACTGGTGGGTCTTCTCCACCGCCCAGGAACGGTCGACGAGGGTATGATGGACGGAAAGGGATCGTGAGGAAACGGTAACACAATATAATCACCATGGTGGGAAATGGGCTTCCTGTGCCCACTACACCTGCAAAACTGGGATCAGCTGCATTGTCTTCTCTCTATTTGTTTTCCTTTTTTAAGAGCAACACCCCCAAAGAGAAACCCAATCCCATAACGCTGATACCGTTCAAGTTTTTATTCCAAACAAACCCGAAAGTTTCATTTTGGTACAAAAACAGTACCTCAATTGACAACATAGCCTACTAGTTTTGAAGCTAAGATTACTTGTGGGGACTTAGAATGAAGTGCATTTGTAAATATAACTACAGTAGGCAATAATGAAAAGTATTTCACATATCGGAGTTTTGCTTGAGACTGTCAGTGGAAATTTTGACAGTGTTCTAACAATATAAAATCTAACACATTCTAGTAAGCCACAGTATTTCAATTGTCTCACATAAAAATATTAAATATGTGAACAGTTAGTACAATAATAAAACCCTAGGTAAGCATTTTTGGTAATATAAACAAGGAAAATCAAGATTGGATCATTTATTAATTAACAGAACAAGAAGGATAATTGTCTTAATCAAATATCCTTTAGAAATATGTTCTATATAATGAAATATGCATGTTTTGTATGATAGAAAAATGTTTCCATTTTCTATTCATATTTTTACTGATAATGAAATATCCACAATCCAGCAATAAATAGTCACGTAAGTAGTTATGTATTTGACTATCTTAACTTCAAGATTTTTAGAGGTCCACAATAATTATATGGCATATTCATTTATTTTTCTATATTAAAGAATACGCAGCTGACTTTGAATGACATTAACAAGCCTGAAAGCTTGTTCAAGCTTTCAAAATATTTCTAAATATTAAAATACTTGGTTCTTACAGCTTTTTTTTAAAAATAGAAATTCAGGAACACTGGGGTTTTCCATTGAAAGTAGATGTTCTAATACATATGGTGATGCTCCTAGATAATTATGTAATTTAAAATGTAGTTCAGAATCTGAACTAACCTGCCCTCTCTAATCCGTGATTCAAAGGATGTTGGATGTTAAAAGAATTTCGTTAGCTGAAGCAATGTCATATTGATTGAGCATAACAGTCTTTTGGGAAATTTCTCAGATGTTTAATCAAAACAGGAGCTCCCAAGGGCACAGGAAGTTCCCGTTCTGCCCTGCTGGTAGTGGAGACCACTATGAGGTCTTTTTACACATCCAGGCAAAGATTCACAACATGTATTTTATGCGGGTTTCTGAAATGATAGAGTGCTGAAAAAATCCTATTTGCTCATTCTTTGATTTCCGCCCCAGTGATTTACAGGTATCAGTGGTGTGGGACGTGGAGCAGCTGTGCCAAGGTGTGGGGTCAGGGGTTTCGCAGAGATCCGTCTCTGCCTCTTCTCGCCAAGCCTCTGTGCAAACCCAGGCTTAACCATGTGGGGAAGCCCCTTGTGAGCCTCTCAGGCAAATGGACATGGCCCATATCCCCATTTTTCCCCCTCTGTCTCTCTCTTGCTTGCACTCCTGAAGACATACATTCCACACTGAAATAATGCTTGAGAAGTTCTGTGACTTTACGCTTTCTCATCCCATGAGGAAATCAGCTTTCCTGTGGACACATGCCTTCAGTCACAGCTGGACAAGCTGGAGCTTGCAGGTGGTGGAGCTGAGGGTTCCTCTCTCCCTTCCTGCATCTCATGGGCAGAGACAGCTTTTCCAGTGGCTTGTGGCCGTGCCAGTCTTCCTCCAGCAGTATTTTTGCCTTTTGGAACTCCATGCTGTGTAATCATTAATTACTGCAGTGCTTCATCAGGGAAAGCTGGGCCAGGGAGTGCATGCTATGGTGAGGTGCTACAGCAGCAGAGCTTGCAGTGGCCTTCAGTCAGGAGAGCAGGGGAGACGGGGAGAGCCCAGCAGACCTGTGCCGGGGCAGCCGTGCTGCACACTGCTGCAGAACGAGTGGGATGTGTTGAGGGAGTCTTTCTCTCTCACCTCTGAGAGAATTCAAATCAGCACTGCACAGCATCAGCTGAGTATTACTTAGGACCTATACGTGCACGGCTGGAGTTGTGATAGCATTCTCAAAAGCAATTTTTGTTTTATTTATTTTTAGCTTCATGAAAGGTGTCCCATTGACTTATCTCGGTGCAATTTAATAAAATGCACATGGATCTGTCTCTTTACAAATGCAAAAGACAGAGAGATCATTGGAATGGAGGTCCCCAGCAACTCCCCCTCCCCTTCCTGGAGAAAGGCGACATCCTGCACTATGCTGGAAAGGCGGCTGAAGTCTTTTTGCCTCCAAATGCACCAAGGCCTCTTGCTGCAGAAGGGCTCTGCTGCCACTGAAATAAGAGGACTCCCAGTGCCAGCGCTTCACCTGACCCCAGTTGCTGTGGAAGATCCTGGGGTAGAAAGTGGGATCCCAGACAGCCAGGCCCCAAGCTATATTTGCCTTTGTCATGAGTAGGGGCAGCACTTCCTATTGCATCCAAGACTGATTTAAAACAGCAGGCTTGCATTTCATTGCCTAAAATGTGATTCAGGAAATTTTGATTTTCAAAGATGCTGAGCAGCTGCAGCTTCCACTGGATCTCAAAGGGCAGTAGCCACTGAGGAGCTGCAGGAGTACATCAGCCTTGAAACCCAGCCACCTACTTTTTGAACTGGGCTTGGATTTTGATGCTTCCTTGAGGGAACCAGCGTTAAATTAATATGGCCTTTAACCTTGAACTCCGTGTTTCAGTTTTGCCTTCCATGAAGCAGTGATAACACTTACCTATGGTATTTCAATTATAATCTGGAAACAGCTCTGAAATGCACCATGAGCTGCATCATTGCGTAACTGTACATTTTTATTGTGTTTGTATAATCAACAACAATATAACATGCCATTAAGGACACAGTAAATTCCTATTCTACTGATTTCTTTCCTTTTTCTTGAGTAAGCTATGCATTATGATATATACATATGTGTATTAAAATGCCCTTAAGAAATAAAATAACATGTGAAACTCATTTTTTATTTCCAGTAAACTTCATAACACTTTTTCAGATTCCATCCTTTGGATGGATTGCTAGTTTATCTTATATGTGAGAAATGACCTTATAACCTATGTGTGACAGTTTCTTAGGTTTTATTAAGTGCCCTGCTCACTGGTAGCATTGGGGCATTACTCACAGATATTTGTGTGCTACTATGAAAAGCCAAGGAAAATTATTATTATTCTATATTTACCTATGGTGTCTTCCTTTTGCACATGTTACTTAGAAGTATCTTGCACCAGAGTATGTTTGCTTTTAAATTGGAAAAAGAAAATAGGTGGCTTTTTTCTCTGTATTTGGCTCTGGTGCTCTGTGCTTTGGAACAGGCAGCTTTCATTTTTGAAAATAGTTTGCTATCTCTTTATTTGGCTCCTGTTTAAAGGAATATTTTTATGTGGAAGCTGCCTCCTGCACAAACAATGAGGTAAATTAATTTCCATGCAGAGTTCAAGGAAAGCTGTCAGAAGAGGAGGAAGCACATAGCTGGTGTCAGTCCTCCGAAGGATTCCTCTGCTGGAAATCATGGATAGAACTAAACCTAGATGAGTTTACAAATAAGGTTAATTTTAAAAATGATTCTAAAGGATTTTTATTACTATGATTATGAGAGAGGTTTAACGTAACTTTTCCTATTCTCAATCTCAAATGCCAGCAATAATGACACCATCCACAAGAATGATATTCATTTTAGTGCCCTGGGGCTGTGCACTCTCCTCACCTGCTTTATCTCTGCTGATTTTAATTCAGGCATTAGGTGCAATATGATTGTCCTTGCACAGGACAGAAGCCTTTGCACACATGCTGGCTTTTCTGAAAGAAGTTAGGAGTCTGTATCTGAAAAGGCACCTTTGGCCAAGGTAGTGTCCACAGCAATGAAACTGCCAGATGTTTTATAAGCACCACTGACGTAAGAATATTGGAAAGGATAACGCTCTAAATCACAAATGGGAGCTTTGGCTGAAGACAAAATGAAATGAACGATTAGTATTCCTGGCATAATGGAGTAAAGCAACAAAGAGTGCTATAGGTGCTCTGTATTATTAAAAGGCATTGTGATAAGGTTTCTTCTGCAAACACAAAGGCAGTATTATGCAGAGCAGGGTTTTCATCCAATTTATTTTTCATGCCTTTTATTGACAAATAGCTAATGAGAATTACTCACATTTCCACTGTATCTTATCAAGCATTGCTAATAAAAAGCCCCACTGTTCCACACATAGGTTGTGTCATTTCATAAAATTTTCAGTAGCCTATGACTTACTAAATAAAGTTGTCACTCAAGCCTCATTTCCCACCCGGTTGCGAAGAATTAAAATGGACACTGAATTAATGCTGAATATTGTCTGTGTTTGATGAGGTCTCTGCAAGATCTCTGTTCTGCCACCTTTAATGCACTCTGCTTGAGGGACTTACCTGATTTCTTATTCTTTCCAGGAAAAGATGAGATATTACAAATCTGTCCCTGGCCTCATCTAATTTATGCCTTTGAAATGTTTTCTTTTTTTTTTTTTTCCAGGAAAGAAGAGAAATAAAAAAAATAGAGAGATCCATCACTATGTTACTAGAATTCAAGTCAGAGTTACCTGCAAAAACAGAAGAATAGGTATTGTGTTTTATTTGTTCTGTATTTGAAATAGTATAACTGAAGCTTTATTTTACTCAGTATTATAAGTAGGTGTCATGGACTCAGGAAAAAATTAAAAATCAGCCTAAAAGCACTGGGATCTTTTCATGAGATCTGTGAGTGCAGAAAGACACAGTAACTGCAATACAGTATTTACAACCTTGTAAATTCGTATGTTGCATTTCCATTTTGCATTTGCTATAGAACTGTATAATACAGTGGGACAGCTGTAACCCTGTATTCAGTTCCTTAAACTTTTTCTTTATAAATGGTTCATGCAATTTGCATGTGCTGAACCTTTCACACCTTCGCTACTAATATTGCAAGTTCTCCCTAGTTTACGGGTGGAAATGCCCAGGTTTGTCTTCAGGGCTGTTCTGTTGGTATGGAATGCTTCGATGTGCGCAGGATGCAGATGCAGAACAGCAGCCAGGTCATCCACCTCCAATGGGCTCTTCTTGAGCCAGTGAATACAGCATCTTGTAAGGACTCCTCCCTTAGATGCAGCAACCTGGCAACATCTCCTACAGCAGAGGATTCATGCGTGGCGTGGGAGGTGGGAAAATGCGGGCAGCAGAGAGATTTAAATCTGGTCTCACGTTTCCTCTGGGTGGGTCCAAGAACTGAGATATTGCATGAGGAAAGGAGATCTGTTCTTTCACCCGGGTTTTGTAAGACAAGGCTGGCAAAGCTGTATGTGCAAGGAAAAGGCTCAGATGAGCCCAGAGGCATTTCCCTGATGTCCACTCTGAAGCACCTGCACCTCTGAGAAGGTCAGGGTTAACAGTCACCCTTTCTTTTGCACACCTATTGGCTAAGTTATCCAAGTTCCCATGCAGAGCTTTAGATGTCATGAATGCTGGTAAGACTCACCTGGAAGTTCCTGGTCTCCTGCGAAGAGGTGGGATCCATCAGCAGCGAGACCTGCCAGCAGCAGATGGAACATGCCCTGGAGGATGCATTCAGCATGTTGCCACTCCTAAGTGCTTATGTGGCTGTAGCCTTTTGTCTCCATTTTCTAATGCCTGCACCACCAAACACCAAATACCACGTGTCATTTTTATACTATTTACTCATATGCTATGTTTTTTATAGCCTTTTCTCCAATGCAGATTTCCTGAATAACATCTGTCCTGTCTGTTTGCATAGGTGAATTTCTTGTCTCCTATTGGTCCTGTTTACTTAATAGTTACAGACTATTACTGGGGTCTCAAAACCACCCAAAACAGAACAAGAAACCATTAACATTCTTCAAGGACAAATTATGTGCCGGAATCCAGGATGCTTTGCTGTGTTTCCGTAAAATGAGCTGTCACCAATAAGATGGCTATAAACCATAGCACTATTTTTTAAGCTGTTGCATCCTGAAAAGACCATGCACTATTGATGATATTTATGTATTTATTTGATTATTAGCAACATATGGACATTTAATAAAAATCCTTCCAGCTCACAGTGGATGCCATCTTTTTAGCATTGTGCCTGCTACTTACAAGTTATTCCCTGGTTATCTCCCCTGAATTCTCACAATGAAGTACAAAGTCTGTCTTGGGCCACATCTTTTTCAAACATGTTAAAAGCATACTGAAGTAAGCACAGAATTCATATTGCTGTGCATGACTGGGATGAGCTATAACTATAGTACTAGATTAGCCAGGCTTATGATTTACTCTGTCAAAAATGTTACTTTGTTATAGGCTTTTGTTTTATTTGGAGAGCTTGCTATAGGAATCTTAACAGTAGCTCTCAATTACTGCTGCATTATAGAGTGTAGGCAATCTCACCTAATAATAAAAATATTTGATGACACAGGTCTTCTTGTTGGATAATACACACAAGGGGGTTCGTTAACCATCCTGAGTTTTGCCTCAAGCTGTGTAAGTGCGTTGCAGAAGATATTAATTTCATGTGTTAATGTTTGTGTCATCAGATGTTCTTATTTACACATTGGGACCCTGCTAATTTGCACACTGTGCTTAGAAGCATAGTTTCTATGGGTTTGTTGCATTAAACATACAACTTCTTACTTCCATTAGTGAAGCCATCTTCTTAAGTAGTGTTTGGTCACATTTATTCAGACAAAGTTCAGAACTAGCTACTGCTTCCCCTTCCCCCCTCCTCCCCCCCTGAAATTTGACTGAGTTCAGCATACTGTAATATTAACCAGTCCTGTGGCACCGGGGGAGGTAAAGTGAGCCACGTGCTCACTGCAGAGAAATGTGCTCCCCAAAGAGCCTGTTCAGGGGAACTTGGCCAGGACACTGCAGGACTCCTTAGACGAGAGTCCTTGGGTGGAAGAGGTGAATGAAGCAAGATAGAAGTAGTGCTCTGCAGTCACTGTGAGAAGAGCTTAGTATGACAAGCAGTACATTTTGGAAGCCTGTGCAAATACTCTGTGTATGTTTGTGCTTGTGCACATGCTGCTTTTGTCATATCTTACTGAAGTAAAAAACAATGAACCCAGAGTATGTCCATATGGTCAAGCTTGTTTGCTCCCCAGAGCCCCTTCGTTTTTACACTGCCCTGGAAATTAATCCACAGCCTCTGAATCAGAACAAACTACATAGGTCTGTTGGGAGGCAAACTTGGACGCAGATCAGAGGGCAATGTGTGCCAGACACCTCACCCCAGTGAGGACACACGTGTGCAAATGTGAACTAAAGCATACAATGTAATTGGGGACCAGGACTTACATAAGGACAGTATGGACATATTTGGGAGCAAGCTGCACCAAAGTTACTTGCTGAATGAGACAATAGGGTGATCCTGGGAGTGAAAGGTCTAGGAAAAGGCAACCAGGAATGACACAGTGCTACAGTCCATTAAGATATAGGACCCGAGGGATGAGGAACTGAGTTTCCTGACTGGTGAGGGAGCTTTGCCTAGGTTAAAGGTGTGCACGCAATGTGAAAGGGTACGAGCAACGTGCATCTTCTGCACATCTTCTAAAAGAAGCCTTTTGCTAAAGCTAAAGAAGGTTTGGACTACATGGATCTACTGGGCTGGGTCCTAACAAAACAATCCGGACAGCTAAACTACAACAAACCATTTATTAGTCCACGTAACTTCTTAATAAAATACGTTAGGGCTGAGCCTGCAGTTCTCCTGATCCATATTTGGCTATTGCCTTAAACTGCTCAAGTGGTGCTTATTGGTTTCTTCTAATACAACTACCTGTAAAAGAAACAGTAACAGGTAACAAGGTTCCTTATCTTGATTTGTACTTTCTGTCACAACCCCTGGAGCTCCAAACATGATCTGGAGATAACTGGTCTCAGCAAATAGACAATATCCACACATGATTTGATTTTCATGCAGTCTCTAAGTAGAACTTGATCTGTGTTTGATGTGGTTCTCACAAAAGAGAGAATTAGTATGCAGCAAAGCGCAGGCACACAGAGAGCTGGACACTGTTCAGATTTAATGTTTCTCTGTTTCTAATTTATTAATCCAGTACAGATGCACCTGTTTCTTTTCAGCAAAGTCATATTCTCTTCCCAGTTTTCCACTTGCACTGCCAGAGGCACAAAAAGAATAGCTGGCTTGCCGAAGTGTACACCGTATTCATTGGCTGGGGAAGGATTAGGACCTAAAGCAGTGATAACCTTGTTTAAACACAGATGTATCCCTCCACTCTATAGCGGTGAAGCTATAAAAGCATTGTGTTTTATGTCGCCATTAATGTTTAGGCAGAGTGGATAAGAAGTTTTGTTAGTGAGGCAGAGAACAAGAAATCATAAGACACTAATTCTTCATGGTTCTGCCATGGGTTCCTGGTGTAACCTCAGAGAGGTTACGTAAACCATGGTTTTCAACCCTGGCCTCATGAAGATCTCCTGAAACCACCACCAGCTCTGCTTTACACCTACTTGACTCTACACTGGGTCTTAAGCATCCTATATGTGTAGCCCAGTACTCCCCAGCCTTACTGATTTTGTACAGATAGGCTAGCACATCCCCCCAGCACTTCACCAAGGCTGCTTGGAAAGAGAATTAAAAGACTACTTCTGGCAAGGAGCAGTACGACAGCTGACTGCCATGGCAGATTTTTTCTCTTTGTGCAGTTTCTAATCATCAGGTCAGGGATCTCTCCTTTACGCCTGTCCCCTGTGGTCTTACCAGAAACCAACAAGCCCAAACCAAACTCTTTTGAGATTATGTTTTAATGACCCTCTCTCCCTGCAGTGTGACTGAAATTCAGCTGAAATTGCCAGCTTCCCTAGTTTCAAGTATGAATAATGAGGTTTGGCATATCTTATCCTCCTTACACAATCAGAAAACACTTTTCTGCTTTTAAGTGTTGCATGGCTTTTATGAGGAGACTTTCAATGTCTGTCTGGGGATGGACTGCATCCCCAGATACTGTGTCTGAGGATGAGGGAATATGTGAGGAAAGCAAATCAGAGACACAAAATCTTCCAAGGGATTTCATTCAGTTAACATCCTTCCAACACTTCCAATACCAGCAAGAAGAAATCCTGTGTTCCGGCCAGGGCTTTGAGAGGCAGAGGGAACCCCGTGGCCACCTTTCTTGGGAAGGGAACTAGCTGCTGGGCCCCCAGCGGCCACCACCAGTGTAACTCTTTCCACCTTTTCAAGGTCAGTAGGTGGCATCCACCTTCTGCACCAGAGAAACCTGCTTGAGGGTGTCTCAACCAATGCCAACGGTGGGCAAAGCAAGAAAACAGTACAGAACACATGCTTTGTGCTTTGTCATTTGTCAGATATTTCTTGTGCTAATGAAATTGCAATTCATTCTGAGCAGGGATAGGATCAGTAAGCAAACTTACTGTGAAAATCCGTTTAAATATTTAGTTACTTTGGTTATTGAAATAAGAACTCTGAGCAATTAGTGAACCTATGTAACAGTCTTGTGGGGGAAAATACTCCGTGTATGGAATATATGGGTGTTCTGGGCTGCTGTGGAATAAATACAACTTTGCTCTAACATTGTAACTAAACAGTTTCTGAAAAATAACAGAATGAAGCATATTAAAAAAAAACCTTTACCCCAGGCTATTATAATGAAGAAAAAGTGTTCCAAATGTAAACTAATGAAGTACAAAGTAATGAATATTTAATTTGTATAATTTACCGAAGTGCAGTTAGGAATCCAAGCGACATTCTTCATAAGCACAGTGTTCATTAGGCCTCTACTGTAGCTTGCATACAATCATTACATTTTTTTTCCTGTATTACTATTACTATGGTATTACACAAAGGTGAATGAACATCTCATGAGAGTGTCTGGAAGGTTCAAGGGAAGAAAGGAAACGAGGAAGGTAGTGATGTCTATTAAATTTAAATAAGCTACCTGTTTACAGTGAAAAAAGATAAAAGACTAAGCACAGCAGAAGAGCAACTGAGAAAAGGAATAGAAAAGGTAATTGAGTTTTACCTTATGGGCTTCTTCACGTGGCAGTGTGAATATTATTGAATTAGCCCTATTACTATAAAGATTACACAAAAGCAGAACAGTGTGAAAGCTTGGTATGAAACTTTAACAATATCAATGGAGGTGAGATAAGTGCTACCAAAACTGTGCACAGGAATGTATCAGATAAAGAATTTCATGGTTTTTTTTTTTTTTTTCAATAGAACTGAACTACAGTGTGATGTGAATTTTAATAGGAGCCCACAGAAAAATGAAAATGTGAACAGCAAAAAAGTCCGTGCACAAAGGGAAGGATTGCACAGCCACAGCCTGTACAGTAAATATCAAGAGGTGAAATATTTGTATTAAAAGGAATGTTCTTCACACCATACCTTTACTTAACAGACTGTCCCTTGCCACATCCTCTCAGTCTCTAGCTTACGAAGTTGACTCTGGCTCAAGGTTGCATATTTACCTGAAATATGGATTTCACATTGTTTTATAGATTCAAAGTGAGAACTAAATGTCAGCAGATTTGAATTACCAAATTTGGATCTGAAAATTGTGGTTTTGTCTGACCACAGAAAATTGAACCAGAGCTTTGCACTGCTTCGCCCTCTTTTCCAACTCTTCCTTCCTCACACTCCCACCCAAATTTATACCTGCTCCTTATACATGATTTACATAATTACTGAAAGACGTCTCAATAGAATATTTAAATAATCTCTGGATTCATAGCAGAATACATGCATGCTCATTATTTCACACTTTTCTTCCAGAAGGTAGCGGGGACATCCTGTAAAAATAATTGACTTAAAATCAGGCTGCTTTTTCCACTCAGCATTGAAGCAGAAGCATGGGGCTGCTGGACAGCAGAAGTCATCCCCGCACCAGGCGTCCCAATTAACATAAGAAGTACTGGTGCCTCGGGCTGGCAAGGAAACTTAATCAGGTATTAAAAAGAACATGCTTGTGACAAAGTATGTATTCCAGCAGTGTAAATACGCAGCATGCCATGTTCAGTGTTTTGTCTTCCCGCTCCTGGAATGAAAGAGTAGATTGCCCTTGCCACAGGTCTCCACCGTCTGTTCCCGCACCTTGCTCAGTGCTGTAAGTCAGCAAAGCAGCCCAACCAGAAGGAGGTTCGGACAGCTGGCCAGGGGAAGCCCTGCCTGTCTGGTGGGACTCCTGCCCACCCAAAGGCAGAGCAGGAGGGAAGCTGCACAGCCCCAGGGAGCACAGCTTCAGGTGTCGGCATGGGAAGAGCCCAGCAGGGCGCTGGGCTCATGCCCGTCTGTTTGCCTGGCTGTTTGCAGAAGAGGAGCATGCAAATGAGAAGCCATGAGAAACTAATGGCAGAGGGTGAAAGTGGTTAAAAAAATGAAATTAGAGGAGAGATACAAACTACCATCTAAAAATAACCAGTGATAACTTCAAAATAACTAGATATGCATGGACAATTCTCAGGTTTCAGTGCGGTTATTTCTCTTGTTATCTTCAAGTAATTAAACAGAAAAATGAGTGATTTGCATCCTTTTATTCCTTGAAGAGACTAACAGCGATGCAATGCTAAGGAAGCTAAAGTGAGGCACATTACTTCTACTCACACTGAGACACAAAAGGACACTCATTGTGATACCGAAAACCAAAATGAGCTGAGTGCATCAGAGCAGCTCGAGCACAGGGATGTGTCAGTGACCACACTGCTCAGGGGTGTATTTGCCAGATGCTGAAAGACCAGTTTAACTAATTGCCTCAATTTACAGTGGCCTCAGATTCCACACACCTGAACCAATACCTCAAGCAATACCTCCCCTGTGAGGACAGTGCAGATTTGCTCAGGTAGGAAGCTGTGGTGGGTTGTCCCTTGTTTAAAATCGATGCAGTGGTATAATTTTCTGGGAACCAGACAACACTTTTGGTTTATAAACTACAGCATAATCCTACGAAACATTGTCCTCTGGGCATGCCAGATTTCATACGTGTCTTTGAAGAATTTCTGCAGGGACAGAGGCTGGAAGATGACCTCCATGGACCAGGTTTACCTGAGGTAGAGGTGCTTTGTCACCACCTGCAGAGTTGTGGTGCGATGGGAGGAGTGGCTGCAACAACCTGCAGCCTCCCAGCTGCTTTATAAACTGTACCAAGCCCAACGATAACCCTCTGCAGGAGTTGCTTTTTATTGTTCTTCTCCACCTTCTCTTCCTCCCCCTCCATTCCTGCATTCAACTCTTCCCTCTTTTTTTTTTTCTCCTCCCTGCAGTAAAACCTACTCCCCTAGATAGTTGCATTGCTGAGGAAATAAGAACTCTGATCAGCAGGTTAAACATCCATGGGCTTAAGTAGGGACCTGTGATGATAAAAATTGCTTCATGCTCTTGGCAGTGTCAACAATCCAACATGCAAACAGAACAAAAAGTGTGAAAGCAGGGATTAGGCAGTCTCTGAATCTGCCAGATGACACAGCAAGACCAGGTTTTGCATGTGCCCAGGCTGTTACCAGGGAAAAGACAACAAAGGAAACTTGGCGAGATAGAGAAGGAGATGGGTTTGCATGAGCAACAGCGCTGAACAAGCATGAGCTGGGCATGGTGAAGAGAGGAGAGGTATGACCAGGCCAGCTGGTATTAGGCAGAAAGTGGCTCCTCCTGAGCACTTGACTTCCAGTCAGCACTGAAATGCTTTTTAGTCAAAATCAAATGCCAAAATTGGATCTGAAATTCAGCCAACTGCCTATTGGTAGCCCTTCTCCTATGAAATAACAGCTGAGTGTTGGCGAGTGGGACAGTAGAGGAACAATTTGGAGGAAAACAACGCAAAATGACATATTTTCATGGTTGCTACAGAGGGGGTAGCTATTATCCAACCATCAGCATCTGAAATTACAACAAAAAAAAGGGGGGAATGGCTACAACATGAGCTATGGATCCATAATATCCAAACTCGCCTTATAAGTTTACTGTGGCCCTCCACTAGTCATAAGAGTAAATGTGGACAGGATCACTTTGCAGTGGACTAATTGCTTCTGGCTTCCCAAAAATGACCCAATATTTGTGATGGTTGTATTGGAACAACTGGTGACTAATTCTGTTTGACAGGGAGTAGGTTATTATTCCTTATGATTAAACCATGAATGAAAGTGAACATCTTTCACTGCCTCTAGCGGTTCTTTGGTGCAGTTGTGCAGTGCTCCTCATGGGAACAGTAGCCTGAGTGAGGTGTTTAGTGTTTCACCCATACAATTGTTCGGGGAATGCCATGGTCCTTACACTCAGCAGGGCTGGCAACATTCAGCTCTCCTTTAAAGCAGGATTCTAATGAGATATGCTTCCCTACTGTAGCTCCAGATATATACTCAATGAGACTGGGGAGTAGGTTGTTTGTACTGACTCCTCACCAGCCACTAGGGCAGGAGAGTCTCTAATTCCCTGCCTGCTCTCCCCTGCAGAAACTGAGGGGAGGGCGCACAGAAGAAGTGGGGTGAGAGTGCAGACTTGAGGTAACCCTTACTCAGATGGGAAGATTAAAGACAATTTGTTTTTCACATCAAAATGACTTTGGAGAAATATTCTACAGATATTAGAAATTTCATCAGTTTATTTTTATCATATGTAAGCATATTCCTTCTCCTTCCTGAACATAAATGAACTGGTTTAATCCTACTCTTTTTCATTGAATAGAATTACTATTCCATTTGCATCTCCCCTGCTGCTTCATATCACTACTGAGTATTTATTAAGAACCAGTAAAATTCATGGATTTTGCTTGCTTGCCACGTACAGAAAAATACTGAAAGGAGGCAAATGACAAACTTTTGTGCTTACTCAACAGAGAATGCTATGGCTATTCAGAGTATGGTATTCAGACTATTCAGAATGCTATGGTAACAGACTATTACATTATATAAAAAAGTAGTAAAATTGTTGAAATGAAGCACAAATTTTCACATCTCATGACCCAATCTTGTGAAGTGCTGATGCTGCAATTTCCAAAAAGAAAGTGGGATGATAAGCATGAAGATGGTGGTAGTTTCCATTGCACAATACTACATTATGGGAAACACTCAGGATCAGAAAGCATCAATTTTCAGTCTTATCTGGGAAAATTCTAATAAGTTTCCTGTGGAAATATAGACTTTGTATAGCAAATTTAAGACCCTAGTCAACAGGATCTCTTTAACCTGCCTCCCCATGACAATTTTTTTTCTCTCTCTCTCTCTTTTCTTTTTTTTCATTTTCTCATGATTCATCCAAAATGTTTCCATTGCCCCAGGGACCTATTCATTAAAAAGCTGTTCTCCAAAGGAGAAGATGGAGACACCAGGTTCTCAAAGATACCTGCAGGTTTAATTCTCTTTAAAAAGATGTGGGCTCATGTTAGCATGTTTGGTATTTGTAACTTCAAAATTTATGTTGTAAAACTGTTCAGAAAAGGACTTATATTCATCCTGCATGGAAATTTCTCAGCTCATATTACTAGTAAAAACTTTTTGCAAACCAGTAAATGATTTTGGTAATTTTGTTTCAGTTTTATGACCACATCTCAATTATAATAAATAACTACCTGTATAAAATCTTTTATATATAAAAAAATCCTATTTTGATTTTTCAAACATTTGATGGTGTGTAGGAGTTATCCAAGTAGTGAAAAATGTGCTTAGAGATCTTCCATTCCAGAAGTAATTAAGCATGTTTTATTCAGGTGTTAGTAACATAAGTGAGCCAAAAGTTGTAAATCACTTTTTCAGTTCTGCTTGATACTGAGATTACATTCTCAGGCCTAGTTTCTGGCTCCAGAAAAAGAAAACTGTCACACTAGGAAAGATAACACCCGCATAGACTACTTGAAGGATTTCTCATTGCTTCCAAAAATGCTAAGCTTCGGTGTGTGCACTGTGAGCACTTTCTAAAGAGAAAAGCACCAGGTTGCTTATTGTACCTGATTCCAGCAGAAATAAAGCTGCAAAAATGAACATAGGATACCTCATGCTTGAGGGTAGATACTATTACATCATTAAGAATTCCTGCTATCTCAGAAAAAAAGCCTCCAAAATTGCACAAATAAAAAAGCAGAGCAAAACTCTCAAATAATAAGATTTATGGCTGCATGTTTTATTCCAAGTGAGTACTTTATGAGTATGAACACATAAACTGGCATTTTGTGCCTCAAAGTGCTGTTTTGCATCCATAATAAAGGATTATTTAAAGGTTCCTGCATATATTTTTGGCCTGTGCGTTCAAGTGTGTTTGTCTGTGTATGTGCATACATGTAAATATATATGTATGTTTTTATGTATACATATGTGTATACATCCATAAATATTTACATTTTTCCCAGCCATAGTTTTGTGGAGTATTCCCTCTCTCTCGTTCTCTCTTTCTCATGAAGTCATAAGGAGTTAGAAAGATGTGCCTAAGTCCAGCTGTTACATACACCATTATATGTAAAATCCTGATAGGTCACAAAAAGGGGGAGAGTTTGTGCATACACATAGCATGTCTGGCAAGTTACAACTGATTCACTTCCCTCATTATCTCTATCAATGATATACAGAAGGCAGTAGCATTTGTGGTCCGGCATTTGTGAAGACTGATTCAAGATGTTTAATAACATGGGACCATTGTGTAAAATCTCTTGATCAGCGATGCAGAGAAATGATAGGCAATCCATGCTGATGGCTTGGGAAGACCATGTAGATCTGCAGCACTCACAGAACATGGAAAGATCCACAGGATGGGAGATGGACAACATGCATTACAGAACGGTATAGTTTAAGCCAACTAGTAGTACGATAGCTTAAATGTGTCTTCAGTTAAAGCACCACACATACCTTCAGTATTTATTGCTCTGGATATAAACTTTCAGAAACAATCTGAGTAGGATGAATGTGAAGGTCTCAGAAAGCAATTCTGCAAAGATCACACAACAATGAATCATGTGGAGGAAAATAAAGAGAGGGAATTGTAACATGACCATCATTTACTCACCACCTGCACAGATTATAGGCTAATCTATAATGGGACATATGGACCCCAGTCTGTGACTTTCTGGAAGGAGAGAGCCTAAACATGCATAGACTTCTCAATCATAGGCTGAATCTATCTTTCTGTCTCATCCTAATCATAGTATGGATTATCTGAGTTGGAGCTTTGGCTGAAATACTATTTTGCAAGGTAAAGAAAAAGGCTGCAAGTCATGGGAGGTGCTGCGCCCGCCTTACTCTTCACCCCACTGGATAGTCATGGTCATAGGTGAGCATGAGCAAAGGAAATTAATCATAGAAAATACGTCTGGGTGGGATATCTAATCCATCCACTGCCGCTTAGCAGAATCAAGTATACTTAAAATGAGTAATGTCACTGAGAGAGATCATTGGAAGGAGGAAAGGGATGGTGAAAGGTGTTTCAGTGCAACTATTAAAGTGGAAACTTTATGTAGGGACTTGAAAGCAGGGATTTTGAATTTAGTATATTCTTGGGGACACAAAGGGACCCAGAGATAAGACAACAGGAAGTCGTGACAGAGACATTTTTACTGCTCTGGAAGAATAGACATCATTGAGGCAATCAAGTCATCTCCCAGAAGAGAGAGAAAGTGATGTCACTGACAGTGCTGGAGATGAGGAAAGTAGAGAGGGCTTCAGGGACAGCCTTGGAAATTCAGTTCTGGAAATACTGAGTTTGATTTGGGGGTTATGATGGCAGCCAACCGAAGATGAAACATCAAAGAGAAGGAGATGTGAGCCTGAGGTCACGTAGATGGCAGCAGAGTGAGAAGTAAATTTGAGAACTGTTAACACAGTCAAATGGATGAAGGCACTCTGCAGCAAGGAGTAGACTAGAGGAAGATGGCAACCAAAGACAAAGACTGTTTAGTTCATATTTGGATATGTCTTTATGTTCCACATATCAACATCTCATTCACCCAATGTGCAGGCTTATAGGCAGTTATCAAAATGAGTAGCATCACGGAAAGTACAAAACAGAGCAGTGACTGTTTGTCTTTACGCAGGAGATACAGAGAGCTTGCTGAAATAACCTTCATTGTCCCAAATACAGGGCATTCTCACTGTAAGAACATAGAAAGCTGAGTGAAAACTTTCATGCAGACATCTGTCTGTAAAAAGCATATGGGAGCATACTTGGCCCTGCCCAAACCTTGATGCTGAAGTAACTGATTTTCTGTTTTGCTCAGGACTGATTCTTTGAGGCAATGATATTTTATTATACTTCTTATTTCAGCCTGGGTTCTAATAGCAAACAGTTCACCACATGATCTCCAGTGAATATCAAAGTCTCATTTGTAATAAAATGAATTAAAACTGCCAAAAGATTAAAAAAAAAAAAGAAGAAGAAGAAAAAAAGAAAAAAAGAAAAAAGGAAATGTGTAAGACAAACCTTTGTCTTTGAAATTAACTAGTTTCAGAACATCTCCTACACCAAAGCAGAGCAAAGCAGGAAAGTAAAGCAAACAAGGAACCTGGAGAGGTGCGAGAAGGTGGAACTAGACCAAACAACGGATCACAAACCTGGGGAATCAAGTAATATGCAAATAGTGGTAATCAACAAGGATAACAGGAAAAGCATGATCAAAGCTAAACTATTCTGATATGAATGACTCCTATGGCATGCTAGAAGTGCATTAGCACCCTGTAACCACAATAAAGAGCCCAACAAAGTAAATTCGTATCAAAGAGTAGCACTCAGAAAGAAAGAATACATAATAAAGTAACACATGGTAAGCAGGTTCCACCTCTTGCCTACAATTAACTCAAGAAAGTGAAAAATGGTCTCACTGAGACGCATGACATTAAAGTAAAAATTATAGAGAAAAAAAAGAACAGCAGCCAAGATTCTGCATAAAAGAGCTGAAAACATTTGAAGAGCTGAAAACATGATGAAGAATAACAAGCCTCCCATGAGCTGTGGAACTAATCAAGCCAGGTTTCCTAGGGATTCTCTATATTCCTTATCTTCTCTGGTAATAAAGCAAGTTCCTCAGGTTCTTACTAATCCCACCGCCAACATCTGTTACTTTCCCTTTGTATTGTTTCAAGTCCCATTCACCCTGCAGTCCCCTGGTATTCTCATTGTCCTTCCACTCCTCTTACAGCCCCACAGTACAGTAACAACCCCCTGTCAACACCCTCACACATTTCCCCAGCTACCTTCCTTGTCACTTGCACCCTTCAGTGATACCCTCCAGCATGTCCCACATTCCTGACATCTCCATTCGAATAAGGACTTCTCTGTCCCATGTCTCCTGTGCTTCGCAGAGTCATAGAATAGTTGAGATCAGAAGGACCTCTGGATGTCTCTAGCCCAACCTCCCTGCTGTGGTGGTTTTACCTGGCTAAACAGGCGACCTCCACCACAACCGCTCGCTCACTCCCCCTCCTCAAAGAAAAGGGGAGAAAATATGATGGACCAGGGCTTAAGGGTTGAGATAAGGACAAGCAGGTTACTCACTAATTATCGTCACGGGCAAAACAGACTCAACATAGGGAGATTAGTATAATTTATTACTATAACTAGCGAACTAGAGCAGTGAGAAACTAAAAGCAAACTAAAAACACCTTCCCCCCCCATCCACCCTCTTCTACCTCCTCCCCCCGAGCGGCGCAGGGGAATGGGGAATGGGGGCTGCGGTCAGCCCATATCGCTTCGTCTCCGCCGCTCCTTCATGGTCGCTCTCTGTTCCCCTGCTCCAACGTGGGGTCCCTCCCACGGGATGCCGTCCTTCCCGAATGGATCCTGCGTGGGATTCCCACAGGCTGCAGCTCTTCAAGAGCTGCTCCAATATGGGTCCGTACCACGGGGTCCATCCTTCAGGAGCAAACTGCTCCAGCATGGGTCCCCCACGGGTGGCAGCTCCCACCGGATCACCTGCTCCTGCGTGGGCTCCTCTCCACGGGCTACAGGTCCGGCCCGGAGCCTGCTCCTGCGGGGGCTCTCCATGGGCTGCAGCCTCCTTCAGGCCACATCCACCTGCTCCACCGTGGGCTCCTCCACGGGCTGCAGCGTGGAGATCTGCTCCGCCGTGGTACCCCATGGGCTGCAGGGGGACAGCCTGCTCCACCATGGTCCTCAACACAGGCCGCAGGGGAACTTCTGCTCTGGCGCCTGGAGCACCTCCTGCCCTCCTTCTTCACTGACCTTGGTGTCTGCAGGGCTGTTCCTCACTCCTCTCACTCCCAGCTGCTGTTGCGCAGCAGTTTTTTCCCCTTCTTAAATATGCTCTCACAGAGGCGCAAACAACATCGCTCATTGGTTCAGCTCTGGCCAGCGGTGCGTCCCTTTCGGAGCCGGCTGGAGCTGGCTCTTATCTGACATGGGGCAGCTTCTGGAATCTTCTCACAGAAGCCGCCCCTGTGGCCCCCCTGCTACCAAACCTTTACCACGTAAACCCAATACACCTGCCCAGGCAGAGTCGAGTAGAGCAGGTTGCTCAGGGCCACTTCAGGACCCCTTCTGGGTTTTGAATACCTTCAGGGGTGGAGACTCCACAGTGTCTCTGGGCAACATGTGCCAGTGTTTGACCACCACCAAAGTGAAAAATGTTTCTTATTTTTAAGTGGAATTAACCATACAATATGTAGCTTCACCCTGTGACCCCAAAGTGTCCCCCTGTGTGTCCTCCAGTGTGTCCAGCCATACTATGTTCACCCGCTCAGAGTATCCCTAACCCCAAATCCACGTCTTGCACCTGCCTGCAGAGGCTGAGATCTCCCATGCCTTCTACTAAAAGTGCTCTGCCTGCAGGCTAGGCAGAGGCTGGAAAGCATCGTGCCCTGGTCCAGGGTGTGACTGGCCGTAAGCATGGACGGCTGGCAGCTTTTGGCTGCTAGCTAGACCAAATACAGCCATCAGGGGGTGAAGTTTCACTACCTTCCTTCACTGATTACCTTAATAAGGTCCTTTCCTCTACACAGCCATCAGCTCAGATTTCTCAGGCACATAGCTGCCCCTTGACTTGTCTTAAAACTGGCAGTGGGTTCAAAAGCTTTTGGCAGGAGTTAACAAAGAAAGCCTAAGTTTAAATGAGGGAGTTTATCCCTTCCTATTGACAATATTTTTAAATTAGACTCTAAAGCTTCTTTTATATTTCTAAAACCAGGTGGGAGGAATTGGCATACATGTAATGTAAGCATCCAGATATAGGATGCAAGGAGAGCAAAAAGGTGAGACTGGAGCTGGTCTGGTGACCTAAAGGAACATTTCATGCACTAATGACAGATATTATCACCATCTCTCTTCATCCAGGGAAAATACTTCAGAGCCAACAATGAGATAATCTGAAAACAAAACAGACAGACAAAAACATGCTTCAAAAATCTTTAACTATGCAATGTATTCTGTAAAGAATACAGGTGCTGTGATCACTGGGAGCTGTATTTTTTAACTAAGCTTTCAGGGAGCAACACGAAATTTGAGCAAGAGAAAAAAATTGTGATGCCAAATCAGGAATACTTGATAAATCAGTGAATGGCACTGAGCACCCCTTAAGCTCAGAGAACACTTTTTTTCTCCTTCCAAGGAATCTGCAGAGCAAGATTCTTATAAAAATAGCTCATAATAATAATAATATAAAAAAACAGGATGCCTGGGGAAAAGAGTAAAACAGTTCTAAAATAACATCTGAATCTATGAATGGAATGAACTAATTTAATAACACAGAAAAATATTGCAGAAACCAGCTTCCAGCTGAGACAAGTTTAGTAAAGCTCCTACTGGCTTAGCATTTTGGCTCACCTGGTGGAAATGCCGTGAGGGTCTCAGCTGGAGCCTCAGCTGCGCTAATGTGCAGGACATACATTGGAAATCCAGATACCAGATGGGGGACTTTGCTAACTGCTTAAATCGGCTCTCATGGCTGGCCACCAGTTGGCAAGCATAGAAGCAATTTTAGGTTTGCATTACGCTAAGAAGTATGATAGCAATGGGGGAAAATGAAATGCCTAACAACAAAGGTAACCCTATTTCTTCTCAAGCAAATTCAAAGGTGGTTGGCTTTCTGTGTGGTCTTGTATTTCCCATCAAAATCTGGCATGCAGTGACTCATTTTAAAGACAAGGTACATGAAAACATACTGCATACATATGACTTGCACACACACATGTACACAGACTTTTATCTAAAATACTAGAATGCAGGAAAAGCTATTGATCTTTACATGTTTTGGAATCCTGACTGTGAGAAAGCTACACACTGAAGTTATGCCTTTTGCTGCTTTAGCATTTTGAAGCTGTTTTCAAAGCTACATTTCATTGATTTAGGAGCCAGATATCTGTCTTTGAGAAGCATCAGGGTTTTTTTAGCATAAAATTTCTGCAAGGCTGAACATATATTTTGCAAGGATATCGCTGTATGGCCATATGAAAACAATTGCACAGCCAGGCCTTTCTCCACTCCAGGATTCGTTATTTCAAATACAATCCTTTGCTCACTGTTCAAAATAGCTCCTAGACCAGATCTGGAAACCTGAGCGACTCAGAGTGCAAAGAGTGTCCCTCCATGATATTACATAGCTAAACGTCTTTTCAGTTGGCTAGTAAACTGGTGCTTTAGGCTACTAAGTCCAACCTGGGTGGTGGTAGTACAGTAATTTCCATTGCACTTGGCACAGCGTGGCAGAAGGCCCTCCAGTTCTGCTGCAGTCTTTGGAAGGAAGGAAGACTTTCATTATTGTGAGGGCTCCTGAATCTCTCTTGGAGGACCTCACAGACACATTTGGTCATGTCACATACATAAAATAAAACAAATCCGGTAATTCCAATTAGTTTATGCACTTCTGCAAACAGATGATACATATTAAGTTATTGTCAAAAAGTAGAAAATGTAGTAGAAATGTAGATTATGTACTAGAAAATATGTTATACTGGGAAGGTATCAAAAATGATAACTCATACTTTACTGTATCACTACACCTTACTATCTTAACCTTTTACTTACTTTTACCTACTTACTACTTTACTATCACTTTACCACCATCCTTTCCAACTCCCTCCCACCAGAAATTCACAAGGCATGCCAGGAGAATTTGGATCAGGATCCAATACAGCTGACTCCCTTCTCCCTTTGTGCTCATTGGAACAAGATTGATGAATGTCAATGCCCCAGGCAGTGGTGGCATTTGGATTACAGCTGCTTCCAAATCTGAACATCAAGTTGAAGACTTTTAGAGCTATCTAGGGGCATCTATCTCATTTCCAGCTTTCAGATTCTAGCTAAACAGAGACCTTGTGTATTCTTAGAACAAAGTTAGCTTTCCTGAAAAAAGGAAGGACATTTTAAAGGGCTTTTTAAATTTACGTGGGTTTTGTGCCTTTGAAATGGATTAAACCTTTAGTCTGAACTAAGCAATATATAAACTGGATAAATTTGAGGCTTAAAGCAGCCATCAGAAACTCTATAAATTATAGAAGAAAGTTAATCAAGACCAGTGTCTCAGCACAAAAACTCAGAAGAAAAGGCTTTGAAAGAAATTAGTAACTTTTGCTGAAAACTAGTTTTGATTTGTGAGCCAAAAGGACATCATCATGTGGAGAAGAGGCAAAAAATCCTCAAGTGGAACAATTAAGTACTGATCAATTGTGAAATAATGACAGAACAGTCTTCCAAAGCTCTGGAGATGCCTAGCATTTCTCTTTTTTAAGTAAAAATAATGTACAATGGCAGCACTTAATTATTTGCAAAGGTTCTTTCTTTGTATTTTCTGTCTCTGTAAAAAAATGCTATTTTAAGTTGACTTGCTTTTAGCATTTTTTTTTCAAACCTCAAAATTATATCTTTTCATGTTTTCTCATTTTTATGTGGTATTGAACACTTCAGTAACCTTTCCCCGTATCTCACAGTTTTGGGCATGATTGTGTAGCCTGGGTTAGAACAACATCATGGCTATATGCAGTGTCGTTATGTCTGGGTCAACACCCAAGTTTGTCTTTGTACTCAATAAGCCACTGTGCAAAGGACAAATGCCACCACCACTGCACTTTGCCTGAACAGCAATGGGACCCCCTCTCCTGTGCAGACATCAACAATGTGCTTTAAGCTCCTTGTCCCAAGGACTTTCTGGTGCTGAACAGGGACATACTTTGCAACTCCAGCTGCTGGTAAGGGCATGTAGATGGATCAGGCATTGGTCTGGAGCTAAAAGAGGTCTTAGGAACCCTCACGCTGATTTCTGTGAATTACATCCCACCACCTCATCTGCAGCCTGGATCTATGTGGCATGAGATTTGTGGTGCACCTCACAATTCACACAATCTCTCTGGGACTATAGTAGAGTTCTCTTCCTTACCAGGCAGCCAAGATTTCCTGCAGAGAAAGCCAGGACACAGGGCAGACTGTACTATTTCATCCAGCTCTCCTCCCAGCTGCCATTGGGATATAGCCCAGCTGAGCCACAAGGGACCAGGATCCTATCATATACCATGCAGTTGATGGAGAGGACCTGATTCACCCTTAGGAAGAGCTTGTCTGTCTCCACTGAGAGTTCAGTAACCTTTGGGTAAACAGGCTCCCTATCCTAAAACCTTGCAGTCAGGTGTGATGAATTCAGACAAGCGCTTCTGCACACCACCCTTTGGTGGGACTGGTACTGAATACAATCAGGTTTAACTCAGTCTGTCAGGTTAACAAAGCCTGTTCAAAAAAAAAAAATCAAGCATTCATTAAGAAACATAGTGAGATTTTACTTAAAACTTGGGTGTTTTCAACCTTTTTACAGCTCAAGAGCAGATCTTGCACTTAGCAAAACACCACAGTGGATATTGCCTTCTTGTTTAACAGGCATTAAACCACTAGTGTTTATTTATTTATTTGTCCACATCAGGTTTTCCTTTGTTAATGCACACATTTTCCCTTATTTTAGTACAAATGTTTTTATTTTCTGCTACAAGATGAAAGTCAGTCATATCATTTAAAAAAATACTCTGTATGATGTATATGTTTCCAAGAATGTTCAGAAATGAATTTTAATGTACAGAATATTTGCATTTCTTCTTACGCTAAAGAGGAGCAGGAGTATAATCTCAGCCTTATCTTGATTTATACATTATGGGTATGTACATAAAAGAACATAAATACTATTACTGCAATATGTATGGGATTTCATGCATATTTTTTTGCTACTTCTTACTAGTGCTTCCCAGTTTCATATGCCTACTGCTTTCCTCATGAAAGAAATGAGCATATTGATATAAAATATTACATCAAATACATCTATGAACATGCACTCCTGTTTCCTGGATTTTGGGAAACAAAGAGATGTTTCCAAGCTTTTACTGTGCTACAGAGAGAGGGGATGAACAGCTTTGGTTAGTATCTTTGAAAGTGCTGATAGATATAAAAATGTGAACTGCATTCCTACTTCATTCATACATTAAAACAGGGCTGAGGAGTGCTTAGGAACAGAAGAAAATGGAATTAAAGGAATAGGGTTGCTTGTCAGGGTAACTAGAGAAGTCCTGAGGTTTGTGGTTGGTAATAGCACTAGGATATAACTAACTATATTGCTATCATCTGCAACTGTGGAAACTGTTATGGGAAAAAAAAGAAAAAAAAGGAAGGGTTGTGGATGTTTTTTACATATAATGGTAGTTTATTTCCTAAGATTGCTGTTGGAGCAGAAACCATATTTCACATTAATATCACTTAATATGTTATTCATTGCCCTGGGCTCCAGAAACGAGTAGTGAATTAGGTCACGGTGAATAAATACCTATCAGTGTCCATCAAGTGACATTGCTCATCTCTTTTCCCTCTTTCTTCTCTTCAAGCGGTATCAAAATCTCATTCTGTTGTTTATCAGGCAGTACATGACAAAGCAAACCTTTTTGGGGGCGGCTATAAATACAGAGCTCCCATTACGGCCGGAGTCAACCTCAATACAAACATAATGCTGATGTAAATCCCCCTCATTTTCATGAGCTGCATGCTGCGTTTGGTCAAATGAACACATTTTCAATGACCCTGAGATAGGTACCTCCCAGTGACATGGCACGGGGCTGGCACAAGCTGCTGGGGCTGCTGCAGGCAGGGGGGTCTCCACGCGGCACCCAGGTCCAGCGCCCTGTCCCTTCCCTCCCACTGCCCACCCGTCAACCAGGGCTGATTTTAGCAAATGTTGGCTCACAAACAACAGCCTCTCAAGCTGCTCATCAGCAACCTGATAGTTGCCTTATTTTTGTAAAAAATGATCCCATTTTCTCTGTTATCTCATGTCCTTCGCCTCAGACAGTTGTTGATATATTGCTATTTTGATGTACATTGACATATGGCTCCTGAAGTACTAAATAAGTGATTCAGGCTGCTGCAACAGTTAATTTATACCCTGCAGACACAACCTTAGCTCCTGCCGATGCCCGGGCTGTGTGCAGGTGACTCTCTGCCTTGCGCGAGAGGCAGTTTCGCAGCCCTCAGCACTGCTGGATAATGGAGGCTTAGCAATCTACCTAATCAAATTCTGATCAGAGCATTAAAATGAATGCGGTAGTGGAGTGTTGTAATGATAATTAGGGGTCTGTAGCATTGTCCAATTTTTTCTATCATATTTACAGCAATTCTTCTAATAATTAACCGTTACAGTTACCAGGACAAGATTAGCAGTCTGCATTTAGCCATGCAATAGTGTTATGTTGCTTTATTGACTGCCCACGTCTGTCTGGTTGCTGTGCTGAGTTCACTGAAAGTATGGTATGTACCCTGTGCTGACCATCAGAGATAAAAATCAGCAGGAACTACCTAGGAAAAAAGTGAACAGAGGCATATGGAAAGTTTTCTGGGAAAACAGAGATTTATGCTTGCAACCTGGATGAAAAAAAAAAAAAAAAATTGGCTTGTTTTCTGTGAAATACTTTCAATCAACTGGTGAGGTGATATTGCCCTTTTGTCTCCTGTCTGGAATGAGAACTAGTTTTGCTGCTATGGTTTCCCAACAGGGAAAAATTCACTTTAAATATCTAGTTAGAGACCTGTTACTATTTTAGAGGAATGCCCTGCAGGCCTCTACCTTGTCCTTTCTATTTATGCATTTATACTGCTTTAGTTAAGACTGTGACAGCACTTCTGTCATACCTACTGCATTTTCCAGAGGCCATGGGATCTTTTTTTAACACTGTAATGTGGTCATAAAAATGTGCTTTGGGCTGCAACCTGTATTACAAGATTTGAGCCATGAAGCAGACTCATTTGACCAAATTAAGGCTCCCCAGCCCAAACAGTTGTTGTTTTTGTTGTTTTGTTGTTGTTGTTTTTTGAAGTCCTACACATACAAAACATGACCACATTCACAATAATGCAGGGAGCATGCATGCATTCACTGAAGAAAGAAGTCTGCCTTTCTTTACTGCCAGGAAAATAGAGGTAAAAATCCACCTTTTGATAATAACAAGCTGGCTGGGAAGTGAGAAAAGGTAGGCACACCAAGCTAAAATCCCTATCCCAGCTCTGCAATCAGACCTGTATGCAGGGAGGATCCCTGTGTGAAGCAGTGTAATCCATTTGAAATGTTGTTGCTTTTTTTGCATCCCCTGGCTTCCCAGCAGCTGGCATCATGCTGACAATACTGTGTTACCAAGCACTAGACTAAAAAGCTGAACCACCATGCCCAGGTCCAAGACTGGCTGGAAGAATGTTTATGGTGATGATGCTTAAACAGGTAGGATCGTGGTCTTCCTACATGTAGGTTTTGTGAGACATCAGGGTGGTGATCTGTGCCTATGGCATCTGACTTGGCTTTGCTTCATTTCTTTGGCGCAGACAGCTTCTAGCTGTACTTTGCAGGGTGCACTTAGACAAATCCCCTGTCCAGAAGCATGTAGTAAATCTCTGTATTATTCAGGCAGGAATTTTGCTTTTGCTATGGCAAGAGTTTTAATGAAGAAAGCCGAAATCCTCTTCTGCCTCATCCACAAAGGCCCAATTTTTCAAAGAAAATGTGGGCACACTGACAAGAGACAAACAGTCACGAAAGTTGAGGTGAATCAATGAAAGGTGTGAAGTCAACAACAGTAAGCTACAGCACATTAATCCACCATGTGGCTGCTTTCACTCAGAAATAAAAAGCCCTTAACTTGCTGTGGCTTAAATCTAGAAGAGATTCAGCATATGAACACTGACTTCACAAATTTAATTCATGCGCATAACCTTCTCTGGGCATCCCTGTGCAGGTGAGCCCTAGTGAAGACGGCTAGTGACTCTTTTGTAAATTAATCTGGATCTCTGCAGGTGCTTCCACCACTAAATGACACTTTTTTTTTCAACCATACTCAGATGAAGACTCAAACTTTATACGCAGGCAAAGTTTCCACTGAATTTTAAGGAAGGACTGATCCTGACTTCAGATCCCGGTCTCCAGAATGAGAGGGGTTTTTGCAGGGAGGAGTCCTAGAGTCTCTTTGTCAGTGGCTGTAGGAATGATTAAAAGCAGGAAATTAAATGGCAGATCTAAATAATGGGGTGCTACCTGGTAAATAAAATCAACAAAAAAGCTGGAATGTTACTCTGAAAAAAGGAAGAAAGAGAAGCATTCAAAGCAAGAGAAAGATTTATTTTCCCCTTCAGTAAACAAATGAGGCTTTTTCAGAAATTGCGCTTACAGGACAAGACTCAGGGCTGTTTCAGAGGAAATTTAATTTTTAACTACAGCAGGCTAAAATAATTGGACATTTCTAAAGAATTCTTTCTCTCTCAAACCGGGGCCAAACCTCGTACTAGCTAGCAATTACAACTCCAGGGGTTGTGCAGGAGAGAGTCACAACGCCTGAGCCACCCCTGACAAAACACAGTTACTGCTTCTGGCCCATCTGACTGAACAAGGGCGGTCTCTGCTGAAACCACCCTAGCAGGCTGGAGGGGACAAAGGTCAAAACAGCACAGAAGAATAAGTGATCAAGTTAGCCATGAAGCAGAGCGGTAAATGAAGAGCTAGTTGGTTTATGGTTCATGTTTACTCAATACCAGTTATACCAGGTTGCACTATTTAATGTGACACTCTGCATAACCATGGGGAGCCTCTCTTTTGTTGTGAAAGGGATGCCGGAGACAACTACAGTTCCAAGTACAGTAATTTGTGCTAGTGTGTGGTATCTCAGCAGTCTTTTCTACACAACGTCTGAGGGTTTGAATTTCTCACTGTCCCTGGAAATTATCTAGGGTATGCAAAAATACAAGGGGATTGTGATTAAAGCTGGGGTAGCTCTAGCTGACAAATACGTTACAGATAAATTGGTACTGCTGCCCATTGTTTAAAGCCACTGGACACTAGGTTTGGCAGACTGATTTGACTGTGTTCTTTTGTCTTTTCCCGTGGATAATTTTTATCTCCCCTTGCTTTGAAAGCTAACTCGCTTCCTTTGAGGGACAGTAAGCCTGACAATCTAAGCTTCTTGAACTTAAATCCAGCATGGCTATCCTCTGACTGAGTTAGCTTTAACTTGAATTGTGTCTCCCTAATATTTCATGCTGTTTCAATTACACCCCATAGCAGCTGAGGACTATGTGAATTCTAGTGCTAAATTTAATCAGGTGCTCCTCCAAGGTGGAAGAGAACGTGTCTTCAGAATTAATAGAAAGAGACAAATGAAACCAATCCTTGGGATCTTGGTTCTGTCCACTCTGGACCAGAGGACGTCCCAGAGAAAAGACCTTCAGTAGCAACTGAAGCCTGAAGTCTTCTGATAATGTGAAAACTTAAAACTGCAGGGTATGAAACCCATGAAGAATGGTACACTTCACCTGGACTGTAGAATCAACAAGAATTTAATAAGTTAATCAGATCATCACCGTTCCAGTGCACATAAATTTGAATTGTTTCCCCATTATGAAGTGCTTGTCTGTAAATTATTGCAGAGAAAGCCATTTTCAAATTAATGTTTGAGCTATTAGGAAATACAAAGGGCATTTTCATTAATTGGAGGCAGCTTTTCTTCCTCTCTCTTTATCATTACCTTTGTTACCCAGAATCAGTTTAGTGCTCAAATTTATTGACATGTATGATTCAGTGGCTTTATTTGTTTAGAATTTGTCCTATACCTGGTGGAATAAACTCATTAAGTGTAAATGAATAGTTATGTAGTCATCATCTGAAATGAGTCACTGCAGTTCTCTGAAGTCATTACAGTGCTTTTGAACACAGCTGGAAAGAAAGCCTCTGTGAAGGTTACAGCTTCTCCCTCGGAGTTTAACCACTATTAATTTCCATTCTTTCCTTGGAATAGGTTCTTGTTTAAGGACAGCGAGACTCATTCTTCAGCAGAAGACTGGGACTCCCTGTTTTACCCAAGAATGTATCAAGACCATGTACAAAATGTTGCATATTGCTGCTGCCACAATACATTTGTTTTCACACTATGTAGAAGCTGGGATTCAGAAATAATTGTTTGGGAAAACAAAACCATTTTTTGGGAAAACAGCTGCTTTAAAAACAATGTTTTTGGAGATAAATAAGAGATACAACTTCTCCTACAGCTGACAAATTTCCTGCCACTGAAGGTCAAAAGAAGAGAAGGGCCTGCAGATTGCAGGACACAGTGTAGGATTTCTATTTTAGTAAAACTTCCCACAAGGACAGGAATTCCTCATTAAGGTTAGAATTCCTGTAAGAGAATGTGCTGCATGAAATTAATGCTAACTTGGGCATGGCCCTCTCTTTTTGGAGAAATAAATGCCTCCATAAGCTGTTCTTACCTGTTCGGGTGCTTCTTAATATAGATGAACTTATCTGTGTTTTGATAATACACATACCTTCTCAGGCACCTATTTTGACGTCCAGTGTCAGAGGTACTTGTAAGGTGCTGGCACTAATGCAATACGAACAAAGAAGTCCTACTCACTTTTGCTGACAAGTGGAATATCTCACAGCACCAAAGGCAAATCTATATAAACTAATACAGCCTGTTCCAAAGTCAAAATGTATCATGCTGCATTCAGCATAAGCCTTCTGAAAGTCCTACTGCTTGAGAGCAGTTTCACTGAGAATACTGTATGCTAGAAAATGGTGAGAAAAAATTCCTGCTAAAATTGACAGTATCTAATCATCTTGCTCACAGCTATGAACAGTTCAGTTACTTGAGTTTTTCATCTAAATAGGCTTAATATATTTTGCAAGCATGCTGTCTATGTTTCTTCTCCCTGCTTGTTCAAAGGCTGAGTTTTTTTGTCATGAGGCCAGGGACATCCATGAAGGGAATATCAGACGTCTGTGGCGTTTGTAATATTGCCCTCAGGCCAATGCATTCCAAAATAGGTTGGACTCCCTCCACCTGTTTTTACAATGCTTTTTGAGTGCAGGTATGGTTGCAACAGTGTTTACACAAGATCTGAGCCAATGCTCATGGAACTCAGCAGGATTTTTTCTTTCAGGTTCTAGGGATCTCAGATCTTGCCTATAGTCATGGTTATTTCACTTTAGACAACTTAACAGGAATTAGTTCTAATTTCCACCCCCACCCCTCCTTTTTTTTTTTTTTACTGGCACAGGAATATAATTAAAGACTCGGGGAGACATTTGAAATGCAACCAACGAGACATTTGATATAGTGCAAGTAAAGTTTGCTTCAATTAGGAATGGAGAATTGTGTTACACAGCACATTAAATGGCACATTAGCAGATGTAAATGCTTCCATCAAATTAAAAATGGCTAGTTTGCTTGTTAGATTACTTTTTTTTTTTTTTTACAGTAATTCTGTAGTTTCCTGGTTTTCAACAGCACACGGAGTAGAACTGATCCCACGACTACACTTGCGGATTTCTAGACTTGGACAAATGTAGCTTTTCTGCTGGGAAATACTGGACCTCTGCATGCAATACAACACATGAAGGCAGCAGATATAGGAAAGGTTCTTTTAAATGGCACAGGTCATTCCCAGAAAAAAAATATTTTAACATCTAAAATTCTAATTAATTTTAAATGTACTTTGCAGACTGCTTCAAATATTACTTCTACAAATAGCATCCATATTTTAAGAATTCACCTTCTCCTGGAAGGAAGAAAATGAGAAGCAGAGCAGTTGAAAAGGTGTTTACAGTAGAAAGGCAGCAATGCAAAATGAGTAACCTCAACTTGGCTGAAATATGCTGAGTTATTCCCCAAAAGGATTACCTGGGGAGAGACATTCCTGACTAAGGCAGCCCTGCAGCACAGGCAGTAAAAACAGGAGTCAGGAAATCATTGTGGCAGGTAGTACTGAAGCAGGAAGGTACTGTGCCTCCATTTGTAATAGATTACCTCACTGTGAAGGCGAGGAGACCTGTTTGTGGCAAAGCTGCACCTCAGGCCAAATGACCTTCCAACGCCTTTTGGTCCTGAAAGCTTCCACCATTACTGGGAGAGTACGGGAAGACAAAACACAAGAAGGCTCTGAGTTATATAGGTCTGTTCTCTGCACCATAATGGGACACCCTTCCTCAACCCCCACCCCAGCCGCTCTATTTATTAAACCTAAATCAGAGTGTTTGAACTTAATTTTCCATGGGGTAGAAACTCAAAACCTGCCAATATCTCAGGTGATAAAATTGCACCATGAGCCACCTGAGTTGATTACCTAGACTGCTTTGGGCTCTGAAGGCCAAGGAGGGCATCTGCTTTCTGACCTGGTCCTGGCAAAGCTTCACTTGTTCTGGAGGTGCAATTAATTATTGCGATTACTCAGAGACCCCACTGAGATTACGGCCTGTGGCTAGCACTGTGTAACAGGATCTCTGGCAAGCTCATGGGCCTCAGCAAAGCTCCAGCACTGGTGTCACTAGTGCATCTCCTACAGCACTGAAGGTCCTTGCTCCCAGGCCAGGCTCACCCAGGGAAAAGTCTCAGGTATCTCAGCAACGAGATGTGCAGAACGTAAAAGCCGAGGCTCAGCTGTCTGAAGCCGCAGGGATGGGTCACACACATAAGCCCCCCTCTCCCTTGAACAGGATGAATTAGAAGGTTGTATAGTTTGCAGTGGCCAGGACACTTGGTGACACTCAACACATCACTGCAAAATGCTGAGCCTTTCTGCATATCCTGTCCCCCCCTGAAACATTGATGCTGTCCTGCAGACCTGAGTTAGAGGTCTGTGACAGGCTTGCAGCCTGGAGCCATCTCCTGATGCCTGAGCAATGCCACAAAACAGTGCAGCTCTGGTGTTACGAAGCACAAGTCCTTGTCTATAGGACTGAGTGAGGCTCCTCGCTTGCTGCTTCTCCAGAACTTCTGCTCTTCCATTGCCACCCACACCACGGCCAGCCTCAAGACAAGCCAGAGGCAGGGCCACCCTACCAGTCTATGTGAAGCAGTCATGATTCCTGTTGGTGATTCCATTTGCTTTTTACCTGCACTGTTCTCCAAGGTTCCTCATGTGGCCATGATATGTTGTAATATTTTCTGAGTAATTCACTCAGCCAGCATTGAATGAACTCACTGCACACTGATATTCTCCCATTTTCTAGCAACTTTTATGTTCATTTGCCTTGTAGCTAAGTCACTCAGAAATGAGAAATGAAGAGTAAACTCTCCCTTTCAGAAGGATCATAAGACAGTTCTCATTTCCTGATTTGAAGACTTCTGATCTTAAACAGAGGAAAAACCCCAGCAAAACCATACCTTTGCTCATACATCTCATTCATCTCAGTGTGCAAAATTAGATCATTAGAAGCTGCAGCAGCTTAATCGAGCAGCCTTTGAAACACAAAGACTTCTGACTCAAATGGAGTTAACGGAATTATTTTTTTTTACCACTGCTCCCATAATGTTTAAAGTCATTCACATTTCCACAGAGCGCTCACTGATGATTATGAGCAATGAAGCTTTGGATCCAGTTATACCTGTGCTTCCATCTGTTGTTGCAAAAACCAATTCTATCATAGTTACTTTCTTGTTAATGACCTACTTCTTGAACTCATTAAAGATACCTGTTCCTCTCACACTCTTCTTCATTGGTGTGGTGTCAGAGAAATAGCTGCCTTTGTATTCAAACCTCCTGAGCACAAATATTGCCAGTTGAATTATGTCTGTCCTGGTTGTTGAGCTGGAGAGGAAAAACACATTCACTTTCTACAGCTTTTAATGAATTGATTCTCCAGTTGCTGAGGTATATCACCCAACAGCAACTCTTGGTTTGGAAGGATGTTTTATATTCATTGGTATGTCATTAATGACACACTTATCTTTGAATTTCTGGGGAAGGATCCTACATTCAGCCAGTTCTTGCTTCACTTGCGTATTCTCACTAAAATTTGATTTGTCCCAACAATACAACACCCACCAGGACACTATTCAGTGGTATCTTTCTCCTTTTCCAGGGATTTTACAAACTGCAGTCAAGAATTATTCAGAGGATATTTCCTCCCCTCACACCATTTGTAGGTTATTTTCAGGTTACTTTGGACATTTTTGTGTGAGCTTCAGTGATGCTTCACATTACCCTGTTGCTCAGAGCAGCTCTGCATGACATTTGAAATTCAAGAACTTGTCTTTAACCATCATCAGCAAAACTCATGACCCCATCCTCTCTGAAAGTGCAATTATTTCTCTTCCCCCCACCCCTCAGTGCTTTGACTAAATTACTTATGTCTCTGTATCTTCAGCCTCTTTTACCCAGCCTCAGGGTTTGCTCCCACCGCAAGTTTTCTTCTCTTCTTTATCCACAGCAGCTGAGCTTTTCTACCTTCTGCTCTCCGTGCCACACGGCTGGAAGACAGGGCCATGTTACATGTTACATGTCCTTGCCCTCTGCCTGGACTGCATTTCCAAAAGGGGTGGAGCAGAGTCCAGAGCCACGTGCAGAAACCACAGCAAATATGAAATTGCATTAGACTCTGGCGGAGAAGGTGACTTGACAACACCCTTAGCTGGCCAAAAGGACCCATAGATGTATTAGGTAACACTCCCTTTTGACAAATGAACTTGGCTCAGTGGAACACAGAACTCTCTGTCCATCATCATTTCTGCCTGGTGCTGATCACTGCAGCTCCTGGGTCATTGCTCTCCATCATGTTATGTCACATGATCAAAGCTGGAGCAAGTAGGCAGATGTAGGAAAGGAGATCATCATTGCTCACCAGCCCCTTCAAACTGGAATGCAGTCTGTTACTTTCACTTCCCCCAGCATGCCTTCCTTAATTTCCTATTTCTACTAAGCAGAAGGGCAAGGCAATGACAGAAGAGAGCTGGTGACCTATTTTACATAGTGGGGGGACTACTGTTACATCCCGGTTTATTTTTTTGGACACTACTTAGACGGGAGCTGTCAATACTTTAACACCTGATGGGGAAACTGGAGTGAGCTTAGCTGACTGGAATACCATTACTGGGTAACTGAAGGCATTTCTCCTCTCCAGGCAACAATGACACGAACATTTTATGTGATCTCTCTTCTCTTTACTTCTTCCAAAGCAAAGAAGATACCTGAAAGAAATACGTGTGTGACAGATTGTAGCAATGTGGCTAAGGATTGTAATCAGTTTATATAGGCACTGATATGTTGGTCGCAGTTGGGTGTAAGTGGTGGTAATGATGAATTTTGTTCTGAACATTTGGTAAAACATTTTGAAATAATAAAATGAAAAAAAAAAATAGTAATGACTCATTTATTTAATATTTCCATTGCACATGAAGTAATAGATATTACTTTGGTGTTTTTATTTTTGCATTTGAAAGCAGATTTTCAATAACGAAGCTGGAATTGGTCCAAGTCAGATCATACATACAGTTAAAAAGCTATGTAATAAAGGGCAGAGATAAGACCTTTCATCACTGATGTGTGATAGAAAGTTCTAAGGAAAAACGAAAAAATAATTTGTTGTCTTTTCCACCCACCTTAATCTCCTTGTGGAGACTGTGCTTGTTTGACCTAATCTAACTAGGTTTAGCTCACTTTGTTGTTCCTAGAGCATATTACTGAAAATGCTAAAAGTGAATGGTACATTCACTTTATTGTTGCAACCTGCACCACAGTGACAAGAATACCCACCTCTTTCATCCTTCAGATCATTTTTCTATTTCTTATCCTTCAGGGTATGCCTATTATTTTCTGTCACATGATTATACATTTGGACTTCATAAATAGTATGATAAAAGCAATAAAAAAGAATGTACTGAAATTTCAATATTAACCCAAGAATCATTGAATGTGTTTATTGACTTCTTCCTTGTGTACAACAGTGCTATTATTTCAAAGACATAATAAGAAACACAAATGAAAAATGTCTTTTATCTTAGCTAGCCCTCCTGTTCTTTTAAGTGTAAAAAATACTAAAAAAGCACTGTGCACTTTTTAATTATTTCCTACTGTAAAGAAGAGTTGGGTATAATTTTTCTACATTTCTTAGGGCCTGAATCATCAAGGAATAGCCAAACAGCCAAGGTTCCCACTCCCTGGGCAGGAGCCGTAGATGCCGAGCCCTTCTAGAGAGGCTAAGTGGCACTGCTGTTGTTTTTTCCCCAGTGGCCATCTTTTTCAAATATAGTTTGAGCAACCTGCAAAGCTGCTCTGCTCCTGTAGTGGGTGAGGTTGGGGCTTTTCTTGGAAAGACTTTTTGAGATGGTCTTGCCTTCCTGAGTCAATCACTTGTTGTCTCAAAGGGACACCACTTACCAGTAATTCACCCTAACTAAAGCACAGGGTTCACCTGACTTTTCCCTTGGATTAGCTGCTAGATAAGCAAAAAGTGGTCTACAGGTTGCTCCAGAAATGAAGACCTGTGTCTGGGAGGTAAATCTGACCCTCTGGCTTAGCCCTGGTGCTGCTCTGGCATATCAGGTTGGATGCGAGGAGCCAGCTGGTCCATACAGAGCAGTCCAGCACGGAACAGAGTGCTCCAGCCTAGCTCTGAACTGGCAGCAGAGGTAGCAAAAAAAATCCCCAGGTTAGAATGAGGTTTGACCACACAGTTTGTGCATATTCTTCTCAAGGAGCTAAATTGCTCCAAGTAGCTGGGCAAAAAAACATTCAGATTTTGGACCAGGTAAGCATGTTCGATTGAATCAAAAGATCATCTGGCATTGATAGAGATAGATAGGCATCCACGAGTTTGCAGAAATACCCCACTTTCATCTTTATTACTTTTCCAAGGAGAAAATTAATATACGCAATGACTGCACTTTTGGGTTTCAAAATTAAGCTATAGAGAGAAAAAGAGTGTGTGTTGAAACAGCAAGGGTCAATTCTGGATTTATCTTTTTGATTACAGAAATGGTGCAGCACATAGTGGAACTTCTACTGCACCTTTGAAGTTACCAAAAACAGAAAGAGTTTTGGGAAGCCTTTTTTGCACTGAAGATGGAGGTGTTTTAAAAAACTTGCCTTAAATATCTTCCCCATACTGGCCTACAGTAAGACTTTGCTCAAGCTATCAGCTATCTTCATAATGCTAATGACTATTAAAAAGACCAAACAGCTGCATTTATTATATTTGGTCAAGCTATAAATATGTACATCGAAGAAGGATGACAGGCAATTTAGTAAATTAATGGTGATTGGATTTAATTTTGCTGTGTTTACATTTTCTTCAGTTCATCATAATGCTGTACAGCATAATTCCCTGTGGAAGGTACCAATCTCTTAGTACTCCGTTGCTTTACCCATTTGTAGTTGTAGACATTTAGTGAAAATAATAATAATAAAAACACAGCAATATCCTTCACCACCCCAGTGAACACAAAAATTAATAATCTCAGAGTTTGTATTCAACCTGACGCAGCAAGCGATACAAATATGGTACAAAGTCTATCTTTACATTTATTTGCAAATGTGTATAGATATGCTTCACATATATTAATCCTCTATTTCATTATAAGGAAGGAATTATGTCTGTGGTCAAAAGGGTGGGGTACAGTTAATCTGATTTAGCACAGCATGTGAAAAATTAATTGAAAGTCAGAACTCCATAGTGTTTATTATGAAGTAATTTCACACCAGCTCAGGATTAGCATGGTAACAGGTGACAATAGGTCATTACTATGTTAATTGAAAGACAGCATGCTTTTGTAAAAAAAAAAAAAAAAAA
>VXAL01009173.1:187316-257456 GCA_013399475.1 Chauna torquata
AAAAGTAGAGACAAAATTAAATGAAAAGGAAAAAAATATTAAAAGCAGTATTTTATCTAGGATTGGGCTGTAGTTCTGTGGGACATGTCCTAGGGAGAAGATACCTTCTGAAAAGAAGTCATTGTTTTTTGGTGACAGCTTGGCTTTGTTCACTGTGCCGTGAAGCATGGCGGATGTTCATGCGTGTCCTTCTCTCCCCCACACAAGTCAAGCTGGCTGCCTCTCTTTGCACAAGAGCTGGCTGCGTCTCCAAAACAGTGACCTGACATTTTTAGCTTTCTCACGCAGCTCCCTAGCCCAGGCACGTGGCAGCAACGACTCATGTATTTACTTTGCTTGCTCTGAGGCAGTGTGGGGCCCTACAAAGCCACTGGGAGCCACGAGATTTTGCAGCAGTGTTTAATAGCAGAGAAAACTCCATTGGTGTTCCTTGACAAGAGGATTAATAAAATAAAAAGACTTTCAAACCACCAATGGAAAATAAACTGTCACTTCGATAGCACGCTGAAGCATGAAGCTGGGGCAAACTCATCCTTCCACTTGAGCTGCTATGCCATTATCCTGGCTCTGAATGGTAACGGGTGCCACTGTGCTCGGCTGTTGCTCTATTGTGCGGCATGACGGACGGCCGCATGTCGGCATTTCCCATTAAGCTCTGTGATCTGAGTAAGCAGTCCTGAGCTGCCAGCTTCAGCCTGCTGAAAGGAATAGGGAAACTATTTTCTCATTTTATTTGCATAATAGCAAAAGGTGTTAAATCAGTTGTGTGGGCAGAAGATCATTCCACAGGTCCTCCTGTTGACAGAATACAAAGGGCACAATGTGCACTTGCATGTAGGTGAGCAAGACAGAAAGGACTCTGCATTAACTGCAGTCACCACAAAAGGACCTTTGCTAATGGCATGTTATAATTTAAACAAGGATCCTTTCTGAAACCAAAATAATATGACTATGTAATGAAGCTATCTGCCTTGCTCAAAGTAAATGGAAATTCAGCGGCACAGCTGGGACCTGAAAATGGGAAACTGTGATTTTATTTCCTGGAAGAAGAATTTAACCTCTTCGGATACCCACAAGCAGCCTGATACATGAGCTGATGAGGAGCGTGACCTTTCTGCTCACTCTGCTTCAGAAAAGTTTGCAATCCATCCTGACACAATCTGTTGTAATATGTTAATTTCGATGCAGTTCTGCTACAAATACTAAGCGTGATCTCTGAGACCTTTACTTCGCACAATAGAATCCTTCCAGACTTCACTCTCAACTCAAAACATCCCGATTAAGGTGCCTACTTATCTAATAAAGGTCAACAGAAAGGAAAGCGTCAATGTTTTTTGATGATTTACTACAAAGGAAAGCACTCAGACAGAAGATGGTACCTTTGCATTCAGCACATGGTACAGGGTGATGCACTCTGCTAACATAGAGAGCAGAAAGGAAATGCTGATCCTGAACTGATCACTGACCATCATTTGCGAACCTGATCTACTAGAGAGCTAAGGCAGTAATTCAATACTCACCCCCCCACAGCAGGTATATGGGATAGGAACCAGATCACCAATCATACAAAAAAGCAATATAACAGCAGTATTTGCAAATCCCCAACAGGAAAACCTCTCAGGGCAGTTAGGACAAAACATGGCTTCAGGTCTGACTATGACCAGATTTTCTTTCCCTGATAGGACAGAGAGTAGTGAAGTGGAAGAGGAAAGGAACAGGTTCCCCTCTCCAAATACAACATTTAAAAAGTATGTTAGAGCTGGTGGTTTATTTGGTGTCCATAATGTAATTATTGCTCAATAGCAGAAGCCAGGCTCATTTTTAATGGGTTTGTCATGTCTTTGCAACTCAGTGACAGGAAGTCAAAGTCTGCAGTTTCCTACTCAGGATTCTGCAATGTGCACCTCTGCTCTGAAGCTATTCCTCCACCGCGGTCAGATTGGGTTGTGAGGACCTGCCTCAACCAGATGAACTGCAAGTGGCAGTGCTGCAAACTCTACCTTGCTCACCCCATCCACCGGAGCTGGGTGCTCAGCACCCTGAAGGCACATGCCACCTCCCTTGTGCCAATTCACCAAGCCACCGCATGCGTCTCTGGGGAGACACAGGAGAAAGTCTCCAGCTGCCTGGGAGCACAGGGAGACTTTTGGAGCATTACCAACTCAACCCGCTCAGTCTGAGAGCAGGGCTTTCTGGTTTCTCATTTCTGCCCCCAGCAGGGCCACACAGCAGCTTTCAGCAGCACTGGGGGATTTTAGACTGTGGCTGTGGGGATTAAGGGGCCTCACACATGGTGTTGGGAATTCTCTGCCAAAAACGCACAACCAGCACATCCCCTCCCCTTCGGTTTGCTATGATGAGGGCTGCTTTCTGGCCAGCACAGGGAAACATATAATTGCTACAGGCAAGAGTAAAGCTGAGGGACTTTGAGATGACATCGACACCACTGCTGTTTCAAAGGGCCACTGGTTCCCTTCCTGACACGTTCTCTTTTTCGCTCTCCATTCAGTTAAAAGGAAAAGAAAAAGGAAAACTCCTCTGAACTCCCAAGCAAGAAGGAGTAGCAGGAAAAGTGTATTATAAACGTGCTAGCAAAACTGATGAGACAAAAGAGGGAGAAACTGCATATGAGGCTGCAGCAAATATAATCTTTCCCTATTCATTTGCTCTGCTGTGTCTTGTTTACTTTGCTGTTCTGTGATCTTTAGCAGTGACTGTTCAATTTAAACTCTTTTCAGGAAGGATTCTGTCTTCTCTCCTCTCTGTACTCAAGGATAGGTTACACAGCCCATGTTCTGGCTTTGCCCTTTATGGATGAGGGATATGTTGATTTGGTTTCAGCTCATTAACTCTCTAATGAATCTCTTCCAGCTTAGCAGTCTGTGAGACTGGAATCACCCATACTTCAGGATCAAGACTTTTTTTTCCCTTTGAATGTCTGCAAGGGTGTCCCAAAAGGCGCAGACACTACAAGGAAGCCCAAGGAACTGCAGGGTTTTCTTCACGGAAAACGAGCATCCTCTCTTGGGATAATGAAATCTTCTGTGTAGCCTTTGGTGTTCTGGGATTCATAAAGGTTATCAGACAGGCATTTATAATAAAAGTTCTTCCTGCTTTTCCTGGCATGCATTGGGAAGATGGGAGTGTTATCAGTCTGACATTTCTGTCAGAGCTGGTATTTGAACCACTGGATGATTCTGACAAATGCCACTGCTGTCATCTGCTGCTCATTTTTAATTATATCTGACTGAAGCTTTCAATGGCAGCAAGCAGAAAACTTAATTAGTTGGTTTAAAGGCTGATCTTCAGAACCTGAGGAATCCAAGCATCTTTGCAGCATTTCTGTACTGAGCCTGCCATTTTTAGTCTGACAATGCAAGTCAGAAGAATTAATGGCCCCACTCATAGGAAAGAAAAACAGAGGAAGACTTACAGGGATATACGTCAACAAAATACACCACTTCTGTACAAGACATGTCAGCAAGGCAACTTTGTGTCTTAGAAACTGCTGCGCTGGCTCACAGGTGGGTCTCAGACAAATTGTAGCAGAATGCAGGCAAAAGAGTGGGTGCTCATGGGAACATACAGCAAATGAACATCTGTTACCTCAGACAGAATGTATACGTTTATTCTGCAGTGGACTGCAAGTATTGCACTATTTGGAAAGACTGAAAGGCTGGCATTTTCTCACACACCAATGTACTGTTCAAACAAGCTGCTTAAAAGAAGATTGCATTAACAATTTATACCACCTCTGTTTGCTTTCAGAGTGTTAATATGATTATATTTCTACACTATATCCTGGAAAAACAATCATTAGTAAGATGCAATGTCAAACCGCTAATATGATGCAATTAGAAGTTAACATTACATTCACATACTGGTTGCAGGTTGCCTGTGGGGAAAAAAACAACAACTGAAAATACATTGTTTTGTTCCAGAAATGCCAGGGCTGTGGGTTTGGACACTTAATCCAACTGCCTGATGGAGATGTGGACTCGTAGAAGATGGACTTAGCCTGTCGGTTAGCTTGCATGGTCTGGAATAGCACTGCTCGTAGGGTGGCTGTGATCTTATCCTTTAGGATACTGCTAAATTTCATCGTTTGAAAGGAATGGACTGGACTTCATACATAATATGTGCCAAAAGCTCTGTGCTTGTGAACTGCAGTCAGGAACCAAAGCACTGTATGACATAGAGCCTGCAGGACTGATCTGCTCTCATTGGCTTCCCTGCACTCATAAGCTTTGTGCCTGCAAATTAGCATTGATCACAGAATTGCAGAGGCTGGAAGGCACCTCTGGAGATCACCTAGCCCAACACCCTGCTCACAGCAGGGTCAGCGAGACAAAATTGCTTGGAGATGTGCCCAATCAGATTTTGAGTATCTCTAAGGGTGGAGTCTTCACAACCTCTTTGGGCAACCAATGTCAGGGTTTGATCACTCTCATCATAAAAAAAAAAAAAAAAAAAAAAAGTTTTTTCTTATGTTTAAACAGATTTTCCCATATTTCAATCTTATACCCACTGCCTCTTACTCTGTTTCTGGGCATCTAGTTCTGTCTTCTTTACTACTCCCCGTCAGGTATTTATATACATCAAGCAGATCCTCCCAGGTCTTCTCTTCTCCAGGCTGAATTGTCCCAGCTCTCTCAGCCTCTCCTCTTATGAAAGATGCTCCAGTCCCTTAATCATGTTTGTGGCTCTTCACTAAACTTGTTCTTGTATGTCCAAGTCTGTCTGGTGTGGGGGAGCCCAGGACTGGACACAGCACTCAGTGTGGTCAAGGTGCACTGCTGACTAATGTTCAACTTGGTGTCCACCAGGACCCCCTATGTGCTTTTCTGCCAAGCTGTTTTCCAGCTGATTTCCCCCCCCCCCCCAGCTTTTGCTGGTGCCTGGGGTTATTCCTCCCCAGGTACGAAACTTGGCATTTCCCATTGCTGACCTTCACAAGATTCCCATTGGCTCATTTCTCCAGCTTGCTGAGGACCCTTTGAATGGCAGCACAACCAACTGGTGTGTCAACCACCCTTCCCAGTTCTGCATCACCTCAAATTTGCTGAGGATGCACTCTACCCCATCAGCCAGGTCATGCATGAAGAGGTTAAACAGTGGATGAGGGAAAAAAATCTATCTAAGGTAATTACATGGCTCATATCACTGTATTCTCTGAGAGGCACAAATTTAGTTGAGTCCTCATTGCCAGGATGCTGACTGTGTTGCTATGTTGCATCTCAATCTGCTGGACCTATAAAGGTCCATGCACCCATGTAGGTGTATGGCTGGATGGCAAAAAGTGTGCAGCCAGCTTCATCTGCAAGCAGAGGGAACCTTTCGTCCTTCACTCTGTTGTGCCATCAACGGTCAATAAAAAGCTCCTCCTGCACACTGACCTGGCATGCCGCTTCTCTCCTCTTTCCAGGATTATTGCGTCCTTAATGGCTCAACCATCAAAGTGAGTATAAATAAATACAATAACTTCCCTCCTCATATTGTACAGGTGCTTGGGCTAAATAAGCTCAGTCTCCCCACTGAATCTTGCACCATACATTCTGCCTTGGATAATATTTTAGTCAATGGCCGTGAAGGCAGTATACTTGCATAATATGATAGGTTTTGTTTACCTTTGATTTTCTAGACCATAGTTTAGTCTAGAAATCAACATTTTCCAGACCATATATGATAAGCAAAAATGACATTTTCCCTTTGTATTAGTGTTTGATAAGTCAGATTACACTACTTTTAAGTTTTTTCCTTGAATGTGTTTAAGAAGTTAGCACAATTTTCATACTTGCTAAAGCAATGGTTTGGGTCTATGCAGCTGGCAGCTGTTTTGTCAGAAAAAAAAAGCAGTTTGAACAGCCCAAGGAAATAACAGCTGACACCCCAAAACTATCAAGTCCCAGACTGTTAGGTTTGAACTGAATCAAATTCATCAATCTGTTACCATGCCTAACGAAGTCTAAGACATGAACCAGACACAGAATACCCTATATGAATTAACAGCCTGCTCAGTGCAAGTGTCACAGGGATTTCAACACACTGTTGTATTCCACAGCATTTTGCCATCACCAAAACAGTTTTCTTGCAAGCAGAAAACTGTACTGCTGTTACAGTAGGTCCTACCATGGAATGGTGAGCAGCTGACGGGGTTCTGGGTCTATGTGGGGAGTACAGGTTATATGTGGATTAGATAAAAATGTACCAGGATCCAAGGTCCAAACAGTTATTACCTCAGGCACAAAATATTCTTTCATATGTGGATAAGCAATTTTTTTAACAGTATCACAGACTTCTCTTACCATTACCAAGCAGTTGCCTCATTCATTTAACCAGGGATGTAGAGCAGTCAGGTTCCTCATAATGACAGCAGTGCTGCTTCTGCATGGGTATGACCTCCTGTAACATGGTATTTTGATATCAAACTGTGGAGGCTAAATTCCTGGCAAAGGATACAAGAAATTACCTTCTTGTTGTGGAAGTGCTGGAACTACTGCTTCTATCCTCTGGTTGCAAGACACTGCACCATGCTAATGCTTCAGCAACACTGCGAGGGAGTGGGGCAATCACAGAATCCATTACCCACCCAGATCTGTGCATTTCTTTCTTATTCCTCATGCCCTGACCTTAGCTTTTCATGGAGGGCTTTCCTTGTCTCTTTGCATGGTTGTCACACATCAAAGGTCATGTTCGTACAGTTTTGTGTTTCAGTTTTGTTTCACTGCCATGTTCAAAACTGAACAGCTCTGTACTGTGGCATCCTGCTGAAGGCAGAGGGAAGTTGCTTCTGCCTCGCAATGCTCAAAAACTGGCTTTCCACCACAGACCACCTCCTTGCAAGGTCCTTCCATGGGTGCCATCAAATGGGGAGATGTCCCCAAAAATCCTAGTAACACACATGCATATCTCTATGTACAGCATGGACACAAGCATTCAAGACTATATGCATTGCACAAAACAAGAAGGGAAACAGCTTTTGGGGCAGATAAATATTACAGGCTATAAAATAAGGATTGGAAGACCTATCTTGAGCTTCCCAAGTTGGCCACATCAGAGATTATTCCTCTTGCTTGTCTGTCATGATATCTGAACACAAGCTTTTATGTTCAGACAGACGTAGTCTTCAAGAAAACAGGGCCCTGCAGCACCAGCCACCAGAAACTTTAATGATTTCAAATATATACCCTAGTTTAAACACAATTGCTTCCAGACCTTCAGCTGAACAGCTGGTTTCTACAATGCAATGAAGTGTTCAGGGGCGTATAGTGAGTGTCAGCAACCAGACACCCAGACGCATTCTGTAGGGTGGTTTATAGTTTTATGGCTTTTTGCTTGAAAATATGCATGTGCAGAACATGGTGCCCTAAGCTTCAGCACATCCTTGGCCTGGTTTTTGGTCACACATACACACACACACACAAACAAACACACCCCTCTTCAGGAGAGGAAAACCAGCCCTTCTGCAACTTTCCAGTTCCCTTTGTCGTAACATTTCTGGAAAAGCCTCCAGAGGACATGACAGGCTTCTACCAGATGATTTTGTAATGAGGACTGCAGGCCACTTTTGGCTTGTTATCTAGAGCACTTACATTTCACTGGAGGAGCATTAATTCAACAAACCATTTGAGCTTTTCTGCTCACCTTTATGCTGCTAATCCTTAGAGTTCTTCTAGGGATGTGAAGAAAACAACAGAAAACTCAAGTAAGATGTATATTCGAGCCAGGTTTGGTGGTTTTTAATGACAAGTGCATGGAACTCCTCACACTGAATTCACAGATTGCCCTTAGAAAAGACTCCCAGTTCCATGGTGCCTCACAAGCTTTGGTGTTTTTTTCTCATAACCCCCCTGCAAGTCAGGCAGCAAAATTCTCCTTCTCATTGAGACTAACCAAGTACAAGAGGGACATTGAACTACTGGAGCGAGTTCAGAGGAGGGCTACTAAGATGGTTAGAGGACTGGAGCACCTGTCGTACGAGGACAGGCTGAAAGAGCTGGGCCTGTTTAGCCTGGAAAAGAGAAGACTGAGGGGAGACCTCATTGATGTACATAAACATCTGAGGGGAGGGTGTCGAGAGGAAGGAGCCGGTCTCTTTTCAGTGGTGCCCAGCGACAGGACGAGAGGCAACGGGCACAAACTGAAGCACAGGAGGTTCCGGCTCAACATGAGGGGGCACTTCTTTACTGTGAGGGGGACAGAGCACTGGAACAGGTTGCCCAGAGAGGTTGTGGAGTCTCCTTCTCTGGAGATATTCAAAGCCCGCCTGGATGCCATCCTGGGCAAGGTGCTGTAGGTGATCCTGCTCGGCAGGGAGGTTGGACTGGATGATCTTCAGAGGTCCCTTCCAACCCCGCCAATTCTGTGATTCTGTAACTCTGAAATCCACTGCCTAAAGTATACCAAGGCTTCCAGAGAAGCTGGGGACTGAAACAGCCATGTGGTCTAAGTGCCTTGCTGAGGCTCCCAGGACACAGCGATTCCGCCTTCCTCCTAAATAAAGCACATGCAAATGGCAGTACCCTGTTTTGGCAAAAGCCTCTCATAAATCTGTTCCTTTGCTTGATGACGGCTGCAGCATTTGCCAGTGCAGAGTCAGCCTTTTGGCTCTGTTGTCATTCTCCATCATCCAGCTAATGCAGTTATTTCTGTATTATAGGCCCACTATTTTACACTGAAGATACCTGGTTAATATATTAGCTAAAGGGATGCTGAGAATTGTCCGCTGCCTTTAGCAGGGAATATTGGATGCTTTTGTCTTTGAAAAGTCCCACTGGTTTTTCCTTTGTGAATGGCTGTAAATTGCTTACTGGAATGAAAATGCCACTTTTTGTCCAATTCTTTCTTGATTTTACCCAGGAGGTACATAGCAGAGGTTGATTAAATTGCTTGGTGTTGGTCTCTGTTTAAAAGAGACACATAGCTCTCTCAGCATATACATTCAAGAGTTTATAAAAGAAGAAAAAAATTTTTGCATTCCCAGTTACCTGTTGTCCATCCCTTTTTTGAAGAGTGTTGACATACTTTAAGACATTCTTTTCACTCAGCTAAGGCTATGCAGAAGTTAGAGGCCCAGTCTGAACTAGCTGTCTCTACAGGACAGCCATCCTAAAGAGGGAGATCATCTTGTAAAAGTGTCTTCTCTCTATTTCTGGAGCTAATTTATACTCCTAATCTAGATGACTAATTTAACTAGTATCGCAACTTTGAGGTCATTAAAGTAAAGCTAGGTGAGGTGATGCCCACTGAAGCCTGCAAAATCTTTACTTATTTTTTTCCTTTTAGGCAAAACCTTCTTTTAATTCTGGAGGACAAGAAAATCCTGAGGAGCATCTTGTTGGTGTTGGAGAATCCAGAGATTATGATATTGCTACAGCAAGAGAAGAAGAAAAGAATAAATGTGTTTTCCTTCTGAAATGTTATCTCCTTCCCAAACCTTTCCAAAGCTCCCAGTAAACATCCACACATTTGGGAGTGGGAGCCATTTCAGATCTTCCATTTCTCAGTTAACATGAGTGCAAAAACTAGAGGCGACCTTACTCCTTTTCACGTCAACAAAAATGGTGAGGCATTCAACCTTCCACTGAAAACTGATATGAAGTAAAATATGAGATATTCTGTAAATATAAACTCTTTAAAATAAAATGATATAGATGACATAAAAGTATAAAAATTGTTACTGACATGAATAATTCACTAACTATTGCATGGTATAAGTCACCAACTAATGTGTATTACGTGCCATTTAATAGTGGATGTATCTGAAGAAATATGGAAATTGGAATACTTTAATAACTTTCTATATGAAAGATGATGAGCCTGCCTAAATGATTAAGAGGAAGATATGTTATAATGAACTAAAGCCACTCGAGTGTAAGGTAATTTTAATTCAAATCTCCATCTGCTTATGTATAATTAAGACTCATTTAACAAGTTAATGCCTAACAGAGAGAACTGATAAGTCTGGTATTAAAGAGCTTAAGAGAACTAAATTAAACTGTCGAGTTTGAGGAGCTTTCATTTGAATTCCCTGTACCTGAACAAAAACACAATCTTCCAGGGGCATTTCTTTACCCTGACCATGCAGTCAGGTGCCAAACTTGGGGAGAAAAAGGAGGCAACAAAGCACAATATCCTTTTTATATTTTAATTTATGATATCATGTCAAGTCAGGAGTTTGACAGCGTCTTTGCTGACATGAATATTTATACTGTTCAACCTGTTCAATATATAGTATCTATACACCATTAAGAAGACACTTTGCATGTCATCAAAAATATTTATGCATTGCAGAGATTGCCAGTGGGGTTAAATAACCTATGAAAATAAGAGAGTTGCCTTTGAAGTGCAAAAAAGCAATATTTTGATCAGTGGTAAGTTTTATGTGATATTCACCTGCTTAACTTTCTATTTCATTCATTCCTCAAATATCTTTCCTGCAAGGCCCAGTAGTCAAAACAGTGACTTCAACCTTTTCATCTTTCATCATGCAATTTTAATTTTCTCTTTTTGGCTTCTTATCCACTGTCAAGATGAGAGTTTCCTATATTCAATTCATACTTAAAATTCTCTATGCTTTCGATTTTTTGTCACGGGAGCCAGACGTTGTCTTTGATTGCTCCTAGTACTCAGCAATAAGTTAAACACTTTCAGAAAGGTACTGGAAGAACAAATGCCACAGTATGTCCAATGCTTATTGCAGTGTAGCTGTATCCAAGTGAAGTAAGACAAAGAAATAAAGCTATGAGGTTTGATGACCAATACCCTATCTATCTCAATAATGACCAACACAGGACATTGTTGCAATATTCGAAGCTTGCTGTTTTGTTCCTAGGCCAAAGCAGACTTGCTAATGATGTGTTTTAGCATCAGTCTAAGGGCAAAAAAATTAGGGACTGAATTGTTTAAAATATATAAAATAGTACAACCAATGTCTTGCTTCTAGAAATGAGTTTTGAGCAATAGAGGTCCTTAAAATTCATCAGAAAGTGCAATGTTCCTTTGTGTATACATCTAGAGGTTGACACAATTTACCTTTTGTAGTCTCCTCATTATCAAAGCATTTGGGTTAATATGCATTATGCATGTTACTGTATGTCTAACAAACAAGGGAACATATGTTTTAAAAGGTCTTCCTTTCCTCCAAGGCTTGAAAACAGACTCTGTACAGAGACGTCAGCAAAGACATTTGCAGCACTTCAGCAGAATGAGCTTCAAGTGGCATAGGAAAGGTATGGAACTAAATCATCTGAAACTGACTAAAGATGGAAACCTACAGTTACATTCAGACAAGTGGTTCCATTTGCGCAGATAAGCTGATCTATTAGAAAAAAAAAAAATCTTCTTTTAGTGAAAGCCTTCCTTCCAATATTTATTATTTTTCAAGTTTGATAAAGTTCTGCTTCTGAAAGAAAGAGGAAAAAAAAAAAAAAGGAAGGAACAATGGAAAGAGGAGCGAAGGAAGGAGATTTAAAAATGCAACATGAGCTTACAGTTCCAGGAAATCAAAATTTTAAATCTGAATGCACATACACACACACAAAAAGTCAGAAGCTCATACCGACACCATGTACTAGTCTGTTGTGGGAAGGAGTGTCCATCAGTTTTGAATGACAGTCTAACACCGTACATCTTTTCTCTGCGAAACACTTCTGATGTCCCTTCCCTCGTCCCTGAGTACATCCCAGGATACATTGTGCTGGGACACCCCAAATGTCCTGGATGGCACTGTCACTTCTGGCTTTTAGGATGACAGAGGATACTGTTTCATGGGACTTCTTTGTATCTTTGCTGAAGAAAGAAGCTTTCAGCAGAGAACATCAGCATGAGACTAATTAGTTACTGAAGACTCAGTCCTGTGCTCTGTCCCTCCCTGTGGTCCAGTGAGTGTGAAAAGTAGCACATCAACCTGCATGTAACTCAACTGTCAGTTTTACTTTACAGTTACTATTGGAAGTTAGTATCATGCCTGTAGGTCAGCTGTACTACCCACAGCTACCACACAGAGGATGGTATATGAGACAATCCCTTCCATGGAGCTAGTTCATCTCCTTGGTAAATACATAAATTAAATAAAATAAAAACATATTTCTAAATATCTGTCTAATGTGGGTCACTGGTGAAACAGTTTTTGTTATTAAGGCACAGAAAGAATCTTTACACACAGTCTTGGGGAATCTGCATCTCTTAAACTATCAAGTAGTCTTCACCAACCTTACAACAGGATGATTCCTTGTCTTAATCTCACTGGTATCAATGTTTCGAACAGTCATGCAAATGCCCTTTTTCCTTGTCTCAGACTCTGATGATGTGGGTGAGGAAAGTCAAGCTCCTTAATCTCTAGGAGGAGGCAAAGCTGCACGTAGCTGAAGGCTCCCGCAGCAGGAGAGGACAGGAACCCACTGGCTCTCAAGAAGGGCCTGGGGACTATACTTGGGCTGGTTGCCCTGCCACCCACATCCCAAATTCCCAGGTTGCGCCTAGTCTCAGAGGTGCCATCCAAAGCCAGCTGTCTGTGGAGGAATTCACATTCGGGAGAGACTAATGATGTCCAAAAACCTGGGCAAAACCTATACATGATGCAGCTATCTATAAATAAAAAGTGACATGCTTAGCCTCACAAATGCAGCAACAGTCATCCAAGAAGAATGCTCCTCTTTAAACAAAGAAATGTGCATCAGAGCAAAGGCATTTAAAGAAAAAGCCTGCTCATGATCCCTCTGTAATATATTTTCTCCTCCTGCAGGCGTTACTCAACCTGCCTCTCTCGGAGCACACTACCACCAGGTTTATGACAGCTGCTCTGTTTTGCTTTAGCCAAACACTACTCCACATCATGTTCATTTTATCCTGGCTCCTCAAGAGCATTTAATACCCTGAAAGAAGCAGTAGGCCCATAAAATGGATATTAATAGAAGCACTTAGCACATACATGTTTGTGATTAGCAGCTTACAGGTTAAGAGCCCAAATGAAACAAAAGCAATTCCAGTCTTGAGCCAAGAGGTATTTTAGCAAAGCAGTCATGTCATACACTAAGGATGCCATTCCACAATTTGTAGAAATAGGTTTTGGGAATAAAACATTTGTTTTAAAAAAAAAAAAAGTCAGGCATCATGATATTAATAAATAATTCAATCCCCACAAGTTTAGAAAGCATAATGCTAATGTTGCTGCATCATCTCTTCTGAGATCCATTGTAGCAGGACAATGCATCAAACAGACTAGTTTCCAACTCTGTTTGCTCCCATTCAATCCAGATACCGTTAGCAGTCTCTTTCTTTTAAAAAAACGTAACAGCCTGACTTAGTAGGTTTAGTTTATTGTCATGGACATACTAAAAATATCATTTTCCCTTTAAGGATACTTACCTTGGAGAGGAAGATCCAGTGATCCCACAAATTCTAACCTTGCTTACGGTGGCAGTACAGTTTTCAAGTGACACAAGATAACTCTTTTTACAAGACTGTCTTTCTGGCTTCATAGGAAGAATTACCTCCCATGGGGCCCATCTGGGTACCAGCTTTGGGGAGGGATAAGTGGGATATTAACTCCTTCCACAGCTGTGATGCAGCCGTGCTAACACACCTATGTTCCTGTCTGCCTTTTGCTCTTTATCCCAGAGCTGCAAGCAACACTCTTAGGCAAGAGCTGGTCTTGTTCCAGTTGAAAAGCATTTTTATGTTCCTTCATCCAAAAAAAAAAAAAAAAAAAATTAGTTCTCACAACAGATAAGTCACTTTTCTTTAAAGATTTATGACAACATGAAATGTATTTTGTTTCTTCTCTTTTAATGTGTCTTAGTGCTAAAATGTTATTTTCCTCATTAAAAAATTATGACACTTGGAAAAAAGTATATGTAGGGATAAACAGCATGTGGGATGTCAGCCTTGGCTTTCACTGATACAGAACTGCTGGGATGAGGGAGCGGAACACTGAATCCTGCCCCGCAGAGAACCAGCTGTGAGCACAAAACCCTCGGCTGCCTCTCAGCCCCTCTGGATCACCGCCCCAGGCAGCATCACAGCCCAGCTCGAGGGCCATGTGGTTATTTCCACATTAGCAAAATGATGGAGACGTTTCATCAGGGAAAAACTCAACACTTTTTCTCTGAAAGACTGCTCAGGGAAGAAAGGAAACATCACTTAATAACCTATGGCCTAGCAGAGAAGAAAGAGGAGAAAAACATGGAAAAAATGCTGGATAAAGGATTTGGCAGTGACATGCTGATTCCAGCAGGTGAAGAAGGAGGGAAAAAATGGGCAGCTCTGGCAGGCAGTGGCAGCACACTGAGCTAGAAACCGTGTCACAGTGTGCCACCAGGAGGGACAGGCTCAGCAGGACCTCGGCGTCATGGTGGGCGCTGGGCTCTACAGCCCTGACAATGGCCTGAGAATGTTTTTTGGGGGGTGGGGTTGTTTGTATTACAAGTTTGTGGTTGTATTAGTTAATATCAATACAGATCCTTTCAGTTTTGCTGCTCTCCTATACAGTTATCTAAACTGGCAATTTAATCCCTGATTTTACTGCCTTTTTTTTTTTTTTTTACTGAATAAAACCTTTTACTGCTTATTTTTTACTGAATAAAATATTGCTTCCAATCTTTGCTTTGTCTCTTACTAGATTTTGATAGAAGATCTCCTCAGATTTGGATGCATTTCCATTTACAGCATCTTAATATATCCTCTCTATAAATATTGTTTGCTTCCCTAATTACGCTCTATTATTTAAAACCCCCATCCAGCTAGGTCTTTTCTCTAATTAGGCATGGATTTTCCTAATTTTATTTCTCAAGGATAAAATAATGATTTTACATTTTCTGAAGATTCACATTTTTCTCTGAATTTGGGCAATGTAACATTTACTTTGAGAGTTCTGAGTTGTGATTTGATAATGGGGAGAAAATGGTAAGTCCTGTGTTTAAGGGAAAGGCATAGCAATAGCCATTATCTGGAGCCGATGGCAGTGAAATTCTGATTAGGAACAAGACCTGTTTTTAGAAGTGTGATCACAGAAATGCAACAAGGAAAACAGTGAAATCTCTGTGTGTTGATATCTCCAAAAGAAGGATGCACATCTTTCTGGGTGACTTAGGTTGGTGAAAGACAGCTTACTGGATCCATCAGAGGGACAATCTGGTAACAGCCCCTTGAAGCAATACTGTATCACCCTGCGATCCTTTCTGGCATTGGATTCCAAACTTTTTCTAATTTATTAAGAAAAAATGGGATTCTTCATTATGTATGAACAGCTGTATGTTTAGCAGAGGATTTAGGATGGTATTTCCCCGAGTCTGATATGGAGAATATTCTGATTATCAAACAGTGAACTGTGAGCAGCATCATTTCCCTAAGCACTCAGGGAGTAGCGTTCTTACAGTATTTGTGTGCCTAGAGATGCAGAGAGTGCTGCCAATGCCTACTGGTGCCAAAAGTGGCTAGAAAACAAATGACTGCTTTCCAGAATTAGATACTTTGGAATAATGTGTCTTTCTGCATATTTAAGCATGTCTTTTAAAACCTGATGCCAAGTGACTTCAGCACCTAATCCTGCTACTGAAAAGACTTCCATCAGTTAAGAACCTCTGTGACTCATGGGCAGGGACAACAAAAATGCGGATATTGAGCAAAGGCTTCAAAACTCCACTGGCTGCCGAGGACTAACCACTTCATTTTGCTGTGACTCACTGGGCTGCCAGCAGCAGCAGCAGCTCAGATGATGCCCCAGTGGCAGCTGAGGTACCCCTGCCACAAGGAGAGACAAGGACTCCATTGGGCACCCAGACAGCAAGTTGCCCTTGCTCCTGAGCACCAGTCATCTCCCACTGGGGCTCTTCCAAACTACCTGGGTGCTCCTTAACAACAAAATTAAACCCTTTAGATTCATTTAGATGTCTTTCATTCTCTGTTTTTTTTCTTAACTCATCTTTGAAAACGTCAGTAACAATTACTGCTAGTTAGTTTTCATGCATGAGATTTGGCTCAACGTTAGCCATGTGCTCTGTTTATGTTTTCTATGTGTAGAACAAATAGCAAGCTCAGCCAGGAAAGGAACCCACAGTAACTATCTGACAGCATAAAGCACAGCAATGTATCAATCAATCATTCAATCAACTAATAAGAGCAGGTAAGAAAAAAACAGACAAAACCACTCACTCCTCTGTGTTCTGCAAAATGAAAAGCTAATTCATAAGAATTAGTCAATGGAACCGTGTCTTGTGTTCTTGAAATCTCTGTATGCTGTAAAAATAATGCATGGTGAAATAAGTCATCCTTTAAAGGCAAATGGTCAATTGAAATCAAACAGCTCTTGACTTTTTTTTCTTAAAGATAAGCAATAATTTATTTCTCTTTCATCTTCACAATTATCACAGATTGCCCAGCTACATGACCAATGCCACTACAGAACACAGGAGAATTGCCCACCTACACTTTACTTGAACAAATACATCTGCAATTTACAGATTAAATGTACTGTACAATGTGTTGTTGCAAAAAGGTCATTCTTATCTATATGATGGGATGTGACATATGATTTATAAACAGATGCAATCTACGATGTAAAACTTCAACAACTTGTCAAGCCAATGATACAGTATAAAGCATTTTGTTTTGGTATTGTATTGTTACTAAAGTAGAAAAAAGAAAACTAGAGAAATAAATCCAGATCTTAACTTACAGGATATGTATTCGGTTAAGAAATTAATTGGTTTCTCCACTTTTTTTTTTTGTTATGCTTTTCTTTTTTTTTTCTACAAATGAGTAATATGAATATATTGCAGGATAAAGAAAGACTGCCAGATAAAGAAGGTACCGTTATATGAAAAACAAATGAAAAATTACCACGTAATTTTGCTTACAAAAAAGGTCAAACTATAAACAGTCACAAAATATATAAAAATGCCACATTGAACGAGGCAATCGTACTCTACCTAAACTGGTAGTATACTCTCTGAAAGAAGTTGCGTTCATACAGTAGTAACTGATAAAAAGGCATTGTGCACTCTTGTGCCATCTGGAGATTTAGCACCATGTGTCATCAGTTCTTGGATTGTCATCCAGTTGTCCAAGATTTTCTTGTTTCTCTTTTTCATCATCTTTTTGTGACTCAGTTCAATAATGTTAATTTCCTTTTTGCCCTCGCTGCCACTCTGTGGACTTTCCTTAAGACACTCCAGCCTGCTACGCATCATGAACTCCCGTCGCCTCCTCTGCTCCTTAGCTCGCACCAAATGCTGCTTCCTCTCTTCTTTGCTCCAGTAGCGACCCATCTTCATCTCACTCATTGTATCATCATCTGTCGTCATTCCACTGCGCTCCTCTTTAATTTTTAAGGCACGTTCCTTCAGGATTCTGTCTCGAACTGGTCTCTTTGTGATATACCTCGTCCCATCACTCCTTATTTTCACTTTCCATTCCATCTTGGGCTCCGCACACTTCTGCGAGTCTTTGCACATGCTCACCAGGCTGAGTTGGCTTTGGGCATACTCCACAGCTGACTTCTGCTGGATCAGCTGCATGTAGCTTTGATAATGCTTTGCATGAGCTGGTATATTCCCGTACCTGTAAGAAGAGCTGTGATATGGGGACAGGTAGGGTATGTGCTCGGTGTTCTGCTTTTCCTGGTCTGTGAATTTGCCGCTTTCTGATGCCAGCACCGTGTCTTCAGCAGCACTGTTTTGCTCAGTGGGTTTGGTTTTGGATGTGGTTGTCTCCTTGTTGCTTTGTCCTGAGGATGACTGATTAGCCACAATTGTGCTCCTCAGGTTTTTCCTGTTGGTGATGCTGATCATCCTCTGGAGTGAGTTGTCAGGGGATCGCTCCACAGTTAGCGGAGTGCTCCTGCAACTTTCAGCTGTGTTGTAGGCACTGGAGCTGTCCTTGTCAGACTTCTCAGGGTGCTCCATGATGTCATCCAGTTTGCCTCTTTGCACATCTATGCTGGTGTTATAATTCCTGAACCCTTCATCATGTAAAGCCCAAATGTCTCCATACTGATCCCTCACCTTTTGGAGCCGGTGAGCTTGCATAATATTCTGACATTCGAGTTCAATGTTCCTCAGTTCCTCATTGAGTAGCTGCAGCTCATGCTCCACTCCATCTTGCTCTCTTCTGTTGCACTCTATCGTGCTGCTCGAGTAATACAGGTCATACTCCCCATGGTTTCGAATCTTGCACTTCAGTTCCAACAGCTGTCGAAACCTTTCACATTCCTCCTCTGGGTTCCCTATGAAATCAGATTCAATGTATTCCCCTGACACAAAGCTTTCATTGCACTGGAGCTCAGCACTTCCTAACGTATCTTGGCTGTGACCCAGCTCCCGTTTGCTCTGCAGGGTAGCGCTGTTCCGCTCCTCAGGTGCATTTTCTTGCTCAGAGCTCTCATCATTACGCAGACTTTCATCTGTAGGTCCCACCCCACTGTCCTTCTCATGATTGTTGGATGATGAGGTTGCAGTGTCTGTAGTGCCATCCTCCTCCTCGTGTTTCTTTGGCTAAAAAAATGGAGCAAACCAAAGTGATTATCAAACACTGTTCATATTACATGAGAATATTTTCCAGCTCTGTTTTTTGCTTAAACATCTGGGATCTGATTTAAGCTGAATTAAAACAGATCACTAAACAGCAGTCCTACTGCTGATGGCTTTTAAACATTTCTGAGAGTCATGCTGTGGTGGCCATACTGAGTGAAGCAGATGAATTACAGCACTAGTGACATATCTTCTAAAGTCCGGAAAGAAATATTTCCCTCTCTAGCTAAGCCATCTCTTTGCAGTGCTCAGAGATAATGATCACCAGATGGTATGCTGTTTCTGATTCTGGATTATGGCCAGAGACTGGTGGAGTTGAAATCTTCTCAAACTTGGGAAAAAGCTTCAGTGCTGGTATCACTTCAAAAAAATAGAGCAAGCAGCCAATCAAACTATGACTAGCACAATCTAAGAGGGTATAAAAAGACTACTTTCATCAATGGGGCATTTTTTTTAACCAGTGGACTCTTTGTATGCCCCATGAAGATGGGCAAGGTTGAAGCCTGCAGAGGCCAGCCTGTTCCACTATGCCCTCCATGGCCCTCTCTCACACTTCTTGCTTTCAGTAGTCTTTTTCTTAAAGACTGTTCATTTTGAATTCCAGGATTTTGCTTAAGTAAACCTCTCTCTCTGGCATCCCTGGAGACCATTTCTGTTCCCTAGTTGGAGTTTGTGTTCCTTAGAAATAAAAACAGCCTTTTACCATTAAGTGTAGAACAACACTGAGTGCTTGCCATGGGCATAATGTCAAGCTTTTAGGCTGTTGTTTTTTAATTCACACCCCACTTATGTAGCTAACCTATTTATATTCTTTTATATTCAAAGAGTGTGAGATAATGTCTCTCTGAAGAGACACAGGCTTTTTATTTTTCAAACTGGATATGAAAAGAATTTCCCCCTATTCCCCTTACAGCGCAATCATGCAGAGTGCAATTTATATGGCTTGTTCACCAAATATCTACGTGCACACAGTATCAACCAAATGCTTTTTCTCTTTTAGGGGATATAATTGCATAATTATTTATAATGGTAGTAATAATCAAGGGAGAAAAAAGGTACAGTGCACCCAGTGAAAGGAAACAAACTCAAAGAGGCCGCTGTCATAATGCCCTTTTTCTCCTTTTTGACAGACAGTAAAACAGGATGAAAATGTGTCTCCTATCTCCTCCGTTCTCCTCTCTTCATGTGCACCCCATGATCACACACCCTTCAGCTGGTTTCCTTTCTTCAACTGCAAGGAAAAAATAATGGCCTAGTCTCAGAAAAACAAAGATAACCCCCACCCCAAATACAAAGTAATAGTGGAATAAAATAAATATCGAAAGAAACACAACACCAGGAGAATCCACTGTCTGTGACAGACCAGTTAAAAATCTCTGAAAGGGTGTTTTAGCAATGTGTTCTCAGACAAGACTTGCAAAAAACCCCTTCTCTTTAGAATAGTAGCATACATTTCATACTCATCCTTTTGCACATACAACATATGGCTGACAACAAAATGCACAATAAACATTTAATTCTCATTCAGCTTTGGCAGCCACACCTGTAATGTGTCGATTACTTTCTCTCACTCTCCCCAAATGGGTGAGAAATTTCCCCCTTGAATTTAAACATCATGGGACAGAATGTGTTCAGTGTTTTTCAAGGGATTGTGAAAAGGTTCGATGTTTCTTGATGTTGTAGGGTCAGAATTTTCTGGAAACTGCATTTGGAAACTGCAAGGGACAAAATTTCACGAAAATTCTGCGAGTTTGTAAAATTCACTGGTACATAGTTTCCCCATCTGAGGTCCTCTCAGATCTTTCTACTTAGCCACTAAAAAGAGACAGTATCTTGTTGTCAGAGAATCACAGAATGGGCAGGGTTGGAAGGGACCTCTGAAGATCATCCAGTCCAACCCCCCTGCCGAGCAGGATCACCTACAGCACCTTGCCCAGGATGGCATCCAGGCGGGCTTTGAATATCTCCAGAGAAGGAGACTCCACAACCTCTCTGGGCAACCTGTTCCAGTGCTCTGTCCCCCTCACAGTAAAGAAGTGCCCCCTCATGTTGAGCCGGAACCTCCTGTGCTTCAGTTTGTGCCCGTTGCCTCTCGTCCTGTCGCTGGGCACCACTGAAAAGAGACCGGCTCCATCCTCTCGACACCCTCCCCTCAGATGTTTATGTACATCAATGAGGTCTCCCCTCAGTCTTCTCTTTTCCAGGCTAAACAGGCCCAGCTCTTTCAGCCTGTCCTCGTACGACAGGTGCTCCAGTCCTCTAACCATCTTAGTAGCCCTCCTCTGAACTCGCTCCAGTAGTTCGATGTCCCTCTTGTACTGGGAAGGAATATGAAGAGTAGTACCAATAACACTCTAAATAACTAACTATTGCAGAATTGTTCTATAATTATCATTTATCTACTCCTTTTTTCCTCAACTTATGCATTACTGTGAGAGAGCATAAAGTATATTGGAAGATTTATTTATTTATTTATTTATTAAGGATTGTTATATTTTTCCAAAGTGGCTGCAACACTTTAGTTCCATTTTCATGAGTAGCTGGCAAAGTGGTGGGAACACAACGTCTTCATGCATCAGTTGTTTTTTTTAGAGTTCCAAAATTTCATATTTTGCACAGAGAAAAAACTCATTGGCTACAGAATTCTTCATGAAAACCAATGGTAACCAGAAAGAAGAGCAACCCAGCCAGGCAAGTGGCCAGAGCATTCAGCAGGAATGCCGGAGATTTGGGTTTAATTTCATATTTTTCTCATTTACCTCTTCCATTTGAGTGCTGCTATGTAAGCTATTCTGGTTCCTTCTCTCACCTGCTTTGGAGCTGCTCCAGCTTGTATCTACCTGTTCTGTCACCAAACTTTTCAGCAGAAAAGTGACTCCAGCCTGGGTCATCTACACTGCACTCTGGCCACAGCACAGTGTCACCCATGGTTCTCACTGCTCTGGAAAACATTTAATGACTGACACAACGGAGAACAGCTCCACCAGCCACTGGGATGGCCTTCCTGCAGAACGGCTAGCGATTTGGGTGCCTGCCCCAAACATAGGGCCCCAATCTACACTTGTGAAAGAGAAGGGCCGCTTGCTGATCCCGAGGGGGACCAACTTGGCGCAACTTACATCCACATGACTAAACCCATCTTACTCCCTAAACAGGGTGGCTTATACATACTGTGTTAGCACAGTTACACAGCTTCCAGAAGGTAAGCCGCATGATGCTACTAGAGCTTCCTCTGATGTCTCCATCATGGTGCCACACCACCAAAGCATACGTTTGGGCACGTCTGAAAAATCTTTTAATGTATCTATTTGCACAGGGCTTGAAAGAGACTTTACGGTTTGGGCCCATGCAATCAACGCTTTCAGAATTAATGGCTCTTGTTTTCCACACCACTTTAATCAACAATTTAAACTTTGCTCCTTCAAATTCCACTTGATCTAGATGGAGTGAACATAATACACTGCCACCTACTATCCATAATTAACACACACACACACACACACACACACACACACACAAACACATACACACACAAAAGAGGTAATCAAAGCAAAATCCATCTTTCCAGTCTAACAGAAATCAAATGGGTGGGATTGAGTTGACCAAACGTAAGTGTCTATAGTACAGACACCAGAATGTAAGGTAGTTACCTTGGTTTCTCCACCCTGTCAAGAAGAAACAAGTGTCTGTACAGTCGGATTCTCCTCAGTCTAAACCAGACATCCAAATTAAGTTAAATCCTTCCCCATGATGTGAATATGTGCAACTAGTTCAATTAAGAAAACTGAAAGTAATACAGGTATTTATTTTCTGTGTTTTTGAGATACATTTAAAAAAAAATCCACTGTGACTCAAGTAAGGTAGCCCCTGGCTTTTCTGTTCTGGACTTGTAATCTTTGCCAGAGCCCCTGAACATGTGCAGACTGAACAGCCTTTTACAACATGAGATTATTTTGATCTTATTTTGAAAGGTAGCAAGCCTAATTTCAGGTTAGGTCCCTTTTGAAATCCAGGAGACAGTCTCCAATTACCAATGTGCTGCTTTTGTCAATGTTATCTATTATCTATTCCAAACAAAGTGTTTGTTTTCAAATATACATTGTCAATCTCTGCTACAATTATTTCTGTTTGAAATACCAAAGGGCTCCTTAGGCCTCATCTTTGCAGTGAGAACTCAGATAATGAGAATGCGAACCTGGCGGTGCGTACAATCAAGCAATAAATGAACCTCAAAAGATTCTGCATTTCAGCTCCTGCAAGCATTCATGCCTATAAAATGGCTAATCTCACAGGAATTCAGGCACTGTTCTATTCTCATTTTCAACTTAGGATGTATATTGGGATTCAAAACTCAGTCTGCTACTAAAGTTTGAAAGCACTGAGATTCAGTCAAGGGTTTTAATAAATCTAGCTTCTGGGCTCTCCGGTCAGTTTCTGACAATGAAAGGGAGGCTGACCACAATGACAGGAATCGCCAGTGGCAGGCTAACCACAAGATACTCCCACCACAGGGGAAGATTGGGATTGATTTCAGTGGTGCATTAGAAGGGAAAATGCTCTTCTGCAAACAATGCTGTTCTTTTGAAACAGGCCTCCCTCAGAAAAGAATTTCCCCCAGATATTTTCACTTCATTTCAGCTTTGAATGAACTAGAATTAATTATTTTATCCAATTCTTTCTTTTCTTAATAGGTTTTGATACATTCCATGATACCGATAAGAATTTCTGCATGGCAAATGTATGGTATTCTTGTAAAAGTTATCACTGCCGCACAATGGGCCGCGATGTTCTAAAGGGGAAGGAATACAATGAATTATAAAAAGTGGAGAATTACATCTTTCGTCTAGGTTTATTGGACTATTCTATATAGAGAAGATATAATTCTTGATTAAATTCTGTAGAGTGGCTCAAAAACACAAAAAAGACACGACTATCTACTTAATTCTATCCCATTCTTCTATTACAAACTGTACCAAATTTTTCTGTGTCAGCTTGTACTACACGTTAAAATGGCATTTGGTAAAAAAGACTCATATTTGGAAGGATAGTCTGCTATGGTGTGCATTCATTCCTGCAGCTCACAAGATTCATAATTACAAATGATTATGAAGCCAGAGGATTGTGTTTCGGCTCACAAAAATTAAGGCTAGCGCTGGAGCAAAATCTCCATGGTGTACCAGGGAGCTTGAAGCTACTCAGCTTGGCCACTTGCAGCTGCAACGAGAGCGGTTTCATTACTCCGATGTATTATGTGACTCACCTCAGGAAACTGCTAGGTTTCCTAGCCTAACAAGGAGTAAAGAACTAGTTTTCTGACTTGCCGAGTCACTACATAAAGTCTAGAGAGACAGCAGCTGTCATGAATTACTGACGCCCCATTACACATTAAGCTGCATTTGGTTGATTCAATTACTCATCAGAAGGGCACAGAACTGTTTGGCTGTCCTAGAATTACTTCAAGCAATGCAATGTCAGACACCTATGGAGTACAAGTGACCATAATCTTTTCAAATGTAGCTCTCTTCTACCTTAATATAAAATCTCAACAGGAGAAAAATATTCTTAGTATAAGATCTCAATTGGGAAAAAAATCTCAAGTGGTGTGATGAAACCACACCACAGAAATCACTGTTCAGTAATTAACACTACCCACAACCCAAATTCAGTGAAAAAAGCAAGGTTTGACAAACATTGGGAGTGGAAAGTCACAACTGTGAAGTGACTTCAGAAGCCCCAAAATGTTGTGTCAGGGGTTAAAAGGGGTTTGTAGGCAGACCTGCTCAAGCATTTCCCCAGAAGTGGGTGAAAATATCACTGCACAAAGTAAAATGCTTTGCAAAGAACAAGTGTTCTTTCTGACAGGAAATCTTTGGGTATTCAAGACAAAACTTCTGGTTAAAAAAAATTAAAAAGATGCCAAATCTCAGCTCAGAGTAACTAGCAGTGCAGTATTTAGCACATTCGACCTGGGAAAGCAAGGATTGGATCACTGCCTGGAAAAGAGGATCATAACCAAAAGTCCATTATACATTCCATTGCAAGGCTCCCTTCACCTCTGATACTGGAGTTATTCCACTTTGTGCAATTAATTAAACGCTTATAAGATCAAGGATTTGTAATCTGATCTATCATATTCCAGATAATAGACTTAATTGCTGAGCTATTCTGTCAGTGTCTCTGTCCCAATGAATATTTAATTTGTGTAAAGTGAATAGCTTTAATGGGAGTTATCACCAGCGTCAAGGCAGGAGGGGAGGGGATGGAATGGGCTAGATGCACGTCAGGCTCCCAGCATGGACCAGGCAGTGCAGGATTTGAAGCCAGATCTCCCATTACCCAAATAAGTTCCCCAATTCCCATATATAAGTTCCCTTTCTTCACTTCAAAGAAAAATTCCTCAGGCTTTGCTTTCGAATAATTCAGAATGGGGAAAAAAAATTCAAGTCACAAATTTTTGTGGGTAGAAAAAGAGTTTCTCCCCAGCTGCACGTATACAGAAGCTAGGAGATGATGTTATGTGCTGGGCTCCACATGGGTGTGCATACTGACAGATCATCTGTTTCAGGTGTGGATAAAGTCACTCATGCCTTCCACAAAAAAAGTACAACTGAGAAGATCCCTTGATGAAACTGTATTGCTGGGGGTGTACATACATCTTTGCCACAGCCACATCACTAACAGCACATGTGGGCAGGTAAAAGTTAGGACAGCAGCAAGCTGAGACTATGTTAACAGTATGCTTCTTTGTCTCCATTAACAAAACAAATGATGAACCGTGCGCTGTCGGTGTAAGAAAAATATGCTTGTTTTACCAAAACACCTGTTGTTTCTTTTAAACACCTCTTCCATCTTGTTTAAAAGTTAGATTACATGCTCTCTGGTGCCCGGGCCAGCTCATACCTTGCACGCGTACAACGAGAGGGGTACCTGTCCCAGCTTGGAGCTCTACATGCCACAGTGATACAATCCATTAAAAAATTGACATAAAATATAACAACATAAACTCCAAAATTAAAGAAAGCAAGAAATATTCTGAGAGCTCTGAGAAAATGAGAATTCTGCACTTATCACAGCTTCCTAAATTGTTTGCTAACTTGTCATACTTGGCCCAAACATCCATTGTTCTGCTTTTCCTTACCTACAGCATTCTGGAGTTCAGAGCATCTCAGAGACAAAATTCTGACAAAGCTTTTGACTCCACTTTACAGCATACCATTTCGTTCTCTATTAGTAAGAAAGTATACCTAGCAAAATTTCAAATAACGCATTTAGTGGCAGTCCTACCTGCTCCACCTCATTGGCTGTGTACTGCATCGCTTCATTATGCTGCTCTTCCAGCATTTCTAAGTTCAACTCCTCCAAGAATTCATTCCTTTCATCATCCAGCCACCCTTCCTCCAGCTGCAAAGAATACATTAGTACATTATATTATGTCAGCAACGATGCACGCTAAAATAGAGTAAACCCAAATGGCAATGCTTGACTAGTTCTTTTTATCCTAATGATTCACTTCAGAAAGCCAGGCAGTAGGAGTTCGCTTCTCAAAAAAGGAGGAAAAGAAAGGATAAAAAAAATGGGACTCTCATGCCTTTTATCCTTTCTTGAAACAGTATGACTGATTTTCTCTCATAATGAAGGAGACTGCACAGCACAGACATTATGTCTTTTCAAAAGGTATGAAAGGCAGAGCACATAATCCTGAAGCTGTCATGTTCATTACCGCCAAGAGCTCCGGTGCCAGAAGAGTGGCAACGTTACTAATAGGGCCACGAGACAACTGGGCTCTTTCCTTTAACAACCTCCGCCTCTGTGCTGTGCCCTAGTGCTGCACCCTCGATAGAAGCCTTGCGTTGCATTTCTACTGCGGTTTTTCCATTGATTTCCCAGGTAAACAAACAAACAGGAGGGTGACAGACAGATGCAGTGACTCAAAGGGCGGTTATTTTTGTTCTCGCAGTATGCCTGGAAACAAGCCTCATCTGTTTGTTTGTATTTTTCCTTAAGTGTTAAATAATACTTTGACATTTGGTGAAGATTGTGTTGCAAAAGGACAGGAGGGGATGCTGTGTTTTCTGTCAAGTGAGTATATACTCTTGCCTCTCCACAACCCTGTACTTGGCTTATGTGGCAAGGTTTTGGTAGCAGGGGGACCACAGGGGTGGCCTCTGTGAGAAGATTCCAGCAGCTGCCCCATGTCAGATAAGAGCCTGGTTGTGCCTCTGGGAGAGCAGATTTAAGAGAGGGAAAAAACTGCTGCACAACAGCAGCTGGGAGTGAGAGGAGTGAGGAACAGCCCTGCAGACACCAAAGTCAGTGAAGAAGGAGGGCAGGAGGTGCTCCAGGCACCGGAGCAGAAGTTCCCCTGCAGCCCGTGGTGAGGCCCATGGTGGAGCAGGCTGTCCCCCTGCAGCCCGTGGGGTACCACATGGAGCAGATCTCCACGCTGCAGCCCGTGGAGGAGCCCACAGAGGAGCAGGTGGATGTGGCCTGAAGGAGGCTGCAGCCCATGGAGAGCCCCCGCAGGAGCAGGCTCCGGGCCGGAGCTGCAGCCCATGGAGAGGAGCCCACGCAGGAGCAGGTGATCCGGTGGGAGCTGCCACCCGTGGGGGACCCATGCTGGAGCAGTTTGCTCCTGAAGGATGGACCCCGTGGTACGGACCCATATTGGAGCAGCTCTTGAAGAGCTNAGGTGTTTTTAGTTTGCTTTCAGTTTCTCACTGCTCTAGTTTGTTAGTAATAGGCGATAAATGATATTAATCTCCCTATATTGAACCTGTTTCGCCTGTGATGGTAATTGGTGAGCAATCTCCTCCTTATCTCAACACTTGAGCCCTTTTCCATTGCATTTTTTTCCCTCTCTTCCTTTAAGGGGAGTGAGACAGCAATTGATCTTGATCAGGGTGAAAACAGAGCAGCACCCTTCACATCTTTCTAAACTGACAAAACAGGTACCTCTGGCCTAAAATGCTCTTCTCCCCATTTTGCTCATCGTGCACATGTGTGTACATGGCACATGTCCATTCGTATCTGTAATCCCTTGCCAGATGGTGCGCTGAATTGAAAAGGAAAATATTGGTCAGTGACACTCCTGGCTATAACGATGGGAAGATAGCAGAAGGCGATATTTATTGCTTTGTCACTGGTGAAGGCACTAGAGGAAGAAGGTGACAAAAAGATGGTAAAAGCCTAAGCATTAGACAATGACAAGAGTACCAACTATTCATGTCTCAAGACAGCAACAGCAATGCAACACAGGCCAACACCTACAGCAGAAGTACCACCACTGCATCAAAGCCAGGAGGGCTCTGGCCACAGATACCAGTCAGGTAAGTTACACCAAACCAGCAAGTAGTAGTTCAAAGATCCACACAGAGTGATTGATGCTGTGTGGTACTTATACTTGAACGCTAATAGGAAATCACAAGCCAGCCTTTAACAGCTTGGGATTAGAAGTAGGCCTTTTGTTTTTTTTTTTTTTGGTTTGTTTGTTTGTTTTTTGAGGGCATGTAATTTTTATGTTTGTCCTTAATGGGACTTTTAAACCATTCTCTGAAACATCTGGTGCTGGTCACTAGTTTTGTTTACTGTTCTCGCTTTTCTTCCCAAGGGATGCATGAACACAGTCCTTCTCTACCATAAAGGATGCAGTTTAATTTCTCACATTTGAGGAAATTGCAGAGATTACCAAATCTGGAGGATGAAAGATGAATCTTGTTTGGCTAAATCTGCTGCTTAGATCATGGTAGACCCCATACTTAACTTAATATGAATCCTTATGTTACAGTTTTTAGAATAAAAATAATATATGCCTTAGCATCCATGTGCATTACATACATTCTGTGCACATACACACATGTGAATGCACATGCCTGTCCCATTTGTTTCCATATTAAACAGGTTATGTGCTCCTCTGGTGCTCTGCTTCAAAACTTAATTATCCATTGGTATTCACTGCACAAATAAATGGTCAAAGAAGGTTTTCTTCCCTTTTTCCGAATGAATGTGCTCAGCAGTCAGCCTTCAAGATTGCTATACTGTCATTACCATTTTCTATCTAAAAATAAAAGCCTGCTTAATCCTGCTCTCTTTTACCAGACTCAAAACAAAACTTTACCTGAAATCAGTTTGTGGACAGCCTGATTTCTGACATACTACGGCTGTTTTTTCGTTTTTGCATAAATACATTCTCTGAACACATAAATTCAACAAAACAAACAAACAAAAAAATGAACCAAAGCATACTATGTTGTGTGATATGGGAAATTATACTGGTACAGCTAAGTAATTAGCTGTAATTCCTTCTCTTGTATTGATGTAATTTTTTCATGTTCACCAATCTGAAAAAACACAGAGATCAAACCTTCCCTGGGCAAGCATTTTATTAGTCGGTGGGTTTCTGTTCCCTACAGGGAAAAAAAAAAAAAAAGGAAATAAAAAGAAAGGAAAAAGAAAAAGAAAAAACTTAGTGAAAAATCATAAGAATAATGTTGAAAAAACTCTTTCGAAACTTCTGCAACTTCCTGTGCAGGCTACAATTTTGCAACATAAACTGGTGCATAGCTTTTTTTTTTGCTGTACTACATGTCACCATTTTTATGGGAATTGTTTAGATTGATGAAAAACATAAAGAAAATGAATGCTGAAATTGTGAATCTTATATAACTACTGGATTGAAGTAGAGATTCCAAGTGGCACTGAATTACACTTACTCAATTTAATTTATACAGAGTATGCAGCTAGCGAGACTAAGAAATATCAGATCAATAGCAGGAGAGACAAATGGCAACATAACCAACTTTGCTTGAATTGCTGACAGATGGAGAGAACAATGACAATATAATGTCTCTTTTGCTTTGCAATGGCTTATAAACAGAAAATAAAGGGAAGTACAAACAGCACTCTTCTTTCACTCTACCTCTCCTTTAGTTTGATGATCAGCCTAACACCTCCCCATGCAATGATATAAAATATTCTTGGCATGGCATAATTTTATTTTTAACACCATTGAAATATTTCTAAAAGCTTTTGAAAATGCACTTCCCGAGATGATTTATAATGTACAACCAGTTTTTTGTGACCAAGGTCCTTTGATAACAATTAGATCCAGAGCTGCTGAATGGTATTGTAGTGAAATTCCCATACCCGGTACATAAACGAACAGTTTACATGCTTGCTTACAAGTTCATAGGATAAAAAGAGCCGTCACCAGTGAAAAACAACAGCTTTGTGTAACCTCATACAAGTGACTGAGGCAAGCATGGGAAGCTTATCCCCAGAACAAATAAGAATCATCAAACAAGTAATACACAGTTTTCAAGTTCTACTTCATATTTTACCAATATCATATTAGTTCTGTCAGCTTTATTTGTATACCTGCTTACTCTGTCTGCTGGAAAGGAATTGCTCAGCTTTGGGCAAACAAGCCCTGGTAATATCACGTTATTTTCCCTGTTGGCTAAAAAGGGGCAAAGCTCTGCAATTCTCTTTTTCCTCCTTTTTTCAGGAACTTTGGGATTCCTATTTCTCAGCAGTTCATTACTTATGGTGACAGTGAATGTACAGTATAACCCAGGTCCTGGCTCAGTGCATCTGTTTACTCTAACCTGCATCTCCGGTCTTGCAACCAGCAAAACAATTTTCTTGCATTCATCACTGGAGAGCAATGCCACTGCTTCTTCCCGATTCTGGACATCTTGGCCATTAATCTAGAAAACAAATGAAAGTGGCACATTAGTTTCTATTTCCACAAAGCAACACACAATAAAGGGCAAATATCAGCTCATTTGTGGTGAATGTATGGACAATGAAACTCGCGCAACGGGCTCATCTTCAGCCCCTCAGTGGTAAGTGCCTTCACTCAATTACGCGCTTACTGTAAGAGCTGTATCGATCGTTGAAGGATGGCGGACATCAGAGGAAGCAGTTATGTTCATAAATGTCCAACCTGCGCCCTGGTAACATACATCTAGCAACACAATTAACCAGCCCCTGACAGGTGACGTTCATCTTTCTCCGTTCAGAGTAATGGAAGTGTCACTCTGAGATAATAGTGCTGGTGGAAGCAGGACTGGTAATACCACAGCTGAAATCAGTCACACTGTGTGCTTGCAGAGAGCCAATTAGAGAGCTGCAGCATTATCTCTCACCAGGCAATACTTACAGGCCACTGCTTATTGCTGCTCCATTTAATCATTTTATGTTTGTGTGGACAGTTTAGTATCCAGAACCACACAAAACATACGTATCCCCCTTACGAGGGGATAGTCAAAAAAGAAGTAGTTCTCCAATAAAAGTGTGCTTTTCTTGCTATCTTACCGCTGTCGTCACCCCATCAAAACAGCCATGCCTGTGACTACATCGTAACAAACACATTGTGCACTGTCCAAAACCCCTTCTTGGGGGAATCAAATGTGAATCATATTTTCCATACATATTTGGTTTTGTCCAACTGACATCACAAGAAGTGGATTATTCTCATTGTGGCAGCAAAAAAAATACTTGGTCTATTTGAAAATGGCTGACAGAAAAACTGGAAGATGGAAGGATTTGAATATTTGGGGGAAGTAAAGCCTTGCCCAATACTTAATCTCTTGTACAGGTTCAATTTCAAAGTAGCAGGAACTTCCTGGCTGAAAAGTAAAGAGAAAGTCGTATTTCTGCATGCATGTTCGGCCTGAAAATGCTGACACAAAATCACAACTTTAATTCATATTAAAGAACACCCTGTGTACCCTGACCATCCAACTGGCAATAAGTAAATGCCTGAGACACTACACTGGTTACACGAAGTGATAAATATGGTCTGCAGGAGACCAGACAACTATTTGGTGACACAGAGCTCCCCTAACCCAAACCGCAGCACCACAGCCACAGAGAGCCAGGAGCAGATCTCCAGCTTGTCCAAACACCCCAATCCACATCAACTGCCCCTTCTCCCACCCCAGAGACTGCAGCCCTGCTGGCCCCACACTAGCAGCACATCGCTGGGGAATGAGCAGGACTTCAGCCTGTCCCATGGATATCTAGCCCTTGGAGACACCATTTATTAGCCTGGAGGTTCACAGCTAAAACTAGCAGAAGTTTAGGCAAGTCTCGCTAGGACTGTCCTTATAAAACCTTTCTCTTGACTTCATAACGTTTGATGTGAAATACCCAGACTTCTCTCAGATGCTTAAGAGGACCGTAAAGGTGACGGGAGAGGTTGTGTGAAGTTTGTGAGAATGAGAAAGGGACAGTTCCAGTCTCGTGAGGAAATCTACTGTAATTTTGTGAGAAATACACAAAACAGTGTCCCCCATAGCCTTAACCAATGCCATCCACTGCCTACAGAAAATGTCCCCATGTTCACAGAACCATCTTTCTCCCAGCCTCAGTGTAATCCCCCTTAATGGCACTGTCAGCTTCTATTTCTCTGAGTTATCTCATCAATAAGGGTAGATAGAGGGTCAATGTATTTTCAGATATGAAAGTAAACCCCACATAACTCTCTGGGTGTTAACTTTAATGATCAAACTCATAGCTATATATCAGCACTGACATTAAAGTAATGCTCCATCCTACAAAAAGATGGCAGAATTACCTATGTTTTCTCTCACCCCTGGAGTCTTTACTCACAATTGAAATGAATTTCATTAGGAATTTGAGAATGTTTGCCTGAACCGCTCTTGGCTCTCCACTTTACCCAGAAATTTTAGAAAGAAAGCAAAGTATCAGGACAAGAATCTACCCTCTATTTACTTACTTTAAAGTGCATAGAGGAGGAATGAAAGTGATTGCTACTTGGTCGAATAAACAATTTTTTTTAAATGATTTTTGAAAGTTAAAAGTACCACTATATTCTGTTTGCTTCCTTCAATGGATATTCTACAGAAAGACACAGAAGGCAGCACATTGACTTTTCCACTCCTACTCACAATCTGTAATGTGGTCCCACAGCCCCATCACCCCTCGCATCATGGCATCTGTGTCTTCTGGTGGGCAACACTGTTCATCCTGAGAATGTTTTCATATCCTCAACCACAAAGAGAACAAACCTGCAGCCCTGAGTGAGCCCTGGCATTAAAATGTAACTTATTATTTCCTCTTGTGAAGATGGGCCACTTTGGTAAACCAGTTTGTAGATTCTATTTTGCTCAGGCGGTTAGTTACAATCCCAAAGCTGTTACCAGGGTAAGAAATACAGCTGTAGGTTTCAGCAAAGATGTTTCCCACAGAAATGAGAAGACTGGAGGGAAGGAACAGGCTAAGCTTGAAACAAGCAGAAAGCTCATGTGTCTAAATTACTGAAAGGCAATTATGGAACTGTTTACAGAAAAGCAACCTGTCATTACCAGGAGCTACTTCTGGAGCTTCAGTAAAAAAAAAAAAAAAACATGTCAAAATACAAGGGAAATTGACTGGAAACCAGAACTAAAATGCTATAATACATCAGTTTCCAATTTACTGATTTTTGGTAGCTGTTTTGTGATTTTGTCATTAGTTCAAAACGTAGTACTCACTGCCAGTTCAGAACACAAACCTGCTACCATTCCAGCTATTTTCCTCTCCATACAGAGACTCTGCCCTCCCTCCCTCTTCCAGACCTCACCTACAGGTGCTGTGCTTTATTGCACAAACCTATCTGCAGGACAGCTGGAGGGGCAGCTCTCTAAATGAGAAGATCAATAGAAACCAAGGGGGAAGAAAAAAGCCAAGATGGTGGATTAGCAAAGAACTCAGAAAAGCGATGCTTTATTGGTGGAGGAAAGAAAATATTAACAAAAGTCTAATGAACCTCCTGCTCAAGTACATTCAAGATCATCCTTTACGAACAGCATATCCTTTGTATGAAAACTCTTACCATCAATGCTCAGCATGAGTTAGGTTTACACAAATTTATGCAATCGGTGAATGATCAGCAAGTTTCTGACATCCGTATTTATGTTTGCAGGATCCCTATTTAGAATTTGACATAAACTGAGAGGAACATAGAGAAAATGAGATTTGCTAATAAATACGGCAAAGAAAGACACAGGATATAAGGGCATGAGCCAGAACAAGTTTGTCATTCTCATTTTTCAATACACGCGCTCTAGCTCCCAGCTATTGTGTTAAAAAACAGACAGACATGGATTTTCTCATCGATCACAGTAACAAAGAGAACTACCTTCCCTCATTAACAGTCCACAGAGAAGACAGCACTGCGCGTTTGTCTGAAGAAAGAGTTTAGGAAACAGTCTATTGTCACATACTTGCAAAATGCGGTCTCCTTCACGGATCCGGCCATCTCTGGCTGCAATGCTGTTTGGATCAACCTGTATGGGACAATATTCGATAACTGAACACGAAAATATTTTTGCTGGAAACTAATCACAGCTGCTGAATTTGATAAAGTGCCATTTTTACTCTGTAAAGAGGCAATTTAAACCTTCCTCTACAGTCCGATGAACTCAACAGTTCTTTAAATAATTGTATAAGCTTGTTTCAGATAAAAGCCTAAAGACAGAAAGGGTCAGGAGCATATGATTTTCAGATTAACACTTTTCTATGCCACCATCAGGTATTAACCTTCAGCTGTCAGAGCACTAAGAATTAACAAGAGTCCCTCCGCTCTGGAAGTTCACTATGGACTGAGGTGATTCTGCAGCAGTTGATACCTCCGTACAAATATGCCTGTCTTTGGGAAAGAAGCAGGCTTATTTTTCTTGCATGAAAATATTTATCATTAAATATTCATTATCAATATGTTCAGTTATCAATCTATTATTTCTTTTGGAAATCTGCAGTTCTTAAGGAAACACCAAAAAAAAATTACAAAGAATTTACTTTGTATAGATCACTCCCAGGTTCTGTATAACATTTCTGGTCTAAGTCAGTTAATTTTAAGTTCATTTAACCTAAATAGATGTTTAGGGCTCCATTAACAGTTTATCAAAGTCACTATAGCTCATCCCTGAGCAATGACCTACTGTTCATTGCAGGGCAATACAATTTATCACCTTTTACTTGATGGTTATCTTAAGTCATTTATTTTGCTTCACCATGCCATAAGCTATTTTTTCAAACCAAACATTTGAGTTTAGCATCTGGTTTGTAGGTTACATCCTCTACAGCTGTTAGATACTACTTTCTTCTTGTGCATTGTCATAGAAAAAAAAATGATTCCAAAGTGTTTAATCAAATACGAAAGACAACATAATTACACTCACTTAACAAGGCCTGAGAAATTTCTACCACGCAGGAAAAACAGCACATTTTGGATATAAGTCTGGAGTGTATTAGAAGGTTCCTGCATTTTCTTTCTCCTTACAACATCAAGCAGACTTTAACAGCAGCACCTAAACAACTATTGAATGGCTTATTCTTGGGTGGTTTTACGTTAATTCCTCATTCTAGTTCTAGGGCTTTTCAGCTTCTTTGACACTGCTGCTGGCCTGCAAATGAACAACCTTTTTTTCATCCCTGTCTATTGATAAGTGTGAGAAAACTCTACCGATTCACTTTGTCCATGAGCTTCACCCAGAATTTGGTACATGTCACAAAAGCAACCAATTGGGACAAATTCATCCAGGACAATCACCAGTGAGCTCGGACTTGCGAGTTCTGCTTTATCCAGGAAAACAACCCTCTTTGACAGTGGTGGGACTCAGAGGGAATTAACATGCATGGAAGTCTTCTGGACTGACACTGTAAAATGCTAACACCTTGTGATACATGCTGCATGACATGTTTTCTGGTAAGTCAATGAAAAACTGAGGGTTCCACCCATCTTGATATCCAGTACTTTATTTTTTGTTTGACCAAAAAAAAATAAAATTATTAGGAGAGATCAATCTTTCTGATATGTTCCCCTCCCAAGCTACTCTCTTCACCCACTTGTGGTATGTCAGTGATACCATAACTGTACCAAAACCACAATTATTAAAATAAGGATTATCCACTGTTATGATTACCAAGGCTGTGACAGGGGAAAATGCAAGCAGGGTGTAGAGCAGGCTTTCTCCTTAAAAATTCTGCCTGCTTTCCCACATAAGGGCAGTTTTCTTTCAAAATTCAGACCATGCTCAGACTGCTTTATACTTCCCTAACTATGATGTTTTAGTTAAAAGCATTCAGATTAAAGAAGCGTGCTAGTAATAATTACACTACTTGGGCAACATAATTTGAACTGATAATCTAAATGAATTGGAAGTGACACGTGCTGGCTGACGGCCGACATTTCCGCAGCCTGGTCTCAGAGCTCTTGCTCTCACATTCTCTGATGTGCTCCCCCCTCCCCTGCACCACATCTTTACCTCGCTGACGTAGATCCCTGTGTCTTCTTCGTCATCGGTTCTGTAGCAGACAGTCAGCCCCAGCTTCTCCTGGCTGCTAATGCGGCACAGTTCCACCTCCTGCAAGAAAGCACACAAGCTCAAACTATGACTTTTGCCAAAGTTGGAAAAAATTATGTGACGCAAAGGAGCACTGAGCCACTGACTGCCTCCTGCCCAGCCATGGAGAAGCAACAGTCTTTCCTCAGTATGGCAAATCTCACGCCTATGCATCAAGATGCATCTGGGAAATGGCAAAAGTTTGTTGCAACTGCCCAGTCTCAAGACACATGATTTTGTGTGCATCTTTAAGGGGGAAAAATACTCTGTGAATTAAGAAGGAAATTCCAATATATCACAGGTTCAAGCTATACAGAAACCATTCAGGAAGACATGCCTAACTGAGAAATATGGATGTGCATTGATTTTACAGTTTCTTTGTCTTTGGATAATAGGAGCAGACTTACAGTATAGCACATAGTCATTTTAGTCCTATCACGCCAACTATTGACTTATAGGATACAGGACAGGCTGGCTACACATCAATCAATCTATCCATCACACCAGCATCACTCCAATCCAACAGCAATCTAAGCCATAAAGCAAAACCACAGCCTTCCATTAATAGCATTATTCATTCCCCTGCCAGCTTAGTACCGTACTTTCCTTGCAGAAGTTGTTAGATAACAGAAGGATGCTTCAAGGAATCTCCTGTGGAGCTGAACAGCCATGGCATCCTCCTCAATTGTGAGATGATGCAGAAAACATATTTTTAGTGCCAGATGTCCCAGCAGTGGCATTTCATGAAAAGTGCAAGTTTTAGGGCAGATGGCGCAGTGATAACTACTACATACACCCATCTGAGTTAAGCATCTTTAGGGTTTCACAGGGGAATCATTCACAAAAATGCAAAGCTGTACTTGATTTCGACACTGTGAAGCAAATAATTGCAATAAAGCACAATGAATCCAATAACACAGAATATTAGCTTGGTTGCAAATGGAAAACTTCAGCTGATATGGGTATTTAAAAGGAGTCTGCAGGTGACATTTGGAGCTTAACAGCTTCTGCTTCTTATAGCCATGCCAAAAAAAGAGAAGAGACAAGAGAATTCTTCACAATCCACTTTTCAGACTTGATACAGCACAAAGTCTTGTGTTCAGCAAGCATCAGAACCTCTCTAGCACAAGGCTCCCCAGGACACGTGGGCACCACTGTGTCCATTCTCTCCAGTTCTCCTGCAGCAGCAAACAGAGTTCAGTGCCAGGCTGTGGGGAGAGAAGCAGCATCCCTTATTACCTGAAATAGCCACGCACCCCAAGCACATACTTCTCCCTTTGGCTGGTAGGGAATAGGGGAGCAGAAAGCACTGTCACTCAGGTATTGAGTTTGTAGGTCAGTGACAGTGACTTGGCTGTGTCACAGGTCCAGTCCTTTCCTCAAACCCATGCTTCAGTTCTCTGTATGTGGTACAGAGTTTGTCCCTCCCCGTCCTCAGAGATGTCACAGAGATCATCCTACAAATGGGTACACAAGCAGGGAGGGCTTACTACTGAGTCCAATGGAGGTGTGGGGACTAGGCATCAAAACACCACGACTTGCTGCAAAACCTCCAGTTCCCATACATAGGTTAGCCAATGAACCCTGTACAATTTGCATTTCACAAACTGCACTGCTGGGGCTTGATCCCCTACTCCGTCACCAACGCACAAATCTACATGGGTTCAGTACCTGCAAAAACTGTACAACTTCTCCCTGGACTTTGAACATTCAATGTCTTAATAAAATACTAAGAAAGTGTAGAAAAGATGATGAAACTTGTAGTAGCCTTCAGCTTTTCTTAAGTATGATAGCCACTTTAAATAGTTAATTGTGTGGTAAGAAGTGGAATTAGTCACCAGGACGTATGTTATACATCAGGTTTGAAAGAAGAAACATGGGACCATGTTTTATTAAGGAAGAGAATTACAGTGACCTGATTTTGGCATTGGGAGTGAAAATATGTATACTGAAGGGAGGCCTATTCAAAACCCATAATAATTGATGCCTCCAGAGGGAAAGAACACTTGACTGGAACTGTAATATTAGGGAGGAATTACAGTAACAAAACAGCTTCAATTACAGCAACAAGGTATACTTATAAGGAATAAAGAAGCTTGCGGTCCCTTGGAGGCCTATAAGGAAGCCTAAATACACCATAAAGGGCTGAGACTGGGACCTTTAAATCAAGGCAAATGAGGAGCTGTGCACAAGCTGAAATCCATTGACTTTCATTGTCCCGCTGGCATCACCTCCCATCTCCCCGCGCTGAGGCTGGACAGGGACCCCAAGGACTGCTCTGAACATGATTTCTTCAGTCAGGAATGACCTGGATGTTCTTGTGGATGATTTGTCTCAAAATGTTTGTTATTACAAAGTTGTACAAATGTTTCAGGCTGCAAACGAGCTGAATCGTCTCAGCTGGCGCTGGCTTAACAAGGAGAATAATTTAACCATTTAGAGCTTGAAAGTGAAGGAAAATGAGGGCAACTCTAAAGGCTCCATCCTGGGAATCCAAGAGGTTTGCTAAAACTCTCTCTGGGAACTGGCTGCTGACAAATACCAGTGACAAACATCCACTGACTGGGATACAGCATGCCTGGCTGTGCATACTGCTTGCATTGCCACAGCTTTCACATCTTTTCCCCATAACAGAGTTCAGAGCTGAGACCTGCACTTGGTAGTCTTGGGACTACTCCTTTCCTAAGTGACTGTGTGAGGTGTAGTGTGATGCCTGCATGTGGCTGTGGCCACTTAGAAGCTGTAGATACCCGCGACAGTACTCAGTGTCAAAAGATAATTGCCCAATAAACGTTTCATGTTTTTCAGTATATAAGTACATAATCAAGTAGTATCATTCAGAGTGTGGATGAAGCTGGATGAGGTCTCTTGCTTTGCATGGAAGTCACTCCAAATAACTATCCTTTTCCCATCTGCAGAACTAACCTCACGACATCTTTTTTTCTAGCAAACACAACCCATCCTGGTCACAATCAGGGCTAACAACATATTCGGAAAATTTAAAAACGCTTTGTATAAAATATGAAATCATCTCTCAGATCTAAAGTCCACAAGCCCAATCTTTAGCTGGTGGCTAATATGCACATCTGAAACAACTCCAGGAGAATAGTAGCAACTGAGACAGCAGAGAACCTGGACCATCATGGTCAGAAGCATTTGACATTTCATTTTGTGACAGATGCTTTTCAGTGTTTTTTCTTTCCCCTACTGGTCTACAGAAAAGAAACAATAAATTTGGCAGCATTAATGAATTTGTAAGGATGTGATCTCCTTTTAAATCCCTTTAGATACACCCACATGCATATAGTTGCTTTCTCCTACTTCAAGTTTGGGGTTTTGTGTGTGTGCATGTAGCAACTGAACTGTCTTCAAAATTCATCGTTTTAAAAATCTGTGAGAAACAATATTTGGGGATTCATGAAGTGTGCTGACAGACAGATGGTGGAAGGAGAGGGACTGAGGAGAGTGCTCAGGAGATGACAGCCTCCCCCTCTTTTGGGCAGTCTGGGGGCAGCCACCTCTCAATGTGGATGGTACTCTGCTGCCAAGTGACAGAAATCAATGCCAAATTGCTAAATCTTTGACTTGCTGCTTCTTTTCTCTGTGTGGGCAGAACAATAATTCAGTGAATTGTCATGGTGAAGACAATACTTTAAAGGGTTTTGCCATAAATTATTTTCTTAAAAGATAGACATGGAAATTAGAATGAGGACTATCCTGTCTTGAAAGACTAGGATGCAAATTTAGAAGTTAATCCATTTCTTCAGACATATAAAAGACAGCAAAGGGGTAGAGGTCATGCTTTTGAAGGACTGAAAACTGGTTATATTGGTCATTCTCTAGAGTGGTGGAGCAGTGGCTGTAGCCTCTGGCTTGCAGTTAAAAGCCATCATTCATGGCCTTTCAGTCATGGAAAACCAGTTTACAGGCTGTCAGCCTCAGGAGACACAAGACCAAACAAGGAGCTGTCACCTTTTTGGGGTGGGAAGGCTAGCTTTATACTGTCATTTCTCTCAAGTAGTAGAAAAGTAGGTTATAAATGTTATCAAATGGGCTGTCGGCTTCCTCGAATTGCTGAAAAAAAAGGTTAAGGAACATTAAAGGAGACCTTGGAAAATGTTTGCATCAGTTTGCAGTTATAGCAGATCTTTCTACTAAAAGCTAGATTACAATGAGTAAAGCTGCCAGGCTGTTAGCAAATGGACCACGAACCCTTCAGTGACTTTTCTTGAACAGTCCTTTGGGGGCAAAAAGAGCTCTGAACTCTTCACATTTTACTGCCACACACTGGAAAACAGATTACATCCTAAGTGGGAAGCTGGTGAAGTTTCTTCTCGCTGCACCCAGCATATGTTGACGAGTTATCCATCTGATGACCCTATGCTGGAATAACTGCACACATGGAAAGTTTACTTTGCGCCATTTTTCTTTGATGATCATTGTGCCAGTGGTCTCTGCTAGGCCACGCACATCTTTGAATGCACATCTTTCCCCCACTTTCTGTCAGGATTAGTTACTCCCCATTCAAGCGATTTATACTGTGGCTGAGCTCTGCTCCTGCCTCATCACTGCCTGTCAGTCTCACTCATCTCCATTCAACCCATTCCATCCCATCCTGGCACTCCTCTCCACAAACACAATCCTCTGTCCTCATCCTCAAAGCCCTTCTCAGTTCGCTTTTTTTCCAAAGTGATCCCTCACCTCTATTTGCACAGGCAGCAGCTTCACGCACCCTTTTCTCCCATTTCCTCCCAAGCATTTCCATTCTCAGTAAATGCCCATACTCACATAACCCCTGCAGCACCTTCTTTTTACCATCACCTTATAAACCATCCTGTTATCATGACTTTAAAAATCTGTAAAGTAATTACTGACTGGTAAGCAAGAAGTCCATCTACTAAAGTGACTGTTTCACTATGTATAAATAAAGCGTAGAGCGCAGCACTGCTGAACTTAGGATCCCTGTGGGTCCCTTCCAATTTGGGATATTCTATGATTCTATGAAATAACTTATTATTACTGCCACTTTGTTCTCTTTCCTCTCTCTCATCCTCCAATCCTTCGCTTGTCTTGTCTTTTTACACTTCTGTGTGCTGTGAAGAAATTTTTGTACGGGTGGGAAGTCAAACAAGGAATTAGAGCTCAATATAAGTTAGTTGCAATGGACATGAAACTATCCTTTTTCCATGGAAGGAGCTTCTCAAGACCAAACAAGTACTTCCAGTGTTTGGAAGCAACTGGGTGGTTTTAAAGCTCAGAATAAACTTGAGAGCTGACGTGTCCCTCACTAAGAGGGATTTGGGGAATCCCTGACACTCTTTGTGATAGTATTAGTTTTGTTAAATTTGACCTACTGCATCCACAGAATGAGTAAAAGACATTGATTGAGTTTCTTACACAGAACTATAGCTTTTGGGCTGCTCTAGTACAATGGAGGTTTAAGGAGAATAACACTGCCCCAGCTCTAATGGGTTTAATGTCCAGTTGGTGGACACTATAATATTGGCTTTTCTCATTTTTTGTCCATTTTTCATTTCCATCCACTCATGACTTACTGACTATGAAACACATTAAGTCTAGTTTACTGTATTTACTGCAGACCATTTTAACTAACAAGAGTTAATTATGCAATGTTATTCTATAGTATGACAAACGTAAACGCTGCATTTAGCTACCTCATATCCATACATGGTGTCCTAGGAATGGAAGTCTCCTGAGACTATGCTGACAAAAAAAACTTGCAGATCACCTTCACAATTTCTTTGTATAGGGAAACACACAGACCCATTTCCAGAATGAAAACCTTTTTTTTTTTTCTGAAAAATCACTGGGTGCATTTTAGATTACTGGGCACATGTTTGAGATTCTTCCCTGGAAGATGCTCTATCCTGAGGAAGGGAGTTTTCCCTGCTTTCTCAAATTCACCATAATTTTGAAAAACATTTAACAAAATCTTTCCTTGTAAGACAGCTTTTTCATGGGTTTCCAGATGTTTTCTGTCTCTAAGTCTTAAACTAAAGCTTTGACCAACCAGAAATTCTCACAACATTAGCATTTCCTGATAATAGTTCAAAAATAACTAACGTATGGAACATAACATTAAATATTAATAACGTTCAACAACTTAAGTACAAACCTCAGAGACAAATTTAGGATCTATTCCCTGTTCATTTGTAACTGCTTTGGTGTAGTTACTTGGCGTAACTTTTTGTGACTTATTTTCCTCATCTATGAAAAGCAGACAACAATGCAAACAGCACAAGAGTAGTACAACATAAAGGAATAAATGATTACGGAGTGCTTGAAAAGCACTGTAGAAATATTATAAATATTCTATGTCCTTCCAATATTCTCTGGCTGTCCTTATAGCAATTGTTGCACTCTACTAAAAAGACCAAGAGACTATCAGAATTGTATTAGCTGTTGTGTTCCCTTCACCTGTACAGTATATCTGAGTAATATGTCCCATGAACTCTGTTAACACCATTAGAGGGGGCAGCATGGAATCAAAATGCAACGCAGTTTTTCTCCCAAATCAAATGCACGTCATCGTTTCAGTTAATATTTAGGTCCTCATTACAATGAGGAAATTACCTCACTGATGAGACATAGTCAAATACCAAATTAATTTTAATCAGTGTTATGCTTTAGTATAATGGAAATATGATATTTTAAAACCTGTGATTCATATTTCAGAGTTTGTATTTTTGTGACACGGTAAGATGGAGGATCCTAAACACATTCTGTTTATGATACGGTCGGATATTTAATCTCTTCGCATTAACTAGTATCTACCTTGTCTCACTGAACTCCATTATCTTTAGCTGAAAAGAACGTCAGCTTTTAATGCTGGTTATATATTTGGTATAGTCCAGCCTGTAAAACCAAAACACTGCGCTCTCTTCCCTCTCTCCTTTGAACAACTATTCCTGAATGGGAAAAAAAAAAAAAAGGAAGTAAGTTCTGGTATTTACAGGAATGAAATCCCCAGGTTTTAAATTAGGAGTCAACTCAGCACTACATGTATAGCTTTTATGAAAGTCACTACAGCCTATGGGAGGATTCCTACTTCACTAGAAGAAGGATAAAAAGCTGCCAGTCTGAAAAACTCCTTGCATGGTGAAATATATGATAGAATTGAAATATACTTTATCCAAAAATATATGAAAAAGCTGTGTCTTGGCTTAAACCTGTAAGGTGGCTGACAAATTCCAATTACAAGCCCACAATAACATAACATGTACTAAGGCAGTAGAATTCAAAGACAGGCAGTACATGGAGGTCTGTGGGGGTTCAGCGATTTTTCTGTACCACAGGATGATTATTAGTAACTCTTGGATCAAAGTAAGATTACGAACTGTTACTGGTTGCTGTTATTGCAACCTCGGGGTGGGTGGTGGGGGGGCTGGATTATCTTCATAGTCATCCAGACCAATACAAGTATCACCAATTAGTGAATTACTGCCCATTTCTAAATTGCAGTAAGTGGCCGTGTGCATATTCTCAAACAACTCCAGGTGTGAGCTGAAACACCTTTATGTTCTACCCCTTTACAGACCATTATCAGGCAGAGCTCCAAACGGTTTACACAATTTATCTCACAGCTGGGATGAGCTAAGGGTTTGCAAATGCTAAATTACCAAGATTAGGCTGACATTTTATGATTATGTCTTTTTTTCCTCAGTTTCTTTCATGAGCACTTGTAAAGTGGTATCTTAGTACCAGGCTAGTTACTCTACGTTGGACCCTTGATTGCACTTTCAGAAGAAATCAAGGCTTATTGAATGCAATGAATACACTCAATATCTGATAACCCAAGGTGAAAGAGTGTAGTATTTTCTGTACATTTTAAGAAGAAAACAAAAACAATATAATAGAGCAAAATAAGAAAATACATATTTCTATCTCCGCTTTTCCTTTTCACCTATAGTAATATCTGAGAAGCTGTTTTAATGTTCATTCTGCTAATGGCATAATTAACAGAATGATTAACTGAGTGAATGAAGCAGAAAAGGCCAAGAACAGAGTACTTACAGAATAGCTCAATGAAGAATTAACTGAGAAAGTACATTAAGGTCTGACTTATTTTCATAAACTCTTTATACTTAATAAATAAATAAATAAATCTTCACTCATCTGAGCTAGTGTCGTTCTTCTGAAGCCTCAAACAGAAGTGCAAAGGGACTACAGACGTCTTAAAAGTAAAGTTCATTCTTCAGTATCTTCCGGTGTCAGCCTCTTTATGGGTAAGACCAACTTCCAGCTTATACATGCAGTTGAACTGTGGCTGCTCTTCGCACTTTCAGTCAGGGATACCATAAGAAGGTTGTCCTAGCAAAGTCAGATCAATTTTATCAGCTTCTTGCTAGTCATTTCCATATGGAAACGAAGCAAAGCTTGCTCTTAGTCTCATAATTTTGTTTAGTAATCCCATCTTTGCAGTTCTTATCTCATTGCTGGGAATGACATGAGCACCCAGACGCTTATCAGGCAGAGCTCAAAATGACAGAGCATCCTGGCAGTGTATCAGTAATTGTATTCACTTTCTTGGTTTCATTCTCCACATGGCTGGAAGGATACACCTTATCCAGACTGGCAAATCACCAGTCATTTAGGTTGCTAGCTTTTATAGTATTTAATCTTCATAATGCCTCACACTTTTCATCATTGGCAAGTAATCCTGCTCATGAAATAAAAATAAATAATACAAACAGAACCAGAGCTATCCATCCCTTCACTCTTAACAGGAACAGGCTGACAGTTCAATCTAATGAAGTCCTAGGAGGGTAAAGAGCCAACAGTGGAGCTTCTACAAAGAAAAATTCATCTTGAGTTCAGAAGTGATGAGAATGGTATTACATGTTACATAAAAGCATATGTTGCAAGTGAGTGTGGGTATAAAAAAAGAGGAAACAACAGTCTGGGTTTGCAACAAAAAAGCCTCAGCAGTAGAATAAATGGTGTTCTTTAGACTTTCTTTTGTCACACCATTTATTTCAGCTCTGAATTTGTTTCATGCAGCAGGAGGTGTGACTGTCACATACAAATGATCAGGGTATGTACAATGGGTAAGACTACACACTTAAAAGAGAAGCTTAGTGTTTCAAAGAAGTATTACATTACACTTACCCAAATCATGTTTCCAACTCTCTTAGTTAGGCAGGGCCTTTGTTTAGCAGCAACATGTTTAACAATGACCAGAAGTAATTTGATAAAATTCAGAAAAAGATGTGCAAATCCTAGCATCAGTAGAAACCATCACCAATCTATTTTAAATGTGAGTTTTTGTTTTCCCCCTATGGGCTACTAATCTCTGTTTAGATGAAGAGAGTCTATGGTGCCTCCAATGTTCATTTAAGAAAGTAATTTCATTTTAAGTTAGTTATTTTGCATTCAGATTTGGGGGTGCTAAATATTTAATTGTTTAGGTGTGTGTGCATGTGTCTGTGTGGATGGAAGGGAGTGGGTGTAAGTTTATGTATGTGTATATATATAAATACAGCGTGTATATATGTATTTATGCATATGTACCTATGTAAGTAGGTGCCAGACAGGTCAGTTACATTGCAGAACAGTCTCCCCTAGCAATCATCAAACAATTCATTAAGAGCATGACTGCAATTCTTAAAAACATAGAGATATATTTCTCACATATAGTGAGAAAGCAGAAGTGTCTGATGACCGCACAATTCACAGAACCAAAGCAGTGACATTTATAGCCTTGTCTGGACTCTACTTTGTAATGATAAACCATGTGGAAGCCTAATTATTTATTAATAACAGCAATAACAGAAATGGCAGAAGGAAACAAGAATTTTCAGTCTGCTAAAAGTTAGATCAGTAAAACAAAACACCCCTAACTTCACCTCCATGATACCCATGTGCACAGCGTGGGCTACTATAAAGAAACAGCTCACAGGAGAGATTATTTAAAGGAAATGGCTATGACTGCAGCTTTCTTAAGTGTATCAATAAAAAAAGATCAAAAATGCCTGGGATTCTGGGACTGCCAGACTGAAGGCAAGCTATACAGCAGGCAAACAAAGGCTTCATAGACCTGAGAACTATCACAAGGCCATCAAGAGTTATGCTCCCTTGTCAAAAGGATTTTCCAGGAAATATGTTAATGTCTACGTAATGCAGGCTAATTGTAGGATATGTAGCAGAAGTATTCAGTATCAAGCAGTGTGTAATTAAACTGCCCTCCACTTCACAGGTCATTGCAGGGTCCTATTGCATTTTTTTCCACAAAGAATAAACTTGTGTCTAAATGTTTGTAGTGGATTTAATTTACAAACACTGGCCACTTCCATTGAAGAAAGAATGCTTTCATCAAAAAAGCAAAGCTCTTAACTCCTCAGACACCTTCACCATGGCAGGTACTAAGCATCACAGGATTTTAGCAGATTACATTTCAGTTTTAGAACCTATTTTGTAAATGAAAATAGAGATTTGGTAGAGATCAAGATTTTGCTTTTAAAGCTACTGACATTCTTGGCTTGTGAAAATAACCTAAAGAAAGTTCTTTTTTTTTTCCTTCTCTAACACTCCCAGTGTGTTCTTTTATGCAGATTTTACATAGACAGGCACATCCACAATGTACTTGGGGGCTATTTGGATGGAAATAGAAAAGCTATGGAGCAAGACAGAGCCAGCCTAGATGTAAACAAGCTGGAACTGCTGGCAGCTGTGCTGTTACAAATAAAATTGCATTCCCTACTGTCTTCTCACTTATCAATTTTGACAGAAGACTGTCCTGACTTCTCATAAACAGCATCGAAAAGGACAAATCACATTGGGTGTCAGATTTGCCAGAATGGATTTGGTTGGTAGCTTACCACAAAGAAACAGAGGGTTATCTTCATTCCACATGGTGGGGAAAAACAAAGCTCTATCCAAGGGGTGGGGACTCTACCTTCCAAGATAAAGTCTCATTTAATCCTCATTTTTTAAAGTCTAGTTTAGATTTGAGAACCTCCAATACAAGATTTGTTTACATCAAAGCAGAAAGGAAAAATATCAGCAAGTGTTTCTCAAATGCATAATCCAAAAGCAAATACAACACAGAATGAGAAATATTTAAAAACGAAATCACTGTCATGCTGATCCCTGCTTTATAGCTACACTTAGATCCATTTGCTGCTTTGTATCCAGACAAAGAATGCTCTGGGACAGCAGGATGGTGTAGACAATGATACCATTGTTAAAAAAAGGAAAGAAAAAAAGAGTATTAGCAGAAAAAAAAAAAAAAAAACAGAATTAGTATGCTGACATATAGGCACCTATTAATAAAATATCATCTTGCAACTGTGGGAGCAGAATTTGGCCCTGTAGCTGATGAATCCTTTGACGATAAAGAAGTTCCACTGGATATGGGAATTCATTCTCTCCCTGCAGCTCTGGAGGGTAGATTTTTGGTGCATACTGCACTCCTATGTAGCAAATCAAACAATGGAGTAACTTAAGGCACAGCAAGCCTGCCAGTGCATATTCAGCATGTCTGATGTGTGATGATCAGTAGCAGTCTGATGTCCGTGGGTGGGGGCTGGAAGACACCCAAGGGTCAGCTGAGACTCCCAGTGGGTGAGGATGGGGGGCGGATAGCAGTCGCAGAGCAGATGGGGCCATGGGCTGGGCTGGATGGAGCTGGATGGCGCCGTGAACGTGAGAAACCTTTGATCGCTGTGCCATGAACAAATTTAGCATTGCCGTGGGAGGAAGGGTATAAGCATATGGGGATGAGATATACACAGCTTCTAACTCGGTGGGCCTCCCAGTCTTGGTGTGGCCTTTCTGACTTGCTTTTAAAGAATATTTTAAGCCTTGAGCTTAAAGACACATGGTGGACTTTATAGTGACTGTATCTCATAAGGAAGTCAAACAGAAAAAAAAATCAAACCCATTACAGACTTCCTGCCCGTAAAAGGCTCAACAGCTGTCAGTATATCCTCCAGTAAGTCACAAATATCCACGTGACCTTCAGTTTTCGCCCTCAGCTAGCATGCATAAATACTGAATCTTTAGATACTTGTCAAAAGACAAATCCAAAAATCATCTCTTATGGGAAGCATTAAAGGAACTATACTAAACAAAAAATAAATTGAAATGAAATGAAATGAAATGAAATGAAATGAAATGAAATGAAATAAAATAAAATGAACTAAACTAAACTAAACTAAAATCTTTTTTTTTTCCTATTACCTGAATGATCACACTTTCTGGAAGGTAAAATGTCCTAGGTATATTTTGTTATTTTAGACAAGTCATGATCTTACTTCTCTTCCTAATTCTTCTACCTTCCTATGCATTCTCTTTGTTTCTGTTCTTTCCCAATGGTGCAGTATGAATGCTAACTTATTAGAAATACTTAATGATATACATATATTTTCCTATGTTATATTTGTATAAATGTTTTCACCTGCTTGAGACCCAACACCCCTTCTGCTATGTACTGTACTTGAGAAAACCATGAATTCTTGCTTCCTGAGCAGAGAGATCCATGATGAACTGCTTAGATATAGCATTTCTCAGCAGTCAGCTTTGGTCCTCACTTCCAGTTTTTCACTCAATAAATGTGTGAAGCTGCAAGGATACGAGAAGAGTTTAAAGTATAATTAACTAGCTGATGATACGCAGCTAAGGGTTTCCTTTTCACTGATCTTAGATTCTACATTCTCATTTTCTTCTCATTGAACAAAGTAGGTAGGAATAACACAGACAAGATAGAAACTGAACCTTATGTTAAAATGAGATAAGTAGACTGGAGTAGTAGCTATTCCATCGTGCAGTGGGTGTGAACATACTAAAATGTCACACTGGCTTGCACCCTTCATATTCCAAAGGAGACCTTTGCTTTTGGACAATTATTTTGCACAAAAATAAAAGAAAGAGATCTATTCTTATATGTATTTAAAGAAAAAAAATCTCATTTTTCATTAGAGCTCCTACCCTGACCCCCATATTGAAACTCTTTGGCTTTCAATATCGAAAAATAAGAGATACAGCTAAGGAATCACTGATCTGAGCCTTTTAAACTGGAAAAACAAATTAAAATAACAAACAAATTCAAACTTTACCAGTCAACTCTTTGGGTTTTGGGGTTTTCCTGATTTTGCTCCCTGATCTGTTTTCCAGTGTAAACGGCTTTGACATGAAATGTCAGAACAGACCTTCTCTTGGTTATTAGGTAGAAATACAGCACTCTGTATCTGGCTAGAAATCCATTAACTTATTATGTGTATGGAGCACATCTCTGATGGACGCTAGGAGAACTGCATTCGGTCAGGCTTTTTTAGAGAAGTGTCTCCTTAATATGGCGGTCTCATTGCTTCCTTCAAGTACCAAATGCAAGGGTCCAGACAAGTCAGAAACAGACTCTTCCTGGAGGTGCACAGTGACAGCCATGGGGGGCAACAGACACACGTTGCTACTCAGGAAATTTCAGTTAGATATCAGAAAAGTCCTTCTTACCATGAGGGTAGTCAAACGCTAGAAAGAGTTGTCCAGGGATGTAAAACCTCCACTTTGAGAGATATTCAGATCACAAATGGATGACACCCTGAGCAGTCTGGCCTAAGCTGGTCCTTGTTTCAACAGAGGTTTGGACTACATGGTCTCCCTGTTTAAGTACTCCATAATTCCATGGCTTCTTGAGTGTATACTATAAACCATAGAACCAACTATATCACCTATATAATCAACATCCACATCTTTGCCCCTCTAGGATAGGTTCTGTTTGCAATTTCTGGACTTGCCTCATATAGGGGTGTTTGAAAGCAACTTAGAAAATTTAGTGGTGATGTTTCCTGAGTGGAATGGAGCCATAAGAGCACATGACATCGATGCTAAAATCTTTGAAGTGACTTCTCCTACATTTCTGTTTGCCACTCATTGTCATGAAGATTTAAGTCTGGAAGGGATCCAACACATGCAAAAGCCCTATGTACTTGGAAACCAGTCTCTGCACTTGAGATCATCAGATACATCTTTCTCTGTCCGTGAATGCCCTCTTTGATACATGGATGGACCTTCTCAGGTGAAGACACCAATGTCTGGAATTTTCCTGACTCTAATAGTATAAAAGCAATCAAATATGATAAGCTTCAAGAGGTAGAGGAAAACTTTTTGAAAGTTAGGATTATGATAAAATCAGGAACTTCACACCTGCAGTAGATAGCTCTTCCCCTTCCAAAAAAAAAAAAAAAAGATATGCTGCAGCTCTTTCTAGACCTGATCCCCAGTTCTCCTAAATTTATAAAGGAGCCCCTCAATAGTTCAGAGCTCTTTTAAACCGTAGCAGGTGCCTTTTTCTAGCCAACAAACCTTAGATACATGAAGTCCAGAGGTTTACGGATTCTCATAGCTGCAGTTCAGATCAGCTGAGAATCACTTGGTAAAATTAGTTTTCACTTTTTACAATAAATTTCACTTATTGCAGGTAAAGTCATACTTTATTTTTGTTGTATTTTAAAATGTTACTGCCCAGCACTTGGCTCTGTAAACATTATTATTACTGCTGCCTGCCTGCTTTGGGCCTGAAACGTGTCAGAAGATTTATCTGCCTTATCAGCACATTCTAAACACCTAGGCAGCCAATCGAAATGGGGAGGCATAACAGATGTGCCAACATCTGCTGCAGCGCACATTTATCTGGACAGCAGAACACGTAGCTGTAGATTCAAACTCCTAAGCAGTTACAACTCCACACATTTGGACAGCCTTGCTCTACAACTGTGTGAAGGCTATTTTGGAATAATAATTAAAAACAAGTTGAAAATGTTATTTTTCAATTTCAGACAGCTGTGAGAAATACACTTTCCCGTAATTCAGTTTATGCCTTTCCAACACAATAAATGCAAAATACTATGAAAAAAGCTAAATTTAAAGTTGATCTTATAAAATTAGAAATTCTTAGAAAGCACTAAGCTAAAATTCCACCTACATACATATTAAAATATGTATAGTTAAAATATGCAAATTTTAATCACATACATGTGCCTATAAATCAAGCAAATGAAGTGATATGTGTTGACTTTTAAAACACACTTTCATTTTCCTGGCACCAAAATGAGGTCTATGGGCACCATATCCATGCTGAGTTTCAGCTGTTCAAACTTCTGTTAGCCATGGAAATGTCCTCCACCCCCAAACACATACTTGTACAGATTGACAAAATTATGAGATGAAATACAAAGCAAACTTATCATCTGCTTTTTTGATGCACAATCCAGTCTCACCTGTGTTCCTACTCACCAAACCATGCCCTCCAGGAATGACTATCACATTCTCTTTGAAGAACTGCCTCATTAAATAAAAAAGCAAACTTCCAGAGAAAAGACCTCGCTTTTTTGATTTCTCCTCTGAAGGCCCAGCATGCATAATATTGAAACCTTGTTTAAAGTCCATTTTCCTGTAAAAGGATCCCATCTTGCTAAGGGGATTTGGTCCTTGTTTCTTGTGCCCTTGAAGTTCCTAAGATACTAAGCTTTAAAATAGTGACGTTATAAACATAAAAAAGAAACTATCTTCTCCCGTCCTTTGTCTGTATAGCTAGATTTCATGTCTCCAAGACATACTACACACACTTTCAAGCAGGAAGCACATGAAAAACAGCATTAATAAAAGCCTTAGAAACATTTTCACTGTAAAGCATATATGGAGGTATGTGGTATAATGCTATAAAAACTGTCTAAACAAAACCCTTATCCAAAACAGAAGATTCATAATCCACAGATTTCCATAAATATGGAAATACTGCCAGTACCTTCCTCTTCCTTCACCGAGTGAAAAACACATGCCATATGTTGTAATGTTGCCCAACAATAAAGTGCTGCTGAACTAAGCTCACTTTTCTTCATTTTCCAGGGAAAACATAAGCTCTGACAACAAGGAAGAATTTTTATTAGCTTTCAGGTGAAGTGAGGAGTAACGCTGTGCTTGTTTTATGAAATCATGAAACAAAATGAATATCACTGACTTGATATATTTTCCTTCTGTTTTAAAACACAATAAATGGTAATAACTTTGATAAATTTGCCCATGTCAGTTTTGTGTCTTTTTCTCCCCATTCTTTCACGATGCTCTATAGTTTGGGATACAATTCAAGCCACTAAATTGGGATATTCATTACTTATGGGAGGCAAGATGACAGCAGCTTCATCTGCTTTGAATGTCAGATTTTTGTGATGAGATACAGCAACATACTCAAAATTAACAAACAACTATGGCAGAAACTACCCTGACATCCTCTTCCACCTAAATGATCCGATGACTAACCGGAAGAAGAGCAATTTAATGGAGAAAAAAAAAAAAAGCATTATAAGTAAAGGTTCCTGTGTTTTACTGCCAGTTCTGTCACTCACTGACTTGGCAAGTCAATCAATACGACTGGCCTTAGTTCACCTGCTTGTGAATTCCTGTAGTAACGCAATGTATAGTAATACTGAAGTACCCCAGTGGAACAGTGTTAAGTTTAATTAATTTATACTTGAAAACTGACTGCAATTCTTAAAAGACAGATGAAAAGCTAAAAGTAAAGGAGAGCTCCTTTTTTACCACTATTTTGCTCATTTACAGTGTACAATTGGTCACAGCTGGGGAGAAATTACCTGTTTATTACTGTCTATGGATAGATTATCATGACTTAAATCCCCAGGGATTTTAAAAATAAAAATACCAAGGAAATGCATAATCTTGTGCTGCAGTATGACAAATGCATGCTAAAAGAGTCTTATTTTATTTATTACACAATGCTGTTCAAAGGTTTACAGGAAAAAATATGCCAGTGCCACTTCTCCGTTTCAACTGTCACCTTTCCAATTTATTAGTCCACAGCGACCGTCAGATGGATCACAGGCTAGGTATTAGTAGCTTAGGACTACTTTTAAGTTAAAATGAAAAAATCTTGAGGAATGCTTTTAGAAGCCCTGACTACTGTAGTGTTTTCACAGGTCCAGCTGAAACAACTCTAATAATCTATTAACTAGTCAAAGGGACTTCCTTGCAAGCTTTCCAATTAATAGCTTTAAAAGATAGTCTGTATTTTTCCTCTGTATTTCTGTGATTCTCTGGATCACAGGAACACACATATGTGTTCATTTCCTTCACGATGTTCCTTAACAGGTGTTAGTTAGTATTAAAAGTTACCACAAAATACCTGAATAACCATCTTGGTACAATGTCCGTATACTGTGGGGCATCCACTATTCAGCAGTAACTTCTAGGCAGTCACGAACTGGTCAGAAAATAGATGTAGGACAGTAACTCCCAGTTTATCTAAGCCCACTCTGACTTGTCAGATCAGTCCTTCCCCCCAGCACTGCCATCACAGCAGGCATGTGGTGAGCAGTACTTGTTTTTCCATTTAAAATCTACACCACACTTTTCACATTTCCCCTATCATACCAATCAGGTCTGACTGCAACGGAAAGACACAACCTTGTCCATGACTTTGGTTCTTCTACATTGCAGCACCTACGTCTCTATCAGGATTCTTCCTGTATAATATCATATTTCTTTAAGCCTTCTCTTTTTAATTACATCTGGTGGTTGCTGAATTTGAAATTTGCCTTTTATTCACTGAGCGCTCTTCTCTGATTCATCCTAAGTTTTAAGAGGCTCAGGAAAAAAGAATCCAAACACAGCAGAAAATACAGAAGCAAAAAGTGCAGTCTGATAGCAAGTCACAAAGGTATTATAGTGGTTCTGCTCATTCACATCACTGTCATCATACCTGCATGTGGCTGGAACTTGCCTTGTGTGATCCCTGCCAAAACAGGACTTCACTCTTTCTCTCTCACCCCCTTATGTTATGAAATAAAGAACATGACTTAATAGCTGTACAGAAAGAGAAATATCATGCTACATGTAAGTGATTTCTGGAAAACTTATCTCAGAAATGCTTTCCATTTTGCTGGTTATGCATTCATCTTTTGGGTTAGCTTCTTTGTACAGAAACAGTCATCAGGTAACAAAACAAAAGAGCCTGACTAGTTATCAGAAGCACTAGCAGTGTATGCACAGATGCTGCTTCCATAAAAACTGTTTATTCAGGTGTTAGCAATTGAAGCAGGAGCTCCAATTGCATTGCCACAAGTGCCTGTAATGTTCGCAAAGGGGATTGCAGGCTATCACAGCTCTGAAGGGAGCTGTTACAGACTATCAGCTCGGTAATCCTCATGTTAAAAAGGCCCTAAATATGTATTTACAAGATAGACAGATCTGTTTGGTTTATTGGTTAAATAATCCCCATGTTGGAAAGGCCTTAAATACGAATTCACAAGGCAGGCAGGTCTTTCTTGGCCTATTACAACCGTGGTGGGCCTTCCAGAAAGGCACTGGCATCCATGCTTCAGCAGAGCCCTACCTAGAAAACTGAGGGCCTCCAGCCACAAATATTTCTGCACTCAAGTGACTTTATCCGGATCAACAGCATCACTCAGATTACTTACTTAAACAAAATTACTCCTCTTCTTTTGTTCTGAAGAGAAAAGATACCCATACAACTGACCACTTCCAAAATGTTATACCACAGAAACAGGAGATTCAAATTTGCACCTGAAATAGTAACCTTCCCTCATGCAGATTTAACACTCACAAGTGTTACTGGAATAGAAAATGAAAGCTCTACCGCTGCATCTGCTATGATATTCAGACACGGTAAGAGAAATGAAGACAACAGGGTAAAATTCTCCCCTGTGGGAGTTTTGGTGAGAACAGGTCTATGCAAAACCTTAGTCACGGCTAATTCCCCAAATTTTCTAGCTGTTCTCTTTTCCAGCTCCATTTTCAGTCATTTGTGAAAAAGCCAACAGCATCTGATCCAGAAACACTCAGGTCAATAGGAAACCTCAGCAATTTCGGTGGGTTTGGATCAGGCCAGTGGTATACTTAAAGGGCTAATCTACATTTACAGATAGCAGATTTATGAGTGCAAATACGTATCAACACATTTAAATGAACGGCTGTGCACAACCATAAATTAGCACTTACATTCAATGCGATACACACACGTTTATTTCCTTATCCTGACTAAAAATCTGTCCCTTGCAACTACAAACTAGGAACTTCAGACTACTCTTTTTTAATACGAGGTATTAACCACCCCTCAGAGTGCCACAGGTTCCTCTGCTTAGGAGGAGGTATTGATGACGCAATCAAGCATCTTTCATATGAATTTTCTAATTTCCAGAAGTTCTACTTTTCAGAGTATAGGAGGAATCAAAATGACAGGTGTTCTCAGATGGCTTTTTCTCAAGATAATGTTACTATGCTCTTCTGTGGATGCCATTTCTGGCAGGACCTCTGACCCTTTCATTGTTTGGACACTAAAGGTTTCACAAAAGCTTGCCGCAGAAAAATCTTACCTGCACTCTCACATGCTGGTCAGTTGGTTTAGTGACATACACTAACTTCTTGAGCAAAAAAACATCTATTCTTGCTAGCAAAATAGAGCAGCTCAATGGTTTCTAACACCTGAAGTGAAAAGCATCAAAAGTACCCCATAATTTCATACAGGGTCAACTCAACCCTTAGCAACTTCTCCCAGGTACTGGTATTAATATTGCCTCACCTGTCAGCACAAGCATTTGCTTGCATTAAAACAGGTGTCATCAGACACAAACAGGCTAACATAATGTTTCATTCTTTTTCACTCTGAAAATGCTAATCCTGGCATCCAGCTAGAAAAAAAGAATCACTTCCTATCTCAGATACACAAGATTTTAGAAGCTGTAATTTCCATGAGATATCACCTGTCATGGCAGAAACGAATCACTTCTCTTTTTCACTTTGCTCAAAGGTTACTTCAGTACTTAGATGTTACAAAGGTTTCTGTCCTAGGATAATGAACTGTTGACTAAACCATGCTATCTGCTTGTAACATTTTATTTTCTTCTGTCCCTCTTTTTGAAAGGCAGTCTCCTCAGACTGAATACGTAGGACCAGACATTAGTGATGTGCTCCTTTGTCCAACTTTGTCTTTACAATGTTCTTTTTTTTTTCTTGACCAATTTATTTCACTGTTCCACCATTTAACTGATTTTGTTCCCTTAATTTCTGTATTACTGCTAATGTTCCTAACCAAGTATAGGAGAGAGAGTATATTCTCTCTCCTTGATAGCAGGTTCAGAAGTGTTATTAAAAAAGTACACACCCATTAGCTTATTTACTCCTCTATAGCACCAGTATCCTCTGCTCTTCTTACAAGGACAAATCTGGGGTACAAATTTTAGAGCCATATTCAATACAGAGTTACTGGGTGCTATGATGGTTTTAGTCCTTTTATGTCATCGGTAGCAGCCAGTATGATGCGTACTCTAACATCACATGATATAATTCCAGCAGCACAACTCATAGCCTGACAGGAGTTGGGTTTGTCCCTGAATATCTTTGGCTCTCTTTCAGTCATCTTGACTGCAAATCCAACTGAGCATTTACAAATTGGTCAGTTACTACTTTATCTTAAAAGTCCTCATGGGTATCTGGCTATGCCAGAAATACAAACTTTTTGATCTCTTTCTGCCAACACAGACTGATGCTGGCTCTGACCCCTGTCTCAATATATATCAAAATTCTGATTCTTTTTAGGACAAGCTTTGCAGGAGCAATGTAAGAAGACTTGAGCTGGCTCTCGGCAATCCCCCAGCTTTCCCATCTTCCCAGCCACTTGTTTAAAGTATGGTGCTGAATGGAGCCTAATGAGCCTCCCAGGGAGTTCACCCATCCAAGACAATTGGCTTGTACTTGAGTTTATTGAGCTGTGGCAATCTGAGCACAAACCATTGTGTTTTTCTAATTTACAAATGGAGTTGAAGAGTCTTGCAAGTGTCTAATCCTACCAAATCCACTGGCAAGCACAAGTCCATACCCCCAGTGCTGACTACCATATATGATCCTCCTGTTTCCTTTTTATGGTGGTAACTCAGGTGCTTAAACTCCAGCACATATCTGTAAGCAAGTTCCAAGTTGATCAAAGCTTTGCAAGACATTCCCATTCTTAGAAAACATTCTTGTTTACAAGCATCTCAGTTGCTAATCATCTCGGTTCTTCAGTTCCTAATTTGGCTGAGTATTTTGTATTTGTCATCTCAAAATTGATGCATTCTTCACCTAAAAAAGATTTCTAGGAATTTATCAGGCATTCCTCTAGTTCTCTTTCTGCTCACTATCTTTTTTCAAATCCTTTCTGCAATCTCCAGGTTTGGCTTTAAAATTCATTTTAAAACTCTTTGGTTTGCCATGGAGACCTGTGAACTCCTTGCCTGTATCCTTTTAGACCAATGGCAATGCTAACCACATTCCTAACACCAGGTAGTTTTTTTGCTGTATGTGATTAGCTGAGGTTCACACCAGAAAGTTCTTACAAAGAAGAAAAGAATAATAAAATCAAGGAGAACTGATACAATTGTGGTTCTACAGAATGCACAGTAAAAATACTAAAACTCTTTCTTCTAAACACAGGAGAAATCAAATGATGGGAGATAGAGAAGGTTCTTCCACCCAGCCTGCAGCCCACAGGGGTGGCATGAGCAGAGCTTCTGTGCCCTCTCTTCTTGCTGCTTTCACCCTTAGATGGTGAATGGACAACACTGATTTTAAAAGTTGTTGTCTTCCTGAGTGCTTGACCATTTTTTCCATCCCTGATGCTGCCATGCACACCCCTCAGTTTCGACAACACAGTGGCTTGTGGAGCCGTGCTGGATATCAGATCAGGTAGCTGGGCTAGGTTAAAACCCCTTTTAAAAACATATTTTTAAAACATATTGGATTACTTTTCACATCTGTTTCACAACAAAGTAACGTTGGCACAACTGAGGGGCCAGAAAACATCAGGGCTAGGGTGGACTGAGTGGCCACAGGAGGGTACACCTAAGCCAATATTGTTGTAGAGACCTTGACAGAAATGAACCATAGCTTCTGTTCTGCTGACTGTCCTGTTGCCTCTCCTCCAGGTCCACCACATCAGCTAGTAAATCCCTTTGGACTCTGTCCTTTATAAGCCTTGTTTTTGGAGGGAGATATATATATATATATTGGGTCATTGTTCCAGCTATCTGGTTACAGCAAGGGAGCTTAATAACTTCTTATACGGATCTTAAATGACAGATAATACAACCAGTAAGTGACCTAAATCATAATATTACCATACAGACACAAATTTTGAGAAAGTCTTTCATGTTTAGATTTCTTCTAGTAAAAGGTTCCAAGATGTTCCTCCTTCAAAACTTTCATATTTAGTAGAATGGATTCTTCCCCTCAAAGGAAGCCAGACAGTTCCTTTGCTATTTGAATTTCACATGAAACACACAGTGAGTTTGCCTTGAGCAATTGAATCACAGCTGATAGCAAATTAATGACTATGATGGTGTGATTAGTAGCGATTACAGGCAACTGAGAACCTGCCCAAGCATTTGCCACTGTCATAATATTTATGCCAACTATTATTAGTGATTAATAATGGTCATAAAGAGGACTTGATTCCACTATGTAGACCCTATATAGATTCGAAATCTACTAGTATTTTAATGTCACTGATACTCTGATTAAACGGTGAAAAACTATTTTCACCTAATTACACATTTTTTAAAAATGTATTCTTTCTAGATGTTTCCATTACTAATTTATTTAAATATTACTAGAAAAATAGTTTCTATTACCTTTAAGGAAGAAGCACTGTAAACAAACACACTTGACAGAGAAATTTAATATTGCATTACACCTGGGAAGTCAAAGCAGAACCTAAGCTCTGATACTCTTGTGCTGTGAGATATCACACCAAAACCCAACTGGGAAGAAATAATGATTTCACTAATCCCTAGCAATGATTTTTTGAGGAGTTCAAATAAAAGTTTGCTTGTTCTGATTGAGATTCACTAAGTAGATATTATTTGATTTTTCTACTTCCTGGGGGAAGAACTTCAGGTTCCCCAGGCTGCTAGAAGAAAAGAACAATAGGCTAAACTTGCAATAGAACATCTGAGCTGCTAAAGACAAGATAAAAGTGAACACACGGCATATTTGCTAAAGCTTTTGCCATTCATTTCATTTCCAAATGTCAAGCAGTTATGTGAAACCTTTAAAAACATTTCTTAAGGTATAGCAAACAGAAGGATAGGATATTTAAAATCTTGTATTAAAGATACTTCATTATTTATAATCACTCTTATTTAAAATACAGTAACTTGAACTTATGCAAAGACAGCACTGTTTAATAATAAAAAGAACCATCTGCTTCTTAACCCTGCCCTTACAAATATTTTGTTACTAGATAATAGCAGAAAACACAAAAATCTAATGACTGGCAGACAAGAATACTATTTAGATATTGAATTGAAAATCTAATGAAGAGCAACAACACCAATCACGTTATCATTTTGGGAAACCACACAAAATGATTTACCAGATGATTCAGAAAGACATCCACCCTCATCAGTAAAGAATACAATGCATTAACAGCAAAGGGAGATTTGCAGTATAGGGCCCACAATTTCTTGTAAGTGCAATACTTAACAATGTCAAATATGAAAAAGCAAGTAACAGAAATTATATTCATTTTCAAAGTTGTAGCCTGATCTTTCTTACACTCATGCACACACTCAAGTATCTGCAAGACTGATCCCTAAGGCATGAGAAAAAAAGGCCAACTAATTCTTAAAATTAGAAGAAAAAAAACACAATTAAGCTTCCAGTTACCATTTTTAATTTTGGAAAGGTTTGCTTTAAAGTGTTAAAACCGCAAAAACAAAGCAGCAGAGTTACAGTCTCCGCTGCACAAAAGAGGGAATATGTTTAATAAGCATCCTGAACTTGTATGGAGACACCCAATGCAAAATTCCACTTTCACGTTTCCCATGCATAACCTAGCCCCAGTAAAGCCCATGACATTACACAGGTATAAGAAAGAACACTCTTTGGTTCCTAGTATTCTCTTTCATTTTTTTACAGAGGAGCCTGCTATCAGCTATGCAAATATCATACCTGTAATAGCAGAAAGAGAAGTTGCAGTGTGTCAGTGATCTTACCTCATACTCAAAGTCCTCTGCTCTATCTGCATCAGCAGGCAGGCTGGAAAGATACTCATTACCTTCATAGAATTCATGCTCCACTGGGTGAAGAGAATGGCAGCTATGTGGAACAAAGCAGTACAACAACAGTAGATGAGACAATAGTTTTTAAATTAAAAAAATTATTAAAAAAAAAAAAAAACACAAAAAAAAACCCTTCTCTGTAGTTTTCTTATCTCTGCAATATTACTCTGAATGGCCTGACAGCCTGAACAAAACAGCACCTGTAAGTAGCCAGGGTTGTTTTCTTTTCAAAAACTCAGATTCTAGCTTAATTCATTTGGCTGGGTTCATCTTCTGTCAGATTTACACAGGGTGATTTCTTAAAAGGGTCTGTTTGGGGCCAAACTACTTAATCATGACAATTTGGAATTCCTTACGCTCATAAATGTACCTAACTCCACAATCATATGCTGCATCATGACTGGTGGCAACTTACCAATTATCTTGTTACAAACACTTGAACATCCTCAATCTTCAATCCACACAAGGTTCACAAATTGTTCAAGTGCCTCCACTAAACAACTTGCATTATCCTCTTTTGTTAAAAGGATAACAGGGTGGTGAAGTGCATTTGAATAACTGCACACTTTAAAATGTCAGTAAACTGCATGGTTGCACAGGCTTGGGGCGCAAAGAATGAGGTCTTTACAATATGCACTTAGGTACAGCATTGGACCCGAGGTGCCCTTAACTCCTCAGACCGCTTGTGTCCTAACCACGCAACACGCAGTGTTGATCTACCTCAAAAAGATGTAGGAAACTTTTCCCCATGCTGAGCACATGGGAATTTCAATCACAGTAGCACACAGTTTAGTAGTACCGAGTAACAGCTCAAAAATATACACTTTCAGCTGTGCAGTATTAAATAATAGGCTCTACCCGGCATTTGGCCAGCAGGTTCTCTCTTTCTGATACGGTCATCTACTCAGCTTACCTAGAACTTCTAAAAATACAGCTACATCAGAGTCGAAAGAGGTATGTTCTCTATTGACATCAGTTCTACAGAGATGTGCAGCATGCCAGGAAGTCAGCAGGAAAGCTTTACGGCTTTCATAGTCTTGCTCTTTATAGACAGAAGCCAAGGGTCAACCACTAGATGATGTTACTCATGAGGTGTATTCCAAAAAGGGAGAAGCTTAATCCCTATTTTTTTTTTATTTTTTGGTCACATTTGCATTCAATTCCATTTCAGAGAATACTAATTCAACCAAGGGACAACTTAATTCACATTATTTGCCATATGAAAGGTGAAATTATACTTCCCATCTCCATATTTTTGGAATTGGCTTGCCTTAGATAAGGGGACCGTTAAATTAAATAAAATATTTTTTCCCTGATTTTTGTAACAAATTTGGAAGAACAGAAAGCAACAAGACAGCTCTTTCTAGGCTTTAGAAGCCTTTTTGATACTTCGGAACACAAAAGTGTTTTTCTTCTTGATCAGGGCTTAGCTTTGGTTGAATCTTTGGATGTGTATAAGCACAAAGTAAGCAAGACCAATATTCCTCCTTGTGGTCTAATCCATTAGTAGAGTTAAGGAAAATCATCAATGAAGCCTGAATGGGACAGAAGTTACCAACAACATTAATAATTTATTTAAAGTGTTCCTGGGACCTCTTCAAGGGGAAGCTACAAGCCTACCATTGCAATGCCTCAATCCCAGTGGAAAACAACAGGAGAAGGTAAGCCATACCTGTCTGAAAGTAGAAAAGGGCAGATATCAGGAACTGGTGGTGTCGAAGGCCTTAGTTTGGCCAGAGCCATAATGTGCTCGAAGGTGATGTCAGTCTGAGTGCAGGCATCCACAAGCCGTACATCCTGAGAGCTACCAGGAGCTTTGTTAATTGGAGCTCGTCGTAAAACCTGAACTACAATTGGCTCCTTGGCATTGCGAAAAGCTTCCACTGCCTCTTCATGAGTGGCCTTGGAGAGGTCCTTCCCATTGACCTAGAAAAAAAACAGAAAAATATACTAAAGAGTACTCACAAGAGAAAAGGCAGCATAAAAACACAGGTGTAAAATATAGGGGGAATAATTATTTGTGTAGTACATCAAGCCATGCGCTGACATTGACTGGACTTTATTCTGGTATTCATGCAAGAGAGGAGATAAGTCTGGGAGGAGAAATAACTTCTTTAATCTACGCTAGAAATTAGGAATGGTTTGAACNTTAAAATCCGTTCTCTCATCTCCTTTTATTTGCCTCATGAAATACAAATAAAAAAGAAGGGTGCCTTTAATTTTCAATTTCAACATTTTCTGTGGCATGAAACTGTAATAACGGATTTCTGGCGCAGTATTGTTATTAATGCAGATGTCAATAAACACATCTCGGATATCTAAAAAGAAACAAGGCCAATTTCTAATGTTTTGTCACTTATCTGCTATTGCCATTATACAGTCATTAAGACCAAAGATAGGAAGATTTAACTAACGCAGTCAGCTGCTGCTCTTTTAAGGAACGAGAAATCTAAATCAGACAAAATGAGGAATTTATTTGTTACAGACAACTAATAAAACAGAAAATTATGCTGCAAATGCAGCACAGCTTGGCAAAACTAAAAGACTGTGGCAAGGTTTCTTTCTGCTGCAGGCAAAGCAGCAAATTCCTCCAAGCCTAGATGAGATCTTTTGGTATTAAAAAAGGCAATTGCAAGACTGGGTGATGCTAAATTAATACGAATTCAAGTGTTTAGGGCAAACTTGCCAACTATCAGCCCACTACAAAGTGCAAGGGCTAATTTGCCAACAGCAGCCAGTATCCAAGCCCTAAGAGGCAGTGCATCATCCCAGAAAATTACACAGAAAATATCATTCTGCTCCGTTTCCAGAGCCATGGGACTGCTGTTCATTGTTGCATAGCATCTAACTGTTGTGAGCCACTGCGGAGATGAGATGACCCTGTGCCAGGGTAGAAAGGCATGATTTTCTAGTAAGATATACGAATGGTACCAAACAACGATATAAATTTATATCCCTGGGAAAACCTCTACACTGACAGCAAGTCAGAAATAGGATTCTACCACAAGTTAATGCCCCAATTTACTTTGTTGTATAGGGCTGTGAAGCCCTAAAACTTCTGCTTAATGAATTAAGTCTAAGCCCTCCCCAGAAATGGGACAAACCCCATAAGAGACTTTTGCTGAAAACAAAATTGCTTTGCCACATCACTTTTTCATTAAAGAAATACTTGGAGTTTTCTTCAAAAAAAAAGGAAACATGCAAAAAAGAACAATGCCAGCAAACTCAAAAGACCAATTCAGTAGCCTTCGGTAACATTTTTAAGCCTGCCAGAAGCATTTGCAATTAAAAATGTCATATTTGAGGCGACACATGTAACCATGTCCACTCATGTGGATGGTTATAATACAGTTGACCATTAATTACTTATAAATACCAACTCAATACATTTCCAGAGTGCATGGTCGAGTACTATGTAGAATCAGTTTTCCTTTGATGCAACTTCCAAAGAAGCAGTGCCTTCATGGCCACATCACTCATGAGGACATGTGAAATGACCACACTGTAGCGTGGTCACCAATGCGAAGGTCAGCTGATCTTTCTAGCTAGCCCTGATGCTGTACGTGGTTAGCAGGTTAGAAATGACCTGAATAGATTTCTATACCTAAAAAAGCTCAAAACTCACTGTGCTGAATGTCTGGCAGCCCTAGAAGTACCACACACTGCTACCTAGACTGAGATCAAGTAATAACAACAGCAGCTAGCTTAATTACCTGATTTTAATGCATATGTAGTGTTTCTCTGATGACTGAAGCCAGAAAATGTTAAGTATCATTCATCAAACTACAACCTTTGGTTATGTTAAACTAAGTTACATGGTAAAATATCAGTGGTATACAAGAGGAAGGGCCAGCACAATCAAAAAACAAGTTATGCTGTGAGAAAACTAAAGAAATTTCCCCAAGGAGTGAGCTTCTGCAAACCCTCTCTGATAGCACAAGTTGCACTGCCAGGACGTTCAGATTCAGCAATGTCTAATAGAGGCAATTAGAGATAAAGCTTCAAGCCTGGGTCTTCTAGTCACTCTTCAGTTCCAGCCTCTGCTTCATTCTTGCTTCTAACTCAGATCCTATCAAGGAAACAATTTTCCACAGTTTTCACAGTTTTGGCAGTTTTTGTAAAAAGAGTGTCCTACAGGCTTTCTGAATAACTCTCATTCCTAAGGCCCTAGGAACATAAAATTACTTTCCTGTCTCTCACAACCCTTTTAATACTTTTTAAAAGTTTCTGATAACAGATACGGTGTTTCTCCTAAGAGCAAGCGTTTGGGAAAAAAATATAACATAGCGCTGTATCACTTTCTTTTCTCAAGTAAAATGCACACAACCCAGCTGTATCCCACCTGAATCATGTGGTGATTTTTGGCACAAGCATACCATTTTATCACAGATCCACATTAGCAAAGCAAAAAGATATTTGGATAGCGTGCAAAATATCTATTAGATTATTTTGGAATACCAGGAGCTCTGTTTATTGACATCAGTCAGTACTTATCCCTCACTCTGAGGAAATTGATATAAATTCATGATAATGCCATTTACATCCAAATTCTATTTCCAAAGAATAATAATATTTTAAAATTACATGAGTATGAAAAATCACAAAAGATACACATTTTCATTTATCCTGGCCACTTATGGCTGACCTCTATTTTCATTTAAATGCCATTTTAATTTAAAGACTTAGAAAGCATTCCATCCTTTATGTTGGTTTCTGCTGAAACACAAGCACTTCGACACCCAATACTTGTTTAAATTGTCACTTGAAGCTCATCAACACACTTTGTCGATCTGCATAAAGGTCACCTAATTTACGAACGCCGCCTTCCTCAGAAGAAAATCTATAGCTGAATTACTCTATGCTGGCAGCTGTGCTGCCCACTTGGGGCTAGGAAGAGAGAATTTATTTTAAAACCCAAAGCCAATACTACAGATGGGGTTGGAAGCCCTCTTCACTTAGCTTCTTTAAGGTTTTTCTGCTTCCTGCATCATCCCCCAACTTAACACTCACATACAGTTACCCTGGGAGCCGTAGACAGCTCAGCACTTATTTACAGCAAGCCACTTACAGGTTCTTAGTGGATGATTAAATAAATTCCTTGCCTCGGAAAGGTTACTTTCAGTGGAATCCAGGGTACTATTTTAAGTTGATAGAGAAATCAGTCACTTTTAACAGTCAACACAAAGACATGGGAATACATTTGTTGTAGCAGATGGGCTAATTAATCCACAAGCAAGTTGTGAATGTTAAGTAAAGAATATATCTTTTCTCATGTAAACCGTCCTCCTGCCCTGTTTGATTAAACTTCTGTTTAATGAACACTCTCCCCCCTTTTGGACACACTGCAAAGTCTGGGCCACTTGTCAACATCTTCCCCAGAGTGACTGGTGGCCACTGCCTGGATCCTGGCCATCCCCTTGCTCTAAATCCAGCCACATGCAAAACTTCATCAGCATCAGAAAATAAACAAGCAAACAGGCTTTGCTTTTCATGCCCAAATCAACCGACTTTGGCCAACTGCCATTTCTAATGCCAGCACTACCGTACATAGGTTTATTCCCAGACATGCGGAAGTGGACAGCAGAGAAGGAAGGAAGGACAGGATTAAATAACAAAACACTGACTATAAAAAACATAAGCAGATGTTTTTTAGGTTATCCTTGCACTTTGTGTTCTAAAAAAAAATATATATATTAATATATCAGTCCTTCAACAAAGACTGCTTCCAGGATGTAAGTGCTTGTGGTTGAGAAATGAAATAACCTTGTCTTTAAATACTTTTTTGCTGTTTCTATTAACACTGGCCAGACTTTTTGAATCAAGAGAGTCAGAAATACTGATGTTTCTTGTAGTCGTTACCTCCCTCATACTATGTATGAAAAGAAAAAAGAAAAAAGAAAAAGGAAAATGGGAAAAAAAGAGAAAAAGATGTGTAATCGCATGAATGCAACCATCTCAAAAAGTGTCACATTAGCAACTCATGAGATAACCTCCCCTCCTCAGCAAATACCTGGCATATGCATCTTAAATTTTAAGACTGGCTCTGCTGAAGTAAAATCCTTGGAGACCTCCCATTTAATCAGTAAGGGCAAAGGGAAGAATAACTCGAGCGTTTTGCTAGACCAGAGACTTTCAGCCACAAGCGTTTCCTGGAGAAATGACAGAGAAGTTGTCTGGCGTGATGATGGAGTTCACAAGGCTCACTGTCCTGGGAGATTTCAACATTCATGCAAAAGATGCCTCTGACCTGACAGGTGCTAAATCTGCTCTCATCACAGCAGTCTCTTCACCTCCAATCTCTGCCTCTAAAATACATCCAGGCCAACCACATCCTGGAGTGCATCCTTGGACAGAAAACTGTCATGAAGGACCGAACACTGTGTCTTAGTTTGATCAGTCCTTTTTTAGGACAAGAATTTGAGGCCTCCCTAACTACAAGAACAACACAAAGAAAAAGAACAAATAATACCACCTTCCTCCCAAACTTCAAGGTTTTGGCACATACAGCCATTTGAGAAAACTTCCAATGACAAAGGCTGTCAGGTGTGAGGCTCTCTGTGCATGATGTGAGGCAGAGGACATGTGAGCTACCAGTGACACATGGGCTGGAGAGGACACTGCAACTCTTCTGCTAACACAAATGTGATAGTTCATCCACAGAAATGGCATTTGACCCACTGACCTTTTAGGTTACAGTTCAGTACTAAGCTGCATTTCTTGAGCAAGTTAATCTGAAAGGTATCAAATTCAGCCATTACCCAATACCACAATCTCAGTTAGAGTTCAGGCAAGTTCAGTAAAGAGAACTTCTATTACTCTGGTTAATGACACTTCCTCTTCTTTAGCCAGATGAGTTAGGTGATGCTTGTTCCCATTTGATCCTTTGTTGCCCTACTTGCCAAATCTTGTCATCCCTTCTAAAAGCCACATAAACTGCTGAACATGCAGGCTCTGGCTGCTTTCCTCAGGTTGAACCAAAGGCCGGCAATAAGAATTACTTTTCTATTACCTGCTACAGCTTAGGCTTGTCCTATTTACTGCTTTGTGTAGCTGGTTCAACAATACTGAATAGACCCAGGCAATGCCCAGTACTGCAGCCTTTTGGGCATTTTGCTGTGTGCAACCAGCACCACTTCCATTTCCCGATATTTAGCAGATACCTACTTTGGCTGAAAAGCCTATGGCTAAACTTAAACCTAAGCAAGAAAAAATAAATGCTACAAAAAGTTGGAAAAAAATAGAAATATGCCTGTTTCCGCTCTGTAAATCTTCTTCCTAGAGAGATACTTCCCAGCGACTTCTCAGTGATCTTGATTATCTAAACAGCAGCTGTCACAAAGACCCATGCTTCTTTCAACTGACCTCAAGACTATGCTTCGTTTTGTCAGTTGCCCACTGTGATCTGTGGGCAGGTCTGACAGCTGCAACTCCTCTCTGTGAAGAACATGGCACATCCCCAAAAGACCCCAGGAAAGAGCTGGACACTGCCTGAAAGTATTGTATAATGACCTACCCTAGGAAATTCAAAAGACTTTTAAATTGGATTGGAAACAATGCCTCAGGTAGATCTGCTGGGAATGGAGAAAGTTCCCATCACAACTGCAGTAAAACACAGCAAAGTAGTGAGCAAGGTAAGTCACACAAAAGTGCTTGAGCAATTTTGCCTCTCCATCAAATACAAACTCTAGCTCAATATCTCTTTCTCCATGATTTGACCGCTACTCAGTCATCTCTAACTAAAACAAAACTCACTGCAAAAAGTGTCTCCCAAAACTTTGGGTGCAGAATCCCATTCTTTTGTGAATGAAAAGTCAAATCCACCAGAAGCAAAGAAATCACAGAAACCCTGCCCTTCCCCTCCTTTATGAAGAAGTTTGAGTCTCCCAGTCACAAATTTATTGAATGCCTACTTGCATTTAAGTTATTGAGCATAGGGAAGCTATGGTGTTTTCGATGCATGCCTATAGTCTGCTTTCAGCTGGCTGGGTTAAGCATGACCATGACCACAACTGTTTCTGAGCACCTAACTCTCCTCTGACAGTGTGTAGAAAATCAGGCAAAATATCCACCCTAGGAGAAGAGAGTCAAGAAAAGACATTTGACATTTCCATGCCTGAAGTCTCTTCATGGACATGGGCCCTCACCTTGAGGCCTATTTCAGAAAAACACTTGGATGTGACAATGCTGCATTCACACCAGAAAGATAAGTATGTTCACTCTAACAAGTTTAAAAGCACTACTGAGTTTGCAGTTTTAAACTGTGTCCAAAATGTGATCGTGCTTCCTGTACTTCTTAACATGACGCTTGGCAATCTGTGTAACCAGAATAAGAATATTCCATCTCCTCACTGGGTGTTAGATCAACACAAATCTCACAAAGACCCTTTCAATTCCTTTAGTGTTGAACACAACAACAGCTCAGAAAAGGTTCATTTGACTTTTGAAAGAGCAAGCAGACTATTATCTGTAGTTCTCTTCATTGGTGAGTGAAATGAAAATGCCAAATTAAATTTAAGAATCGCTGCATTAGTTTCATTGTGAGCTGCTTGGATGCAAGTGCTGGTAGACATGAATCTGTGAGCAGCCATTATTCTCTTTTTCTGACTTCCTCAATATGCACAGTAGGCGTCTTAGTGGTTGCTATGGTCATCTTTCTTGCCTCCTCTTCCAGCTGGTATTCTCAGTCTCATCTTCCTCCTCTCTCTTCCCTCCTCTCTCTTAGGCTTTCTGCTCTTCTCACTCTGCTCTTTTTCTTTCACTGCAGACCCTTGTTTTGTTCCCAGGGTTTCCTTTCTCTCATGCCTTCTGATTCCATCTTTCCTCTGGTAAACTCTTCTCCCACTGCCCTGGCCCCTTCCAGCAGGCTGGGAGCACCATCTCTTGTCGTCAACCCACCATGACAGCTGGACAGTCCGAGCGCTTGCAAGGTCTGCCTTCAACAGCACCTCCCAGTACTACTCCAAATGCTCAGCTAACCTAGATGGTAATATAACAAGGCTGGAGTGTATTTACCATGCAAATTGCTTTTAATATTGACAAACAGTTTTTCTGATGGTATTAGGATTTTGCCTGAGGGCAATAAAGACTAAACTAGCTGTGGCATGCATAAAATACTTTAAGTTACTCCTCAATATAATTAGACCATCATTTATTACATTAATCATTGCAATTTGTTTCTGTTTGTGGACAGGACATTAGATAAATCTCTCACCAGATCTACCACATACACCAGTCCTTTGATGGCAGGGAAAAATACAATCAAAGGCCAGTGTGTATGCTCAGAACGAATCATTTTTATCTCTAAGCCCCTACACCAAATTCTGAATTCTCCTGTGAACTTTATTTTGTGTCTGCTCTACGACAAGCTCACTCTCCAATTTCTCTTCCAGGGTATGTATTTTTCTCAGAGAACAGGCACTTCAAAAGGCGGTTGCCATTAAAGTTTTAGGAGATCAAATTAACAACATGCTTTAATCATCCGCAGTTCCCAAAGAATAATGGAAGAGGCTGAATAGCAGATTTCAGGAGTCTGTAAACAACATGTAGTTACTTTTCTCCTTTCAGGGAATCATATCCTACATTTCACTAAAAAGAAAAGTCTTCCTTTCACCTTTAAAAAAATCCCCAACCTTTCATGAACTCAGCCAAGGCTGGCATCACTACATGAATGTTACGCTCATCACTGTCATAACAATTCATCCACGTTCAGATGCCTGAAACTCCTGGTCTCCTCCGAACTGAGTAGTTTAAAAAGATAGATGGCTGCCTTCTGGCTAATTGTAGGAGTTCTTTCATTACTATAAAAAGACTTTTTATATCTCAAGTGACTTTATAAGCAGTGAGTAATGAGACTTAAAGTCTTTGGAAAAGAGTCCACTGATCAAATGCTAGGATAACTTATGGGCACAGCGACCTTTTCCTCAGTAAGATACTCCAAACTGCTGCTGCTGTTGGCACATTATTAAAATTCCCCATTTAAGGGATGCAGTTAAGCATAAGGCAGATTTTATTTTTTATTTTTAGTTAAAGGTGTCAACTGAGGGTCAGCAGATTAGAATTTGGTTCCTTGATTAACTGCAGACAAGGACACATCATCTTAGTCTATGGTGTCAAAGTTATTTGATGCCTAAGTTCCTCTGACATCAATCAATGGACATGGCAATTCTTTTTTTTTTT
>VXAL01009174.1:14585-44923 GCA_013399475.1 Chauna torquata
TACGCGCGGCGGGCGGGCGAGGGGGGGCTGCGCCGCGGGCCGTGGCTGGCAGCCGGCGCTCTGTGCGCGGCGCTCGCTGCTTCCTCGGCCGGAGCGGGGTGACAGCGCTGCTCGCTCCGCTCGGCCCGTCCGGGGGAGAGCTGCTCGGAGTCAGAGCGGGGGTCGCGAGTAGCTGTACGGCTCTTACTTGGCAGGGGGCCGTTCAGCCCGTGCTCTTCTGGGTTCTGAGATTTGGCGTGTTTTTAAATGCGGAATTCTCCGCTGACAAATATTACCGACGTCCGTGTGAAGATGCTCAGTAAGCGCTGCATTTAAGTCTTTCTCCGGTAAAAACCAGCTCTATATCAAAAAACAGGTATAGCTTGGCATCTCTCTATAAATGGGCTTGTATGCATTTTAGACAATAGATCGAAAAGGATGTGTTGAAGTATTTGTTCCATAATATTTCTTATATTCAACTAGCAGTCTGTTTATGGAGAACACTATGAAATGAAACACCACGAAAATCATAGTAACATCTGCAGTATTTACCATCAGACTGGATGACATATACTGAACTTGACACTTTAAACTAATTTAAATGGAAAAATAGTGCAGAGTCATGTAATTATCATATAATTACCATCTTTGTACAAAAAATGTACAGTGGATTTCAAGATTAGATTTATGAGGCAGTTAAGTACTTACAATAAGCACGTACACAGATGAATTTAATGGTTTCAACTAAAATAACAGCAGGAACACCACTGCAGAACAGCCTTCTCACTGTTTTAAGGGAATCATTACTTTGAGATACGTCTGGCCTTTCCATCCATGCACACAGGAACAAAACGTTGGTTCTCCTGTGGACAAAGTCTTCGTGGTTCAGGCATTCGTGTTCTAAACTGCTCCCAGTATTAGGTTGTTTAAAGAACTTTAAAGAAAAAAATCCCAAGAACTCCTGAAGCAAACAGGTGCTCAGAGTTCCTGACAAGTTATGGTAATTCTGAAATGCACTTTATTCCTGATCTAAACTCCATTAAAACTGGCTTATAAAATCATTTTGCTGAAGTTTGAATGCTGGATGTTGAGCTCCTTTAAGCATCATGAATAGAACCAAGTCTTTCTGTTGCATCAGACATTCTGGAGACAGAGACATGATTCTGACTTCCAGCATTACTGAAATTCAGTGTTACTTCTACTATTCCTCGTTTACTTCAAGAGCTGAGAAATCCAAGTCTGGTGTATAATGTTTTGGTTTGAGCATGCATAATGTTTGTCATGTTCAGCGTCTTAGATATTTGGTCTAATTTATTTATTGGAAAGAGGAATTTACTTTTGTTGAAAAACATGTTGATTTCAGCAGATGTAATACATGAATAATAAGGTTTATGTTTAATATTAATTGGAGACGTATAAGGCATGGCTTAGGGTGCATAATGGAGAATGTTTGGAAATTCATTCTAAAGCTTAAATATTTTCTCAAAATAGCAACAGATGATTCTGCTTTCTAAAACTCTTACTTGCTCTTAAAAGATGCTTCCACTAACTGAACCCTGAAGTTTAGGGATTTTTTCCCCCAAATAAGCAGATGGAAGGTCTTGCTGAAGCCAGGCAGGTATAATCTATTGCAAGATCATTAAAGCTTTTTGAAAGATAAATTTACATGTAGTCTGTCTGTGTCTGTCTTTATCCTTGCTCTGAACCCATTAGGATGCTGAGAAAAATTGGATTTATCAATGTGGCATTTTCTCAGTAAAATATCACCAAACACCATCACATCTTTAAAATGTTGATGCCATTTGAAGTCCTGCCAGTGAGTTTTGATCACTCTTGCTTCATTGCTCTTTTGTAGTTTTTTTGACTCTGAAAAAGGGATTGAATGTAGCAAAAAGACAGATATGACCCATCTGCAAACACACACAAACCAGAGAGATTTACTTGGTTAAACAGATCTGAGATAAATAGTAAGGCTTTAATTCTTCCATCTCTCCACAAATATGGACACGATATTTTAATGAAACCTATGGTAAATGGAAGCTGTGAATAATTGCTAATAAAAAAAAAAAAGGAAAATCGTAGGTTTTTTTTTTCCTACTTCATTTTTACATGTAATTCTCTCCAACAACTGTCCTTCCTCTAGTCTTATCCCCTACCTGCCGCCCAAAAAGTTTCTGTTTCTAGGCCCTCTGCTTTGGTTCTCCATCACTTCATATCTGTTTTTCACAATGAAATAGGGAAAATGGGAAGAGGAACAGAAATATGTATCAATGTACAAATTTGATGAAAAATCCACTCAATGTGTAAGTTCTCTAAAAGCAAAATTAGGAAAAAAGGAAGAGGAGCTGCTTGAGGTTTTCATGATTTTTAAGTTTAAATGCAAAAATATAAGCAGGGATACTTCTTAAAACTTAACACTGAAATGCATCAGACCACTTAAGCTTAGGCTTTCTGATAAAAAGATAAACAGCTTTTGGTTACTACTACTACATAAATCGCTTCATGAAATTTTTATCTTCATTTCCTGATTCAGTGTGGGGCTGGTTAGTATCTGTCTCTTTCATAAGCAGTGGGGATTTGCATATTTATCTTTACTGACTAGTGCGAAGTAGGAAACAGCGGCTACACGGTCTGGAGCCTGGCCCTCACCAGTCTTTCTGAGGGATCTGGGCAGGAACTAGAACATCATTTACCAATTGTAGCTTCACCATCCCGTGTAGTCCTTGGATTGTAATGCCAAAATGTAATCAAGTGAAACTGTTATGTCGGGTAGGACTGCAGAGCAAATAAGCCGCTGTGGTGATGGTAGCTTTCATTAGCATTCTGCCCCTTTGAGGGCAGCAAGAGGAGTTTGGGGTTGCGTTACATTTACTTACCTCATACCAGTAAATCGTTTTTCTGCATGCCTATAAATAAGTCATTTTGTTCATCTGTGCTGCGAATCAGGATAAATCGGTCCATGTTGAGCTCTGTGCTGCTGCAGCTATTCTAGTGTCAGTACCTCAGCTAGCGGGCCTGACGCTGGCTTGGGGATCTATAAAGCACTGCAATAAAAGCGCTGGCTGCTTGAAGCAGCAGGAGCTGCCCTCGTGTCACGGCGGCTGCTGTCGCCCAGCCCTGCCAGCTGTGAAGAGGCTGACAGACCTGCACGGGGCTGGCGTTCCCGCAGCAGGGCTGCAGCTGGGTGAAGAGGGCTGGAACCTGTCTGAACCCCATCTCCCCGGGCTCCTCCGGTGCCCGTGGGCTCCTCCCGCCCGAGGAGCAGCTGGGTGCTGCTTCTGCCAGGAGGAAGCTGGCTGATACAGCAGTGCTTTCAGGAGGCTATTTTTTTGAATAGGAATCCGAGTTTGATAGTGAGCTTATCAGGGATTTACAGTTTGTTCTGTATTAGAATTAAAGAAAGTCTCCTCTTAACACGAACATGTTAAAAAAGTGAGTTGGATCGCAGACGTTTTTGGTTGTATTTCCTAAGAAAGAGCAGTCTCTAGCAAATATCGTTTGTATGGGGGTGAAAGGGTAAGCAAAAATTTTGAAAGCAGCAAAATTTATTTATTGTTTTTAGTGTGGGCAACAAATGAGATCACTACTTATTTCCAATGTGAACTGTGACAGCTGAGCAATTTATTCTCAAGCTAACATTTTTGTCTTCAAACATTTAATTACTATGTGGGGAGGGAAACCCCATGACTCCTGGGGGAGTTGAAGTGTTTGCAGAGTCCCCATTGTTTTGCTGTCCTGTAGTACCACAGGCTTTGTTGAACCATTCACTTTCAGAGTAGCTCAAGATTAAACTTTGTAGCTTTCAGTTAAGTTGCTCAGTTGTTTACCATTATGCCCTCCTCACCCACTGAGATTTCTAAACAAGCGTCTTTTAACAATAAAATGGAAAAGTAAAAATCACAGAATGTTAACCTTCCTGCGTTGGCTTCCCTGGAAAAGACAGAATAGTCAGAGATTTGATAAAGCAAAATAAAATATATCAAAAAAAAAATACCTAGGTTTGAAAGCGTAAGCCACATACCTTTACAGCAGGGCTTTTCAGGAGAGCATAGGGCAGATAATTAATTTTGTCCCAGCAGAGTCATCTGGCTGCGAAGTTGTTGAACGGTCACAAGGTGCTTACAAGTCAGGCAGTGCCATGGCACTGTGGGCTAGTTGCTTAGTTTCTGTTCGTCACAGACTTGGTGACAAGCGTCTTGGGTATTGGATGGGTACATGTATGTGTTATTAGACCTGCATCTTTTCTGTTAGCCTTCTGGAAGAGTTTTTGGGTTTGAAATATAAAGTGAACTGAAAAGGATTTTCAGGCATGGTTATTATGATGCCCAGTCACTACAGCCATAAATTTCAGATTTTTTTTTAATATTACAAAAAAAAAGAAAAGAAAGTCAACAGTCAAGTTTAATACAGTTAGTATTAATCTAATTTTAGATCAATCTCACTGTGGTCTGTAGCTTTATATATTCATGCTGTGATAACGCCATATATTTCCTTTGTGTGCCATTGTGTTGAAATGCAATGTTGTGGGTGAATAAGGACCAACGTATAATTTTTGCTGGCCAAAACCACAAAGTTATTAAGGGTAAGATTGGCTGTAATTGAATAAATGCTTTAAAAATCCTACCTTTTGAGGTTGTCAGTCATTGAAATTACTGAGAAGGCTAATGGCTTATAGAGAAATGTTTTAGTTTATTGATAACACGTGTTTTGCCTCTATAAAAATCAAGCATCTCGTTCTGTGATGCTGTGGTCACTAAATCCAGGAATTTAAAATCTTAATTTAGCTGATCTTTGTGACTGATTTCTTAGGGAAATAGGCTTACGCAGTTATGTTTTCTTTGTGCCTGTCCTATTGTCCCATATGTCTGTCATACTTTCCTTACTAGTTTCTAACCCGTTACCTGATTACAGCTGAGTTTCAAAGAATAGTAGATTGTCTTCAAGTATTCTGCAAATAAGTGGTTAGATAAGAGAGACTGTTAGTTTGCAGCGACAAAAAAAGTTTGCACTATGACTAAATCCCTGAATATCAAAGTAACCACACAGAAGAATGAATTAAATGCTCTGGGGAAGAGCAGCGGTGAACCAAACCTCCTACTGTGCCTCAGGTAGTCCAGCCATGCACTCTCAACCCTACATATGTTTTAGTGGCAGGAGGAGTCTTATCAGTTGTTGTATTATACAAATTCAGTATTGCCTACCTTCAGTAATTTGTTGTGTATCTTACGGGTTTTTCGGTGAATTTTCCCCTTCAGTGATTATTGTCGAAATAATATTGCTAAAAATCTCCAGGATTTTTTTAAATACGCATACTATTTTTTTCTGGTTGAACAGATATACCAAGTATAGTGAAATGTCAAAAGGCAAATAATAGAAGCAAATATTAACTTCTTTTAATTTAAGTGTGGTTTTTGTGGGCCTGCATGCCTACTTAGGACAGTCTCGGGTGTGCATTAAACCTGCAAATTGTAACATTTTATGTTGGTTGTACTTTGTCCTTGATTTAGACATGAAAGCTTGAATTATTATAGCCATAAAGCTATTTTGGAAGATAGTAGTTTCAAAACATCCCAGCCTTCCAGTAGATATTAATAATTTATATTTTCCAGTACGAATAGTTTTATTGACTCTATTCTCTGGAGAAAAAGATGCACTTAAACATCTTTTTACTAATTTTGGCCAAGCCTTGAATGAAGTCATGATTTTACGCTCATGTCATGGAGCTATATTCATTTCTTTGGTGGTAATTGAGTATTATTTCCTCCTGACCAAAGTTATTTTTGTTTATAGGGGCCTGTTTCATACACTGTTCCTCAAATATTTCTACTAAAGAAAATAATAGGTTTTCTGGTATTTTTGAGCTGCTGTTTAGTTTCTAGCATTTTTTTTCTTCCAGTTTACTGGTAGAAAAAGACAACAGTAATCTCTTCAAGAAGTCTCTTGAGCTACCATAGACAATAATCTGTTACCAAGTTGCTACTAATACATGTACAAATATTTGTTTGGTGTCTGAAAAATGTGTGCAGGCCTGAGTATATTAGAGAATTGGATAAACACTGTTCTTTCTATTTAAAAACAAGATGTTATGGGATATTTTTTATGGTTTTGTTCTTCAAAAAAGAGAAAAGGGGCACAAAAAGAAAAAAAAGCATGACAAACCAAAATCTCTTACTTGCTTGTTGGTAAGTTACCAGATGCAAAAAAAACAAGGTCACACTGTAAGTTTTAAGTGACTTGTTATTTAGGTTGGAAGGGCATGATCCAGCCATCAGGGCTCTACAAAGTTTCCTTGTTCTTCCTCAGGGAAAACCTGGAGGCTGCTGGAGCTCCCAGGTCTGTATCAAGACTTGCATGGGCCCAGAAGAAAGTATTCTTGCAGCTGTGCCTTTTCTTAGGTGGCTGTGACAAGGCAAAGGCGTTGGGTTGGACAAAATCATCTGCCAAGCTGGAATTTGAATGCTGAATTAAGGAGAGGAAAGTTGAAACAGTCTCCATTAAGGAACGTGCTGAGCATGCCTATTGTGTAACAAACTGCAGCAATACTAAAACGCAAATGGCTGCTGGCTGTGCGCAGGCAGCTCTTTAATATCTGAGGATTTGGTGCATAATAAACTAAGACCATTTTTCATGCTACCTACGCTATGAATTCTTCTTAACAATATTTGGTAAGGCATATTAAACATCTACATTAAATGTGTATACGTAATTAAATTTTTTCAGTGTGCAACTAAAGGCAACCTGTGTTAGAACAGCAACAAAATTTGAAGAGCTAAGCAATGAATAATTGGGAAGTAGCATAAATCTTGCACTCATATGACCCTTTACTGTGTATTTTGATATCCCAAACAGTATGTTTACACTTCAGAGGTGCCTCTTGAAGCTAAGAATACGTTTCACATCAGTGTAACTGTATTAGGGCAGCATTCAGCTTGGCAGATCAGTTCTGCTGAGAAGCTAAGTGTATTGGTACAACTCATCTGCTTCTGCTGTTTGTGCTGGGTTGTTCAAAGTGAGCTAAGCTAGTGTGTATCCTTAGCTACATATTCAAATACATATAGCATAGATGAATACCTGCGGCATGATAACACTCAACTTCGAGGATGCCCTTATTTTTTATATCTGCTTTGTTTACCATATCCTTTGTAACTGACCTTCAGTGATCTTGGCAATGTATGGCTTTGCTATTTGATATATGTTTTTCTTAAACAGTGAAGAAAACTTGAAACTCAGCATTTTTGGATCAGCTTCCAATTTCTGTAGGAAAGGAGTTTTTTACTTAAGCCTTCAAGTTTTTCTCATCATATTTTCTCTCTCTAGTTGTACCTCATCCACTGTGCTGTTATTCAGTCCTTATTGTCATCCTCAAGAACTTACTAATTTGGGCAAATATTCATGCGTTTAGGCACTACTTTGACATTTGAGAGATGTCTCCACAAAATATTTCAGATCTTTTCCTCAAAGTTCTAGGGAGTGGGAGTGCTTTCAACCACAGCACTTGCAAGATTTTGTTTTGTTTGTTTTACTTTTTAACACAGATAAAACATTTCCCTGGTGTTAGTTCACAGAAGTAATTGGACTAACAAAGAACTGAAAGTAAGTCTTAAAATAAATGGGCCTAAGCAACTGTTGCCATAGATACCATGACATGCTTGTGTTGTACGAGAATCATTGCACAAATGCTTCTGTCATTTATCTCTCTTCCCTTTTTCAATATTTTTGCCAAGTTTAAACATATATGAAGGTATGTATGAAACTTGCAAAGGAGATGAAAGAAAAAGGGGAAAAAGTAAGAGAATAAGAGAAAGCTCTTTATGTTCCCATTTCCAGAAGAACATATTTAGAGGTCAGAATAGCCAGCATAATCGATTTCTGCCAGAGGCAGTATGAATTTATATCTTTACCCTTGACTTGACTTTTAGCCTGTGTTTATTTAGCCATTTAAGTCGTTGTAGCCATTTCATTTGACCATCTCCTTTGGCAGTCTCATTGTTGCCACTTCACTTCCTCCACATTTGAAGTCTTAATGGCTGGAAATAGTTTTGAAAGAAAGTGTATGGGCTACAGGTAAATACTGTGTCACTGCCTAAATCCAAGTGTTAAATCCAAGTTAAATTCTAATCTCAATTAAATCAAGCATTGTCACAGAAGATGTATTTCCTGATTGAATATTTTAAATTCTAATCTTGATTATATGTTAACTGTGACATGTAAACTTAGTGTTTTAAATACCTAATTAGGAGTGTTAAGAGAGCTGAGTTGATTTTAAGGTAGCCAGAAAACAAATTAATGGAATTCAGTTGCCTTTTATTGAAGGGGAGAGGGATCAATGTGCAGAAAAAGAATTATGAAATGAACAGGCCAAGCTATTATTTCCCTAGAGATGCTATTATATAATACTTCTGTTTTGTTTTTCAAATATTTCATTTTAAAGCCTTTTGGAATTTGTCAGACTCCCATTGTGTTTAAAGACAAGTTACAGTGCGCAATTACAGTGCCTGGAGAGGTGGTTTACTGATGCCACGGTTCAGTAACACGCTGTAGGGAGGAGCATGTGTTCCGTGGTAGTGTCGAGATGGCTGTAAAACAACCTGTCCTTCCACCAACTCACTTTGAGCAGAAATACATTTTGTTAGGTATTAAGGGTAGGCTGTGATTTTTGAGGACTGCAGGTCTTTCACTTCTGAGTAAGGTTTCAGGGTTAGTCCCTAAGTCACGTCACCTTAATGAGTTAGATGGTTGACAGTTAAATGTTTTAATCCATAACTTCTGGATGGTTACCCTTCAGCATGGATCCCCAACTCAGCTGTTATTTAAGATCGCTATGCTCCACAGCCACGGTCCAAACCCCTGTCCTGAAGGCAGGCCCATATGCCTTTACTTTCAGGAACGGAGCCTAGGTCACTCTTGCTCTTACAGCAACTTTCTTTTAAAAATCTGCTGCTGAATGGGTTTCCTGTCTTTTGCACAGTAGTTTAACAGTTAAAGAGAGCTCACTAGGTCACTGGAGTCTGTTGTTCAGGAATTGCTGCCTCTGGGCTGTAGCTTAGAGGAGAGACTCTTAGTCTTCTGTCTAGATGGAGACTCTGTAGAATATATTGCGAAGATTCATAGACCAGAGAGAGTGTGCACACGTAGCTTGCCAAGTGTTGTATTAAACATCCTTCAGGTACATAAACAGTCACTCATGGGATTGGGCCCAGCACAACCTTTCTGTCCCTTTTCCTTTTCAACATGCACTACAATCATGTTCCACGTTTCTTGTGTTCTTAGACACCTTGCTTGGAAGCACACCAAGTTTCAAACTCCCAGGGAGACCTAGGCACGAGTTACTCAGACATCTCAAACCTCTGTAACTTTCGGGTATGTACAGAAGCAGCCTTTATGCTAGGGAAAGGGAACTTGAAAGTGAAGAAAGTGAGACCCTGAGAAAGCTTACATGTCTTCGAAGAAGTGTGTGACAGATGAGCAGAGTCTTTCAGGAAAGCAGTTTTAAGGACTGGACAGTCAAAGACAAGGGCATTTGGAGTGGTTTAAAAGTTATGGATTTCTCAGCTGAAAACCACTGTTTTTCAGTCACCAGATGGTAGTCAACCATTTCTATATCCCTGTGCCATTGCAAGGAGTAGAATAAGCACAACCAACTGTGATTAGTCGAGGCTGTAATGCGCGTGCTTGGCAGTGTGTACCAGCCCAGGTTCCACATCAGACCCCATTTTGTTTTCTGGCCCAAGCGAACACATGGCACCAGTTCCCAGAATCAGGAAGGCTGTGTTAGGGACCAGGGCTCCCTGTATGTTACACTCAGGATTTGGATACCTTCTGTTGGGAATCTGTTCCTTGTTCTGGGAGTCATAAACTCAGAATTGTGAAGAACCTGTTTGAATATTAACTGAGTGTGCAAGTGCTTTCAGATCTGCACAATTTTTTTCTCACTTTCTCTTCCTTGTTCTGGCTGATGAATACTTTAGTTACCACATTGAAAGTAGAATAGTATCAGCAAGAGGCTGTGCTGCTTTGCGGAGTTTCGCAGAGGCAGAATCACAGAATGGCTGAGGTTGGAAGGGACCTCTGGAGGTCCAACTCCCCTGCTCAAGCAGGGTCACCTAGAGCAGGTTGCCCAGGACCATGTCCAGGGGGCTTCTGAAGATCTCTGAGGATGGAGACTGCACAACCTCTCTGGGCAACCTGTGCCAGTGCTCTGTCATCCTCGTAGTAAAGATGTGCTTCCTGCTGGCACTGGGCACCACTGAGCAGAGCCTGGCTCCATCCTCTTTGCACTCTGCCTCCAGGTATTTGTGTAAGTTGATAAGATCCCCTCCAAGCCTCCTGTTCTCCAGGCTGAACAGTCCCAGCTCTCTCAGCCTCTCCTCTTAGGAGAGGTGTTCCAGTCCTTTGATCATCTTGGTGGCCTTACTTTGGACACTCTCCAGTACGCCCATGCAGCTCTTGTACCGGGGGGCCCAGAACTGGGCAGAGGACTCCAGGTGCGGCCTCACCAGTGCTGAGAACGTTAAAGAGTTGCACAGCTACGAGACTGCAAACGCAGGCAGTAAGTAACACACTTTCAGGCAACTACAGTGGTATGATAGGCTCAGCTTTGGGCAGAGGAACTTGATATTGCTGTTCTGTTTGTGTCCTCCCTGTACCCCCTGACGTTCCCCCACCAAGTATAAAGGTGTTCCCTAACTCCATACACATCACTGGAGGCACTGCACCTCCTTTGTAATATAATTGCTATTGGGGATTGAAAAGTAAATATTGCTATAAAAGTGCAGGAAGACGTCAGTGACTTCTCTTCAGCTATTTCAACTTTGTGGGAAGTGCCTGTATGTGTGGCATTCTCTCTGATACAGCATACTGCTAGACACTGGTGTATTTCTGCTGCTCTTTACTGTCCGAGATATTGTAAAGGCTGAAACTGCTGTGATTTTGAAGTGTCTGTGGCTATAGTTTCGGGAGATTTGTTTCGCTGGTCTTTCTTCCCGATAAACTAATATGAGCCTTGTTGCCTCGAGAGAGCAAGTCAAATGAATTTATAAGAGGCTGTGCGCTGTAATATAGCAACATTTCAGCCTTATGCTTAGGGGAAATTGACTGCAAGGATGAGGAAGCAGAGCCATGTATCTTGCAGTGGGTTGTGGCTGGATTTCTCATTCCATTGCTTTCCACCGAAGCATTAAATACTGACTGCTGCTGGAGACAGGATATTAAACTTGCTACAATCATGTATGTACTTCTCAGAGCTTTGACTTCCTAAGAGGTGAATGATCTCCTTTATTATACAACTTTTGTTCTAGCCCTTGTAATTAAATAACGTAATGAAAATTTTGTGTAATGTATCTGTAATTTCTAGTTTTGGCTTACAAAGGCAAGTTTAAATTTCCCCATAACTGCATCCTGCTGTGCTTAGGATCTGGCAGACAATGTAAAATGCTTTGTCAGCAAAGCAAAACAAATAATTAGGACTAACTTTCTGTTGCACCGAGGTGAAGCCATACTACTCCTACAGCCTGCTTCCTAGGATTTACTGCAGACAGACCTGTGTTTGCTGAATTAGCATTTTGAATTAGTCTTACAGACTTTCTGTGACTTGATGAGCCCATCAATATGTATTTAATAGCTGTCAGCTTCATACACTCACCTTTGTCCTGTTCTAGCTTCATATCAGGCAAAAAGTTGGTTGCAAACCTCTGACATGCTGTCTTTGCTTTTTCACAGAAAGAAACTGTGTTGTTAGGGCTTGAAGGGAGCTATGGGATGCATAGGAGACATTTAAACTATTTGGTACTAGACTGAGTCTGAGGTTTAGCAAAGATATCTGAGGATCTGCCAAAGCGCTGTGCGTATAGCAGCTACCTCAATGAGACTACCTCTATGCTAACTAAAAAGATGAGACGATGGAGGCTGAGGACAGCATTCTCAGACTTCTGACGCAAGGGCAGGGTATGGCTCTTGTCCATAGCGGCTAAGGTGTCAGCCCTCTGCCAAAAACAGGGTGCCCTCATCCAGACTGCCTGCTGGGCCTGGCTCTGGCACCTGCTGTGTCCTGCAGGATCCAGAAGAGTGCTAGGTGGCCTGGGCCAAAAATGTGAAACGTGCTAATTGTTAAGCACTGTGGCCAGAACTGGAGCCTGTGCCTTAACCTTGTCTCATTTACTAGTAGTCATTTAGCCTGACATATGTTAGTTTCCTGACAGTTTTGTGGCTTTTTTTTTTGTAAGACATAGTCATAGCAGTGTTGGTTGGAAGGGAGCTCTGGGGTTTTATGGTCCAACTTCCTGGATGAAGCAGATTGCAGCTGGCTTGGAAGCAGGTAGTCCTAAAGGTAGCTGCAGGGATTTAAGTTCTGTTTCAAATGAGGAATACAATTTTCCTTTTTTCTTGCTTTTAGTGGGATTTGGCAGATTTGGCAGTATGCTGTGGTGTCTGCTATGTTTTTTGTCCTACTCGGCAAGTCTAGGATATCATCAGTCCTAGATAAACTGTTTGCCTGGATAAGTATTAGCACTGCTGGTCTCTGCAGTGCTGCAGGAGGCACTGTGGCAGGTGTGTGTCCTCTGAGCAAACCCAGCTGCCCTTCATCTCTCCTCGGTTACTTAAGGGTACACTTTCTCCTTAATTATGTGCAATTCATGTTAAATTTCTACCTTTGCTGCTAAATTCCTGCTAGAATACTTAGCCTTATAATCTTTTACACAACCTCAGGAGCATATTAGGCATCTCATTTCTTAAAGTGGGGAGGACAGAGTTTGGGAGGCAGTTAGTGTCTCTGACTGGAGTGGGGAATTTCTGAATTCCAAGCGTTTAATGAGCACTAAACTGATACATCAGATTTGTGACTTCATTGCCTTTTATCTGTCTATAATATTGGAATTATCAAATAATACTTATGATTTTTTACAGGTGTGATGTGAGCACTAATAAGATCACATATTTAGCAGTGGGACCTGTAATGTTCAGTATGATTTCTTATTTAATTTCGTCTGTGATCGTGAACATTTCTTCCTCCCAAGTGAGGGTTTTTGAAGAGAAACTCCACATTTTTCTTTGTTTGAAGTTTCACAACATAACATAGATTAGGGCTGATGTCCATAGAAATCAGGGATGCTAAGCACCCTGCAGATGATGCACAGCATCAGGCAGTTGCAGTCATACTTCTCCCTGGTCTGAAGAGAGTCTGTATTTCAAATTAATTTTTTTTGCTTTTGATGAAAAGGGGTAACTTCAAAATAGCAAAAACATCCCCTGAAAGCAGTCTGTTACACGTTATTCTAACGCCATAACCATCTCCACAGGTAGCAAGTTAGAGTACGATTTATGAAGGTTTTTTTGTTTCCTGTAGCTTCACTGTCTCCTAATTAATTATAGCTAATCTCATACTAAATAGTTATTCAAGATGAGAAGTAGCAGCTTATTGGTACTTCTAAATAAAAATGACTTTGGAGACTATGCCTGCATGTTCTGCAGTTGGATGTTTCAGTGCTTCATTGCCTCTGTTCCTGTTACAGGTGCATGTGACAGCATTGCAGCGATGAGTGGAATTTTAAAGAGGAAGTTTGAAGAAGTTGATGGCTCCTCACCTTGTTCCTCTGTGCGGGAATCAGATGATGACATTTCTAGCAGTGAAAGTGCTGACAGTGGTGATAGTGTCAATCCATCCACGTCTAATCATTTTACCCGTAAGTACTAATGTTGTATATCTAAAGAATTCTTTCTGTTCCTCAAAATAAAATAAACATTTTGGTTAGATAAACATGGTGATTTCAGATTGGACAGATGATAAAATTGACTTTCAGAGAGTTTGTGACTTGCTCAGAATGACTTAGCAGACTTGTACCCTTTTGCCTTCATGTTATCTGTATAAAGCTATTTGTCATTGTAAAAATTTAAAGTCACTTGGAAGCCCCTAACTGTTTGCTTTTTGAGTTATGTGGCTATTTGTAGTTAATGTTAGGAGTTGTGCTTAAGATATTTCAAACAGGTGCTGTAGGGAAGATGCTCTAGGTAAGCTTATTTATTTTCCTTGAAAGTGTAATGCAGCTGTCAAGCTATCTGCAGTGTTGTATTGGTGAGAGTTATTCTCCAAGGAAGATAATGCACTTTTTTTTTTTTTTTCGGAATTGAGGAACATTGTGTATTAGACACAGAGGCACCCATCATTGCAGTAGTTTCTGTTCTTGCAGGGGACAGTATCTCTGTACTCAGCAATTCTTTTGTGTACAGATAAGCATTTGTTCTAAAGTTCGCAAAGGTAGGTAGATAATGTGGGCAGCGCGTATATATATATGAGGAATGAATGTAGGTTTTGTTTTTGTAGTTTATGATACTTGTTGTAGGTAGTTATGCAGTTTTAATGGTGAACTGCACGTTTTCAACTCTGCTGTGTATATAGATCTTTCCACTGGAGTTAGTGGCTGTAAAGCTGTTTCTTAAAACCGTGGGCCAAGGATTAGGTGAGGCTCCTTGTCACCGCCCATATACAACGTGATCCTTATAACTATGTGGTTTAATTGGTGCCTAGAAATTGTGTTTGTGCCATGTGATATGAAGATTCTTATATTTGATTTGTCTACCAAATCCTGCTGTGTAGTTTGAGCTAGGGTTTGGATGTGAGGGTCCAAATCCTCTTTGCTCTAGTATGGAGTGCTCCTGTGCAAAGGGTTATGCAGGCACAACTTTTCAAATGTGTTTACATGTAAAAATCTAGATGAAGCGTATTATATTTAAGATTCAGTATTAGTAGGGGACCTTATATTATTGAAATGCTGTAAAGGAGTAAGTGACCCAGTAAATCTCATTAGTAGTATTAAGAAACAGTTTGGTGGCAATATTATCTGCATGCTGGTCTTTTAGCTTTTGCATCTGTTTAAAGACTTGCATGATTATTCATCACAGACTGAAAGCAGTCCTTTTACATCGAACAGTCATTGCCACCCGCATAGAAGACAGCAATTTCATTGTGAATTCACAAACACAAAGAAAGCTAGTAATTCAGAGGAGCAACTTGGAAGTTGTAATACATGCATATAACATTAAGCCTTGATTATAGTTGACACAATAAATGGTTGAATTTCTGAATAAAACCTGTAAGGGAAACTATAGCATTTCCAAGTGTTACAATTAATGATCCATATAACTGAGATATTTGTGACCAGAGTAATAAATGTTTATTAGTGTGCACACACACATATACACACAAATTGTGCATACTACCTTTATACATATATATATATATATCAGCTGGCAGTATGGAAATAGGAGAAGTAAATTGTTTGAACATGCGTTGATACTACTTTTTAGAAAGTATTTTCTGTAATATAGATGCAGTGGTCTAAATTCCAAGAACTCAGTCAGAATATTCACAGTGTTATATAAGGCTGGTTTGAGAGGGAAAGAATTGAGCAAGTGGCCTAGGTGCTACGTTTGAATAGGCAAGTCTCAAGGTCCTCAAGGAAAAGACTTCTGGAGACTGGCATATGAAAGTGACATCTTTCGGTGTCTGACATTCTGCTTTGTTCTCATTGTATACAGTGTACTTGCAGGGCCTTGATAACTTAATTACTTGCATCTTGCATCCAGACTCTCTCCTAACGTGCATCATTATTTCATAACTGTAGCAAATACACTCAATGTTGCACCTGATGGGGAAGTCAGGCTTTATTAATTTATTGTTAAGATGCTGCAAGTGAGATTTTGTACCTTCTTCCTTCTTAATATTAAAGCATATCAGTTATTTGTATGTTTGTACAGTCAACATATGCCAATTGAGCAGTGTTAGAAAAATCACTCATTTGGTAGCCTTAGACACATCTGCTATATACATGAGGAACTCTGTACTAAAAAGGTGAGTCTTTGTGATGATGTCTGATGGTAAAAGTTAATACATTTGCAATAAAAAATATTTGTATTTACATTTAAAATAAATGCAAAGGAGTAAAGATACTAGTCAAGTGATGAAGGACATTTTTAACTTGACTACCTCTAGAAAAAGCAATTTTTTTCTTGAGATTTGATCTTTATTTTGTTTTATTCTTTTCACATTTTCTTCAGTTTTCATGTGCTTTGATTCTGGAAAGAGTGTTTTAATTGGACAATTGGTGAATTTTTTATACGTGCAGGATTTGTTTTCATTTTGGTTTGTATCAATTGATTGACATCATTTGTGTGTGTTATGTTGTATGCTTTTCAGGACAGGAGCACTTTTCATGTACTTAGATTTTTTTAACTTGTAAATTTTTTAAACAGTATTATTTGAAAAAGCATATTTTGAGTTCTAGGAAGTGATAAAAAGTGAACTGAATCCTTCAGAGGTATGTGGCCCTGTGTTATAGAAGCAGAATATGTGGAAATTGTCAATGTGTTATTTCACTTACCTCACGTATCCTGGTGTCTCTCAGAGTTGCTAAGTGATACTCATTTGAAAACTACATGCAGGTGTGTTGTACAATAGCAAAACTGTTAGTGATGCACATTGAAAGATGTTTTGCTAATTCTTTAAATACATTAATCTCCCAAAACAAAAGATGGGAGCTTTCTGACATTGAATATTCAAAACAGTACTTCTAAGGACATATGGAAAGAATGAGTTCTGTGAAACTTTTTTCAGTAAACAGACTGAGAAGAGCCAGTGCAGAAGAAAAGCTGGCTAGATTTCTTGCCTCTGTTACATGCCGAAGTAGCTCATTGAGGTTATCTTTCTAAGTCATTTCTTGATGCTTATTACCATTCCTTTTTCTCTTCTGTGGGATACTATCTTTCCTCCAGTCTGTTTTCATGTAAGCAAATCTGAAGTACCAAACATCCTTTACTGACTGGAAATGTGGGGTCTGTGAGTGTTGCAGTGACCTGTAGTCAACACCAAAATCTGTATGTTACCTCTTTAAATGATATTTTAAAAACCCTAATGTGGCCCTCTAAGTCTTGTTCTTCCTTTCTAATTGGCCCGACAAAAAAATGATTTTTGGATCACTTGTATCTACAGCTTTGTCAATGCATCAGCAAGCAGTCAGTTTGTGTATAAAACTATCTTGAATAGCTGATGCATCTCAGTATTTATAGAACCCTTGAAACATTACCGATTGGGTCAGATAAACAAGAATGTTTCAGCTATCCTGCTCCATTAGCCTTAAAATCAGTTTAACCTCCTGGCTAAATGAGGCATACAGCTGCTGTGGATCATTCAGATGGGGCAGAATCACCAGAAGACGATTTTGATCTGAAAAACTATCCCTGTAGTGTGATGGCAGAAAATACATGACTAAGATGTCCCTAAGTGCTATCCGTTGTGACTCTACAGAGGGATAAGTATGTAGTTTCTTTAACAATATATCCATTTAAACAAATCAAGACAGCAACAACGAAAACAAATCCCTAGCCCAAGTTACAGGCATCTTTTTCCAAGTTGTGAAACGAAATTACAGTCCTCTTCTGCTAAATAATGTGGTTGCTGCTTTCTGCTTCAGAGTTTTCATTGCCAAATTGGTTTAGGGTTAGCCAGTATATATTTATATAAAATACAGAGTGCTCCATAAAGCACAGACGACTGTTACCATGTTCATAACCAAAAAATGGTAAATTTTCCATTTTCTTGGTCAGGTATGTGTGCATACACATCTGCACATTTTCAATTCTCATATCAGATGGTGATCAAACACCTTCATTACCACTGGCAAATATAATCCTTACCGTCTCTTTTATTTACTGTTCTCAGTCTGTTGAGGTCACTTCGGTTTCATTCAGCAGGCCATTACTCACACCACAGATTTACCTTAATGGATGCCAAAGCATACTACTAACCAGTCTGCTTATCTGTCCCACTTCACAGCCCTTCCTCCGTATCAGAGAAAAGGATGTTCATCTTCAAGTAGCAGTCCAAGCATGCATATCCAGTATTAGTCACGACTATGAATATTTGTTCCCTTTTTCCTTAGAGGTACACAGAATACAGGGTGGGAGTACACCCATCATTCCAGCTCCTTTAAATTGCCCTGTTGAGCTAGGGCCCCCCAGTGCTGTGGTTCATCAGCTCCACAGCAGTTTTTCTTTGGAGTTGCCATTCGGGATGTCTGTACAACTCCCTGACCATTCCTACAATTGTGTGTGCTAAGGGACACTGGGTTCCATCCTCCAGCTCAGATGTGAGGGATTATTCCTGTGTTATGGACATACCTGTCCCTAAATGCTTGATCTATTTTTCTGATAAAGAAAAATACCCACATTTAAGTTGCAGAATTACATGCCATTGAAAGAGCTTTTGCTGTTTGGTGCTGGTGAAAACTCACTATACCAAATTAATCATGGATTAATCTCTTAAGAAATATACTTTGAGGAGCTGCTGCTTTCCTGTGCCATTTCAGCTTCAGTGTAGTGAAGCTGAAACTTTCAGACTAATGCCTTTATTGCAGAAGCTTCTCAGGCAGGTGAAATCTCCAAAACGAGCTTATCTGGCAAGGTGATCTTCATTCACAGGAGCTAGAACCATCACACAGTCTAGTTGATATCCTCCATCAGTTTTCTCTATCTTGCCGTTAGTGTTATCGTTGCCATTAACAAGGTTATCCTACAGCCAGCCATAACCATAGGTCCTGTCATTATGCTGATCAGGGTGGATGCGGTACTGTCTTTAAGATTATTGGATGCCTTAGGCTCATTATGAATGTGGCTGGTCAGTAAGGGTTCTGAGAAGACCCTTCGGTCTCTAAGTACTCTCATCATCTTTGATTTTACCATTAAAGATAACTAGAAGGATTCAAAAATATAAGTACATCTCCTTTGCACTTCTGTCCATGTGCCCTTAAAAGTACTGTTTTGAATATTCTAGGGTCACTAACAAATTGAGATTGTCTCATCTGTGTGGCCAGGAAGAGTTTGGAAGATGCGATCAAATCCTTGGAAATCACTAGGAAGGCCTAGATTTTCTTAAATTATCTTTATGTGAAGGATATAGTTTTATTTGGTGTGAGGTCCATAGCATAAGGCATTACCTGAGCCTTGAGCTCAATTAGACTTTGTGTTTAATAACTGGTTAATGATAGAGATCTCCATAAGTTAGGTGCGGTGATGCTGGCTTATTATGGGAAAACACCTAGAAGGTGTAGCTAAATGCAGGCATTCTTTTTTCATGGCATCTTGCAATTATTTATATTGCCACGAGGCTTGGAATTTCCTTGTTCATGAGGAATACATTCTCATCGTTTGTTGACTCACTTTAGGAAATGCAAACAGGTTGAGAGAGCCTCAGTTTTGATTTTAAAAGAAGTGGGTTTGTCTGGGCAGTAAAGACCAAGAAATGCAAAGGAATTCAGTAAAGTGTGGTGCAATGTTTTAGCTCAAATGCTCATACAGAATGATAGAACAGGGTATGCCTCGAGAAACCTGCCTGCTATCTTTCATCTGGAGCAATGACTGTTGTAGAAGTTTTTCAAAAACATAAAGAGGGATTAGGAGGTAGGCTCCCGCTGATTTTTAGAAGGATCTGTGTGATTATGTTTTTGAAAATTTCTCTCCTATAAATTAGTGCATTTCACAGACTATACAAACACAGGGGCAGTTTTTGCCTTAAATGATGTATTTGTTGAAGATGTTCATAACATGCAGAATGTTTGAAAAAGCAAATTAATGGACAGCTAAATGGGTGGTTGTATTTGTATCAAATGGCTAACCACAGAAGTCACCCATAGGATGGGACGAAGGATTGACTGTAGTGTCTTAGGAGGGTTCAGCAAATACAGTTGTTATGGCATGGGTGTTCCTGCAAGGATACACGGTGGTGGCTTTCCTCCTCACAGTGCTCGAAGCTAGGGCCAAGGTCAGAAATAATCATCCAAGAAACAGCAGCTGGCATTTAGAGCAAATGGTGAGGCAGAGAGCAGTTAACTTCTCCCTGCAGGCTGATTGTATGTGCAGAATGGAGAAACTGGACTGTTGTGGTGAATGTTACAGAAAAGCGTTCTGCAGATAGCGGGTAATGAGGAAAGAAGCTTAGAGCTTTCATTGAAATTTTAGCAGTAAATTTCCAGCTTTTAGCATGCATTCAAAGAATTTAACATTTCTGTAAGATTTTAAACAAAACTCCAACAGTGAGGTAAAATGTTTAACTGAAACTCAAATGAAAAACCTGTCCCATTGATGTCAAACTTGTCTCTGAACTAGTACTTCTCAAAAACCTTTTAAAATGTGACATAAATCTAGCATTAGGCAAGCATTCCCACCCAGCCACTCCTGTGAGATGAATTTAGCTTTGATTTTACCTGAGAGGAAGGTAGCAGAAGGATGGAGCAGTGAAACGCTGTTAGGGTAGATGTTGCTGCTCCACAACATTGTCCCTGTCCTATCTAATTTCCAATACTCAATTTACTCTTTTCTCAGTATGCAGTTCCCTTAAAGACTTCCAGGTTCGATTTCTATTTCAGAAAATGTCTGCCAGCCCTCAAGCCCACATGTTTCTTTGGGGGAGGATATAGTATATCACAGCATTTCCTCTTAATGTGGATTTCCAGGCATGTAGGGGAAGCATTTAATTGTTAAGGGTTTAAAATTTTAAATTTAGAATATGGAGCCTATTAGAAAAATATCTTTTGGGAGGCAGTGGGGGAGTGGTAGAAGCAATTTCTGGAACATGACCATTTCCCAAGTTGTTGTTTTCTAGGAAGATAGTGAAGCAAGCTGGCTTTTGTCAGTGATGTTCTGACCTGGATTACTATGACGTGTCAGGCTTTGCTGTTCTGCTGTTCATCGTTACACTAGATGAAACACTGCGTAGGAAGGTCATTGAGCAGGTGGAGAATGGTGTTAATCCTTCTTGCCATAGTGGTTTATATGGCACCAAGAGTACGTAAAAAGCAGACAAATGCAATAGTAGAGTATAAGAAAAGCAGCTTTTCCTCCTGTCTAAGATAGATAGAGTTTTAATCAAAAAGGCTGCATTTTTTTCCAGCCTTTTGAAATTTTCACGTCCCTAAGATATTTCTGTGATAGTGACAATGAATTGCTTTGCCCTCATTGATGCAAGAGTGCTAGTAATCTGCCGAGTAGCCATATGGTTCACATTTATTTTAATGTGTCTTTGACATCAGGAGAATAGCTGAGACAGCGGAAGGAAGTGCTTATGTTTTGGAGTTCAGCCAGAACTAAGATTATTTATGTTTAGTAATCGAAGAACTACCAGTTTGCTCAGTAAAAAAATGTTTGTAAAACATTATGGGCTTAAAATGTCATTCCTATCAGGATTTTGTAAAATTAGGAAGCATGCTTTGCATTTCATAGACGAATACAGCTGTAGCAGGATCTGTTCCCAAGTATGGGGGTTCCAGATTCTATTTTGGCTCCTAGATGTATGGAATTAAATGCTCTGTCTTTCGCAGGTTTTATACCGCTGTAGGTCCACTGCCCAGAGAGTGAAATGACGATGTTCAAAGCAGGTGAAAAGTGCGGATGTATAGAGTTATGAGAGTACTTTGCCTGTACGGTATTACTGTTGCTTACCTACTTAGTCTGTTACAATTTGTTCATACGTAAATGAGACTTGGATGTTTCTCGTAAGAGTACACTGGGCTGATAGTGTAAATACTGATTTTCTTTTTTGGAAAATTACTTTTCTTGGGACTTGAGAGTTTGATGGGCCCATGATGACATGCGTTACCAACACATAAGAAATAGCTTAACCGTGGAAGGAGTTGGGGTTGTTGCATCTTTCATTCTTCACAAGTTCACAAATAGATAAGCAATGTTTTTTCTCAGCATAAAAAGCACAAAATATAGCTTGAGGTGCAGAAGAAAGGGGCACCAGAACCAGCTGCAGAACTTTATACCAGTTGTGGGAGCAGGCTGGGAATGCTGGCGCCTACCATTGTCTTCCTGCACGCGCCTCTCTGGGGTGTGGGCATCCTCACTTGGTGGCCTCCCGTGGGCGGGAAGGGCTCGCAGATGAACAGTTCACCCCAAAGTGCAGAGGTCTGTAGGTATCCTACAGGTATCTGAGCTTTCCACTCCATGCTTTGAGAATCCCTTGGTATGGGGTGGAGAGAGCCAAATTGAGACAGGAAAGAAGGGGGCACAATTTCAGAAGTTAGAGAGCTGCTCATACATAGCTTTGAATAACCTGTGGGAAATGAGTTAGTAATAAAATTCTCAGCTATGGCAACCTTCAATCCTCCAAAGAGACGTTAAAAAAAAAAAAATTTTTTTTCTTTGCCATACAGAATGTAAGTGCAAAAAATCTTCGAAGCCTTTTGGTAAGAACAAGGTGATGGCAACCATTATTTGAAACTAAATTAGCTGCAGGACTTGGTGGTTTGTTCCATATAATGATAACACCGAGGAAGCAGTCTCTAAGCATAGTGTCCTAGCTACATTAAAATATACTATGAAAATCTGTGTGTTGCTACATCTTTCTTCATCCGTGTCTATTCACGCATTCCTCTAGACATGTTTAAGCTTTTCTACCTTACAAATCGTTTCGTTCTCTTTTATTAACTATTATTAACTTTTATTAATTATAGATGAACAAAGGCCCTTCCTATTCTCTAACCTCACATGCTTTGAATGCTTATTTTCATCTGCTTTGTTGATGAGTCTTTTTTCAAAAAGGAGTAAAAATTGTACTTTTCATTTTGATAGATAGAAGTTACCATTTCAAATTGCAACCATTTTAATAAAAATGATGGTAGTAGAAGTTACAACTTAGTGGCCCAATGTAGGAGATGGTTCCCAGCTATGTTTATAATTTACCACCTAAAGGAATGATGGTAATGATGTTTGTGTGTTTATTCTATTTTTAATAATTTCCTAGTAGATCTTCCCATGTCTAGTAAACCACAGGTTGGGTAAGGCAGCTTTACTGTGTCAGGCCTTAACCTCTGTAATTTGGAGGGGTAGGGGTATGTGTGAGTGTTTGTGTGTATAGGAGAATGTTGTCCTGAAGTAGACAGAGCTTGTTTCATGCATGTTGGTGTGCAGCCTTAAGAAAAAGTCGCTGAAAGAAATCTCTATTTCTCAAATTAACTGCTGAGCAATTGTCCCTATTCTGTACTACAGTTATACTGTCAATGAAAAAAAGCTCTGCTGAAACACAGAAAACTGAAGGGCTATAATGAAAAAGCTTGATGTCTAGTGTTTAGGCATTGTAACGTTCTGTCAACCCCTGGCTCACCATACGGATGTTTTTCAGTTTTGGAATTCTTAGACATTCCTTGTATGTTCAATAGCCAGAGAAGTGCATAAGCCAGGAAGTGTGCATGAAGAGAAATGGCTGAAATACCTTATGTAGTCATGAAATAATTATAACTGCTATGGATAAAGAGAATTGTAAGAGAAAGAGAGAGGCTAACAGCTGAGGAAAAGATGAATAAATGCATCCTGCAGTGTATGTGTGCAGGCATATCATGAACAAGGATAACAAAAGGGAAGAACAAAGAGCAGGCTGTGTTTCCAAGATGGGTTAACCATCCAAGTTTGCCTATAAAAGTTTTCCTTTAAGTTTTTTGGCCTCACCTTTAGGAAGTTTATTTACAGATGATTCCCAGTTTCCATAAATAGCCTGTGCTGCAGATGACCCGTGCTGTGGCTGTTAGTGCGGGTTGAGCGCTGCATGAACGGCGCTGTGCAGTGTCCAGACACAGCCCTGCAAGTGCAGCAGCTGCTCTGGCATGGCAGGGACGCAGAGCTGATAAAGCCTGTGGGACAGGGCTTGATTCCCTGGGTAGGCAGCTGGTTGCAAGCAGGTTATTAACTTGGGCTCTGTTCTGCTAAACCCAGAAACTGAACCACTCAAATATCAAATGCCTCAAATCAAAATTTGAGCTGTTGATACAATTTCAGATGACAAATTCTGGCAGGGCTTTTTGAAGATACCTGTGTCTGAAGACCTTGTTCAGATATAGAGACCTTTTCTGAGGGACAGTTCTGTAGCAGTTAATTGCTAATTAACTGTATCATCCTTCCCTCTGATAATACATAATTTTATGCATTATGGTACTTATGTATCTGTGAAATATACTAAATTCCATATAGTCCTAGAACATGGAACTAAAAATTACATTCATTGTTTAAATATGTGAAAATGGAGTATTTTTTTCCTTTCGTGGAAAATACCAGACCTATGTATCAGACTTGTAAGGTATATATTAAAGATCATGTGTGATCCGTAGGGCAGTTTTAGATGATGGTGAACATTCCTGTTCCCACTGGTATCCTCTCCCACTATAAACTGCTAGAGCCAGGTTGGTGGCATTAGTTTTCAAAAACCACCTTCCGGTTCCTGTTGACAGTGTGTGTCCAGCAGATGCTAAAACAACACACCTCTGCATAGCAGAAGCTGGCTGGAGTTAATATTGCCACTTTCGCGCAGAACAGATGATAGTGGCATCCACGGATATCAGTTCTTGCACAGTCAGATGGCATGTAAATACTTGTGAGACTGCCCAAGCAAGGAAGCCTTTACCAGATACCTTCTGGAAAAGTCTGGTGATTACAGTCTCTTTGGATAAATTTTTAGGTTACAAACGTTTCCTTCCCTGCAAAACCTTTGAAACTGACTCCAAAGAGGCCTGCAAGCGTTGCACAGTCTGTGTACATCATTCTGAAAGGAGCTTACTAATTGATTAATGTCAGTAGATTTTTTTCTGGGCGTATGTTCATGTTTTCTGATATATCAGAAAATATATATTCTGTATGTCCTTCTGCTCTGTCTTTTGTTAAGCAGTGACCTTAGCAGTAATTACAGCTGATTCAAACCTACTGTTTAAGGTGTGGTGCATGCAAAATAACATATGGCTCTAAATCCTGATAAGATGATGTAAGAATCTGAGTTTTGGTTGGCTTGAGACAAAAGACTGAATGAGTTATAGAGCACTCTGTCCCTGACGTTGGAAAATGTTCAACGTTTCCATTCAATATCTAATAATAATTTCCTTTGAGAAATCACATTAAGGCAGTCCTCTACTCAGAGACTCAGGGAAGTACAGTAGAACAAGAACACTGTGCCTTTGCAGTGCTGACTGTGCTTCTTTGTGTGTCCTTTGTTACTGAGGTGGTCGCAATTCTCCAGTCCCCTCACTGACAGAAGGCTGATTGTATCTTCGAAAAAAAGGGGCACCTGAAGATCTCTAATTTATGTTTCAGGGTAACCACATACAATGCTGTTATCTTTTGCAGTTCCTGCCTGCTCTGTTCTTGTAAACAACATTCTCATAAATATGAATATATTCTGACTACTTCCTAGCAGTAACATAGAAGAGATAACTACAGAGTTATACGTAGAGCCTTAGTTCTTCCTTTAACAAGCTCTTGGATGAGACAGAAGCAAACCCAAAAGATAGGATGTGTTTCAGAAAAAAATAACTGCATGTCGTCTGAAGCCTGTGAATGTTTACATGCTTACTTACACAGATTAGCATATAATTTGTCTGACTAGGAACTGCAACGTTATTAAATAAAAGCATGAATTTTAATGAAATTTACAATAAATGCATGTCAGCTCTCACTCCGTCTTCAGTACAACTGCATAGTGCTGGTTGTGTTACAGTTACAGTACCCCAGCATTTTCTTGAAGTTCAGCTCAACTCCATTTTAACACAGCTTTTGTCAGGGACATATAAAACAAACAAAACCTTTGACAGTGCAGCACTGATAATTTAATTGCTAAAAGTGAGAAGAACTATAAAAAAGTTGAGGAAATGCATTAATGGGTTCTTTAAGACAGCTCATGGCAACTACAGGCTTACTGAGAGAGACAGCAGCCAAACATTTAGGCATAAACGTTCAGTAATGGTATTAAATTGTTCTAAATTTTGACAACACACACATGCACACATGGGCATCCCTGCTCCTCCCCAAAAATCCACATAGTTGAAAAGCTTATTCATGTAGTCTAATTTTTATAATAGATTATTCTTTTTTCCAGTTGGAATTTGTTAGATTGCACAGTCTTCTGCCTAGCTTCATTTAGCTATTAGTGTGTAGATTGTGAATAAAAATTCAGGTTGATTTCTTTATGTATAAAAAGTAGAATAATTTAGTTCTTCCATAGAAACTGACAGACTTAAAAGAATGGACGCACTTTTATTCCAACATTTAGTATTTCTGCCAGTAAGCAACTGTGTCAAGAATTCCGTAGCTAAGGTCTAAAATAAATTGCTATAAATTTAAACCGTATGTAGTAGATACTGAAGTTTACAGATGAAGATTCAAAGGCATTCGCCAGCTTGTGCAATCTACAGGCACAATTACCTCCTATTTCTGCATGAAGCAGACATATAAGATTAACCTTTTATATTTTCTTTCCTTTAATATTTTACCATAGTTTTATCTCTCATTCCATTTGTGGCTGGCTCTTTTACTTAGTAAAAGTGCCGTTTGCCGTTTGGTAGCTTTCAGTGTTTCATCCCAAATACAGGCAAGATCCAGTTGAAATCCAAATAACATCAATACTATTACATCAGAAATAGGATACATCCCAGGATGATTCACATGCCTCCTTTGCCAGGAGCAGGATTTCATAATATGCACTTTCCTGTGTGTAAGAGCATATAGGCAATGAACTTTCAGAGAGTATTTCCTTTCATTCTAAATTGAAAGAAAATGTCACAATATCAAAATTAGCCATCTTCCAAACTCTAATAAAATTTTGGTTTTATTAAAAATAACAATTTTGTTTTGAACCTGTGGCATATATGAAAAAACAGTACATTACAACAGTATTTAATATTATGCAAAAATGGCATAACCCTATCAAATATTCTCTTCTAATAGAATAACCCTCAGCCCCCAGTAGAACCTTCCTATAAATATTTTTGACAGGCTCTGTTGATAAGAGATATGCTTAAACTTGGCTGTAAGTTTAAACATGCATAATGTAACAGAATTTCTTCTAATTCCTCTGTGTACATCCTACACCTTTTTTTGGAACACGCTTCATTGAGAACATGTAAGTGAACGTGGGACCTGTGGTTATTTATCTGTTTTATACTTGTAATCTAGCACAGCTGCAGCATATCTAAAGAAGTGCATGTTATTTACCATACTTTTAGCTGCTTGTCAGTATTTAGGAAAAATATTATTATTTCAATGTTTTGTGGAACCCATAATGTTTTTCTGATTATGTTAGTCGGGCATACCAACTGTAATTTGGCTAAAAGAATATATTCTCCAATATACTTTTTTTCTCATATAGTTAGAATATCCTATTTTTTGGACTTAATTACTTAATGTGAAAGTTTGAGGTTTTTACATTTCTGATGATTAACATTTTGCTACATAATAATTAGAGAATGAACTGTGTTTTAACTGTGACAATAAACCGAACCTGTTATGAACCAAGGCTGAAGGCCAAGTCCTTCCAGTCTCTAGAGACGGTGCAATTTTAGTTTAGCAGCGTACATCACGTTGCTCTTACAGCTTTTGTGGAATGGTTTTAAGTCTTTCAAAAGTGGTTTCAGGCACCTTTTCAATCATTCTGCTGCCTGAGTTCTGGCAGTTGGTGTCTCATTCACACCTGCCCAGTTGTTGCCTCTGAACAGCAAGGCAATAACTTACTATCTACTTTATTATCTACTTTCTTGACATCCTGTTGTTATTTTGCAATAAATCAAATAAATCAGGCTGCTGGTTCATCTTAAAAATCAAGGAGAGTCTCTTTCTCTAATGTTTGTATCTCTTATTTTGCTCTAAAGGCTCACCACTGTTACCAGTGAGAAACAATTAATCAGTATCACTGACAGGAGTTAGAAATTTCTGTAGAAAAAAGAACAGTGTTCAACAGTTAAAATTTGGCATTTATTTTTAAATAAATCCCTTTCATATGAAACTGCATATTTGTATAAGAAAAAAGGAACAAGAGTGTGAGGGGAATCAGAAAAGATTAGATTTATTTTTTTGCCAAAATTCTACACATATATACATATATATATACACACACATATTCAGTGGATGACAGCAGAAAGAAGGATGAAGGTAAAGAAAAAAGGAAGTGGATCATTGTAAATCAGCATTATTCCTATCTTATTGCTTTTATTGTTTTTCTAACGCTAATTTCACACATTTTAGAATATAAAAGATAGGAATCTTTTCTGCTAACGTGACCCAATTCTTTAAAGATTGAGTGGTAGATCTCTACTGTAGCCTTGCTGACATAATACTAATGGTGATTAGATCTGTGAGAGGTGTTGGACTGCTGTTCTCCTGACTGCTGTCACATGCAGCGTTGTTTCGTTCACTGGGGTTTCAAAAGGTGCAAGTCTGTGGATCAGTCTCTTTGAGGTGACACTGTAAACGGAATTCCTTTTGCTGGGATTTGTTTGCTTCCTTAGTAAAAGGATAAAACATTTTTAAAATGCAATGGGAAAACAACTGTCCTGGACAAGAATTTCTGTTCTAAAGTAGACAATAGCGTTCATGATTGTAGCAGTTTGTAATGGCTCCTGGTTTTTCGTATATGGTAATTTTTTGTAATCTTATCACCTTATTTAGACTGCACTTCTTTGAACTTCAGCTTGTCCATAGGTATTGTTTACGTAAATGGAGCTACTCAAGTGACAAATTTGCTATATGACTGCAAGTTATCATTAATGTTGTAATCTGCATCTGTTCCAGCTTCTTCAATCCTGAAGAGGGAGAAGCGGAAGAGAACAAAAAATGTCCATTTTAACTGTGTTACTGTGTATTACTTCACGAGAAGGCAAGGCTTCACCAGTGTTCCCAGCCAAGGGGGAAGCACGCTGGGAATGTCTACTCGCCACAACAGTGTGCGCCAATACACGCTTGGAGAGTTTGCAATGGAACAGGAGAGGCTTCACCGCGAGATGCTAAGAGAGCATCTAAGAGAGGAAAAACTCAATTCTCTAAAATTAAAGGTAAAAATTCTTTGACTTTGATCCCTGCCTTATATATTTCCATGAGCACTGTTAGAGCGGTACGGGCCCAATGTGTATGTTTTAAACAAAACCTGTTTTTCTTTTTTTTTATTTTACTGAAGATACATTTTTGTTTGATATTATGTAGTGCTGATGTGGCTCTTACTAATGTGTACCTCAAAATGCTTTACAGGGACGTGGTTGCTTACTCCCTGTTTTCTACAGTGAAGATGACAAAAGCAGAGAGACAGGGGAACTTAGCCTTGAACAGGGTATCTAGCAGAGTCTGGAAGTGCTCAGAGTCTTCTAAACCCTTGCACGGTGCCCTATTAGACAGAGCAGTGGTAACATCCTAAGTACAGAAAGAGAAACACCGTATTTTCTTGGCCAACTGAGCAAATTTGGAAACAGCAATACAGAAAATGTTTTTTTTTAATGTACCAATTTATACAATCATGCATCTTAAGTATTTCGCCAAAAGTTGTCTGTGTTAAAACGTCAGACAAATTAACCTGCTATATCAGTTTAGCTAGTCAGAACAAATCTTGGCTGTAGTTTTGAAGCTGTCTTTTTACCTTATCAGAGTGGAGGAAAGAAAGTGTATTGAAGAAGAGGAAAAGAGAGAAGGGGATTGCATTCTTGGAAATGTCCCTTCTGCCTCTTTTAAAACTGGTGGCAAAACCTCCATTTTTGTTATATTGTTTAGTGAATCAAAAACTTCCTGTATGATGGCTTGTATTACATGTAGTTTGGGCTTGTTTTCAGATGAATGCTGTAATTAAAAGTGAACAGTATTGAGAATTGTAGCTGAACTGCTATGTTCCACAGCCCCCTTCTTCTTCCTGTGAGATACTATCTCTCTTTTTCAGATACATTTGCGCAAACTTTAACCCTTCCAGTTTAAGAACGCTCTCAGTATTTTTCCCCTAGAATGAACCACGTTCTTAAGTTCTGTCTGAATACCTGAAGAAGTGCATATGACCCTTACTGTTGTAATTACTTTTTTAAGTCTCCTAATTTTTTATTTGAATAGTAAAACAGATTCTTAAATAGTTCATAAAATTTGAACTGTCATAATGAAAATAAACATAAAACCATGCAGGACAAAGGTAAATTAAGGATGCATATTTGGACAGGCTGGAAACAAAAGATTAGAGTTAGTGATTTATGAGAGGTTATACCTCTAAACATCTCACATCACAGGATCTTCAGAGCATCAAGTGTGAATTGAGCTGTGACTCTGTGTAGATCCCTTGGCTGACTTCCAGGAAGAGCTGTTTTGCTATTCACATGATTTCTAAATGAACACAAAAAGGAAAGGCTGCTGATTTGTAAGGTGATAATGTCAGTGATATAATGAAAATGTACTAATCAGTATTTAAATCTATAGTACTGTACATCTGCACAGAAAAATGAAGAAAATTAGAAACTGAAGTAGGGCAAAGTTTGTTCAAAAAATTGTTTGAAAATGGTTAAGCAAACAGTAATATTTTCAGGTTTTTTTTTTAATTT